>JALXJV020000016.1:2520837-2649745 GCA_024633595.2 Lepomis macrochirus
TGTCACTTGCCTGGTTTACACTCCTAACAGTTGCTCTGGCAATATCCTAAACCCTTTGTAATCTGGGCATCTAGTGGACAGGAAGAGAATGGCAGTAAAGAGGCCTCAGGAAGTGGTATTGTGGCCAGAGGGAGGGATAGAGAGGCAGATATATATATAATTTCTTTTTTTTAATCATTACAGCTGTAATTAGTGGTGCAATGTAGATATTTCATTGTGGATAAATAAATAAACAAGTTACAACTAACAGTTGTCTTTATGATATTTATTAAAAGGAATAACGGAGTAACAATTCAGTAGAAGGGCCTCTCTATTTACTCAAGGGTAAATAGAGAGAATGACCAAGAAAAACAGAAAACTAAAACATTTAATGCAAGAAAGTAAATGTACAGTCTACAAGAAAAGTGAGAAAATTCTAGATCTCCTATTTATATTGCTGCTACACAGCATGTGCATGAGCTTTACATTTTATCAGCACGAACCCATTTTATGCACCTTCACAAATCTAAAAATCACTCCTTTGATTTGAGGCAGATTCAGACCATAAACTAGAGGATTATTAATGGGGGGGACAATTAAATACTCTAAAGATAAAACAACTGTGATGACTGGATTAATTTTATCAGTTTCTAATCGAGTCAATAACAGCTCACAGAAGACAGAGAACGAATAGGTCACAAATGTCACTATGTGGGGCAGGCAGGTCTGTAACGCCTTTCCTCTGAATTCAGATCGAGCTTCTCCTGCACACAAGAAGAATCCGTAGATAGGTGTACAGGACAAAGAACAGGGGGATGAAGATGGCTGTTATCAAAACAAAAAGACCTACAATATTATTCAGACTTGTGTCCACACAGGAGAGCAGAACCACAGGCCAGTTAGAACAGAAAAGCCTGTGCAGTTTATTTCCACACAAAGGCAATCGAACAGTAAGATAAAGAGCAAATCCAATAGCAAATGCAGGGTAGAGCACAGCAAAGATTACAAGACGTCTCACCATCCTAAATGTCATTTTGCTGTGATAGTGTAAAGGCTGGCAAATAGCAACAAATCTATCATAGGCCATGATGCTGAGGATGGTCATTTCACATGATACATAGGTGTAAATAACATATATCTGAATCAAACAAGCTGCACGTGAGATCAAATGAGTGTCAGACAGAATGTCCATCAGGAACCTGGGGAAGAAGCCAGCTGAGCCGTACAGAGAGTTTAAACACAGAAAGGAGAGAAACATGTACATGGGTTGATGCAGAGACTTCTCCAGGCAGACTGTCAGAATAATGACAAGGTTAGCAGAGATTATAGTCATGTAGATCAACAGACACAGACAGAAGAACAGATATCTGAGGGGCCCAGAGTCTGTAAACAGAGTCAGCTGAAAATACTCAGGAGTAAAGCTGTTATTGCTCATCATGTCTGCACAACAGCAGAGCTGGAAGAAGTGAGAGTAATAGAGGGAGAGGGAGGAAATGGCATGTTGAAAGAAGACAAGAAAGATTGACTGATTAAGATTCCCTATTAAACACTTATTTCAACAACACATAACACCTAACATAACTCCCCACGTCTGCATGCGTGTGATCTGCATAAGTTTCACATTTCAATAATTTCACGTGTTAATATTCAGCATAATTTACACATTTTAGGTAGATCAGACGTTTTGTACTTCAGTTCTACAGTAGCTGTAAAATAAGTACATATATCAGCCAACCAATTACTCTGTATACTATTTATATGACTCCTATGGTTTATCCTGCTAATAAAGTCATGTAGAAAGTTAAACACAATCTTTGCTACACTGCATTAGTTTTTAGGAAATATACACAGCCTCCTTCCCTACACTGAGGCAGATGCTGAACCTTCATCCTTTTTAACTGTTTTACTGAGAGCAGCCACGTGTGCAATCAGGGTCTAAAGGGAGGTAAAGTGTGTCACAAACTAGCTACATGTGTGAGTGAGTATTCATGTACATTTCAGGCCACTAGAGTGCAGGACACATTAACATGATATGTGGGTCCCCAGTGGAAGAAAAGAAATACGCTTCATTATTCCCCCAAAATATGAAGCTGTGGGCTATATAATAATAATAATAATAATAATAATAATAATAATAATAATAATAATAATAATAATAATAATAATGCACTTCTCAAAAAACAACTTACAAAGTGCTGTAACAAGTGCAAAGACAATGAAAGCAAAAACTAACTATAAACCCCTCTCAATCAACGACTCCCAGCTGGCAAAGGAGCTGAACCAGTTTTACTGCTGGTTTGAGAGTCGGACAGCATCCCCCATGACTCCTCTGCTTCGACCCCAGTTCACCACTTGTGCCAGGATCCTGTTTGTGGATTTCAGCTCTGCTTTCAACACCATCACCCGGGTCCTGCTTCAGGACAAGCTCTCCCAGTTGAACGTGCCTGACTCCACCTGCAAATGGACCACTGACTTCTTGACGGACATGAAGCTGGACTTGAAGCTGGGAAAACATGTCTCTGATTGCGTTTTCCCTCCCTTCTCTTCTCCCTGTACACCAACAACTGCACCTCTAGTCACCAGTCTGTCAAGCTCCCGAAGTTTGCGGATGACACCACCCTTATTGGGCTCAATTGTTGGGCTTCTGTAAATAACTGGTCTAGACCTGCTCTTTATGAAAAGCTGCTATGAGAGAACTGTTGTTGTGATTTGGCGCAATATAAATAAAATTGAAATTGAAATCTCTGGTGGGGATCAGTATGCCTACAGGTGGGAGATCGACCATCTGGTGACCTGGTGCAGCCACGACAGTCTGGAGCTCAACACTCTGAAGACAGTGGAGATGGATGTGGACTTCAGGAAGAGCCCAGCCCCACCCTCCCCCGTCACCACTGTGGACTCCACTTCCACTTCCTGGGCACCATCATCTCTCAGGACCTCAAGTGGGAGCTGAACATCAACTCCATCACCAAAAAGGCCCAGGAGAGGATGTACTTCCTGCCAGTTCAGCCTGCCAAAGACAATGATGGTGCACTTCCACACCACCATAATTGAGTCCATCCTCACCTCCTCCATCACCATCTGGTACGCTGCTGCCACTATCATTTACTCTGCAGAGAAGGTGATTGGCTGCAATCTTCCATCACTTCAGGACCTGTACACCTCCAGGACTCTGAGGCGAGCAGGAAAGATTGTAGCTGAGCCCTCCCACCCTGGACACAAACTGTTTCAGACTCTGCCCTCTGGCAGGAGACTGCGGTCCATCAGGACCAAAACCTCTCGTCACAAAAACAGCTTCTACCTGTCTGCAGCTAACCTCATTAACAAAGCCTGGGTCCCGCACTGACACTCACCTTTTCAAATAATACAAATGTCTCTGGACATGTAAATACTATTTAATTTCATATCATGCACACATATTTGTTGTTAATTGTTAATCTTTGTTGTTATATATATTTTTTATGTTGGCAACACAAACACAGAATATTGCACATGTAAATATTGTTTTATTATATATATTTTCTAAATATTGCAATGTTGTTCTTTCTCTGCTAATAGTTGTATTATAACTTGCATTGTCTATTTCATATTTATATATTTCTACATTTATTTATGTCCACTGTATGTTTGTCTACGTGTAGCACCTTATCACCAAAGCAAAATCCTCATATGTGTAAAACACTACCTGGCAATAAAGCTCCTTCTGATTTCTGGTGTTAGCTTCTGTTATCTGAGAACAGATATTATAGCACATTCTATCTAATCCAAAGCCAGCCACAGACTGATTGACACCCCTTTATCAGTAAAATAAAATGAAAACCATTCACAATAATGTACACTTTCAGCTGAGACAGAGGCAGAGCGGGACTGTGCAGATTCCAAGGGTAAGGATGGCCTCCAGAGTCTTGGAGCAAAGCCTGAACACCGCTGCACAAACCTGTCCAAAGTTAGATTATAAGAGAGGGAGGCCCCTGTTCTGATGGACTGTGTTAACTTGTTCCACCATTGTGGTGTTACAGTTGAGAAGAGCTGGGACTGAGATTGTTTTGTATGTAGGGATTGCAGAGCCAGGTGGCTTTCTTAGGAAGAGTGCAGTGGTCGAGAAGGTATTTGTATTATGGAGTTTAGGTAGATGGGTGTAGTACCCAGTAGTCGCTCTGCATGCAGCATTAGTGATCATTACTGTTCAAAAACCAGACAGGCTGCTGCATTCTGAACCATTTGTAAGTGTTGCACCGCACAAGCTTGAAGACCCACTAGGAGGGTGTTGCAATAGTCAAGGCGAGAGATAACTATGGAATGTACTAGAAGCTAGGTGGTGTACAGAGTAACAGGCCTGATTTTTCTTCTGTTGTATAGAGCAAAGCGGCATGACTAAGACACAGCAGCAAGTTGGTCTAAAAAGAACATCTGGTCATCAATCATGACACCCAAGTTTCTCACCACCCTGGTTGAGGATTCAATTTGTAGTTTGATGTTTTACTGGACAGATTGGTTGGCTGGAATGACCAAGAGTTCAGTCTTAGAGAGGTTTAGTTGAAGATAGCAAGCCTTTCTCCATGCGACTGTGTCCAAGAGACAGTCTGTGATCACAGAGATGGTGGGATCGTCTGGTGGGAAAGATAGGTAGAGTTGGGTATCGTCTGCATAGCAGTGGTGGAGAAGCCTTGCGAGAGACATGGTGAAGGACTCCACATAGTTGGGGGGGCACAGGCTTTGAGCACCCCAGGGTGGACACCATCAGGGCTTGCAGCCTTGTTAATTGCAGTTTATACTTCTGCATTGAATCGACAGCGAAGCCTCTGCATAGCCCCATAGCCTAGGCCGTAGCCTGAGGTGCACCTCCTCAAAAATGTAACTACACATCAAGGCAACACGGACCGTAAGGACTGTGATTGGTCAGCTGAGTAGTCTCAGAGTGCCTCCGAGCCAATAGGATGTGCCCTGTGCTTTGGCAGCAAAGAGGTGCTATGCTGAAAAGCTAGGAAACAGCTTTACGGCCAGTGACCCTGCGACAGTGTGGAGAGGCCTGTGGACACTCACTAACTACAGGACATCATTCCCAAACTCTGCTGGTACTCAACGACTGGCTGATAAGCTGAATGGTTTCTATTATAGGTTTGAAAAGCCCACAGTCACACTTTTCCAGAGGCAGAAGATCACGAAGGCTTTTGGCCCAGACAGTGTGACACCAGCCTGCTTGAAAATCTGCGCTGACCAGCTGGCCTCCATCTTTTACACAGATCTTCAACAGATCACTGAAGCTGTGTGAAGTTCCCTCCTGCTTCAAACAGTCCACAATCATCCCAGTCCCCAAAAAACCCTCCATCTCTGACTAAATGACTACAGGCCGGTCGCCTTGACATCTATAGTCATGAAGTCCATTGAAAGACTGGTGTTGGCCCACCTGAAGGACATTACAGGCCCCTTGCTGGACCCCCTGCGCTTTGCCTACAGGGCTAACAGGTTGATGATGCTGTCAAGTTGGCACTGCACGGATGTATTGGTCTGCATGTCCATCACTGTCTGGTTTGGATCTACCACCAAAAAGGACAAGGACAGACTACAACGGACAGTCAGAACTGCAGAAAAGATCAGCAGTGCCAACCTGCCGTCCATTCAGGACTTTTGTCGCTACAGAGCACTGTACGCCACAAGCCATCACTCTGATGAACAGCTGACTCTGACTCACAGTACCAGGAACAATTCTCGTACAATAACCCAGTAACTCTGTCTCTAATCAGCCACTTGTTTACTGGCCTACACTTATCATTTATTCATTATTCTCTATTTCAGAGCTGCTGATACTGTTATATTGTCATACTGTATATACTTTTACCAAATCCACCCACCTCAAGTACATAACACCTCTAAATAATGTGTATTTATTCCAGCATCCTTTGCACTATGCTCCATCACCATACATACATATACACGTGTATACATGTGATATGTATGTATGTATATATGTATGTATGTATGTATGTATGTATGTATGTATGTCTCATCCCCCGCCAACATTTACATAATAATAATTTGCTCCTGCATCCTTTGCACTCTGATCAATGCACTATTGTCTCAATCTGTCAATCTCGTTTCTATATATGTTCTCTATACTGTAGACTGTGTCTGATTTTTATCATTGTATTATTGTATGAGTAAGCACATTGTGAGCATTGTACAGTCCCGAGTGAAATTCCTCGTACTTGTACACATACCTGGCAATAAAGATGATTTTGATTCTGATGGAGATTTCTCTATTGTTCCCTGTTCATTGCAACATGTCCACCACCTCCTAAGTATATTCATCAGTCAAAGTAATGCATCCGATCATTTTTATTATTCAACATTTTTTCATATGACTTAACAGTACAAGAAAATATATGATGACATTAAGAATAAAAAGCCAGATCCAGACTAAAATATCTCAACACCTATTAGATGGATTGCCATGAAATTTTCTACACGCAGCTATGGTCCCCAGAGAAAGCATAGTATTGGCTTTGATCCTGTGATCTCTCTCTGATACCAGCATATTGACATTTGGCTTTGGGTGAGATTTCTAAACAGCGATTGGATGGGTTGCCCTAAATTTTGTACACAGATTTATGTTCCAGTCCAGATAAATTAAAATAACTTTGCTAATTTGCTCTTTATTCATCTATCTCTATCATCAAGTCAGACATTAAATGTGTTGACTATAATAAGATGCTGATCATGATTACCATTCTACCAGGTAAACACCATCATGTTGACATTATCATCATGAGCGTGCTGATGTTGTATAACATGTTGACAAAGCAAAACAAAGCCAAAGGACAGTCTCAAAGGACAGCATGCTTGTACACTCAGACTTGTTTGGTGTTTGATTCTACATCATTAGAGGTTAGAGTTCAACTGGTTCAAAACACATTTTTTAAGAAAAATAAATACAGAGTAACACACAAAGCTAAATACAGAAAATGCACGAATGAAATATCTAACATGCAGATTCTCAGCATACAAAACTCAAATCCCATCAAAATGAGTTTTAGGTTGTGGATTTCAAATATGTATTTTAGTCAGAGGAGCTGTGACTTCACCATGCATATACAATTTGTGTAATATTATTATAATTTTTGTGGTACAGATAATATCTATTTTAATATTATCTTGTCTATTCAGAGATTATCTTCTTCAATAACATATGATAAAACAAAATCAATGTAACATACAAGAAGTCTTAAAGATTCTATATCTCCTATTTGTATTGGTGCTACTCAGTATTTGCATGATGAGTTTTACATTTTATCAGCAGGACCCTTTTGCGTATCTTCAAAAATCTAAAAATCACTCCTTTGATTTGAGGCAGATTCAGGCCATAAACGAGAGGATTATTGATGGGAGGAATGATCAGATACTCTAAAGATAAAACAACTGTGATGACTGGATTTAGTTTATCAGTTTCTAATCGAGTCAGTGAAAGGTCACAGAAGAGAGAGAATGAATAGGTCACAAATGTCACTATGTGGGGCAGGCAGGTCTGTAACGCCTTTCCTCTGAATTCAGACGAGCTTCTCCTGCACACAAGCAGAATCCGTAGATAGGTGTACAGGACAAAGAGCAGGGGGATGAAGGTGATTGTAATCAAAACAAAAAGACCTACAATATTATTCAAAGTTGGGTCCACACAGGAGAGCCGAACCACAGGCCAGTTAGAACAGAAAAGCCTGTGCAGTTTGTTTCCACACAGAGGTAATCGAACAGTAAGATAAAGGCAGATGCCAATTGCAAATGCAGGGTAGAGCACAGCAAAAATCAGAAGATGTATCACCATCTTAAAAGTCATTTTGCTGTGATAGTGTAAAGGCTGGCAAATAGCAACAAATCTATCATAGGCCATGATGCTGAGGATGGTCAGTTCACATGATGCATAGGTGTAAATAAGATACATCTGCATGAAACAAGCTGCACGTGAGATCAAATGAGTGTCAGACAGAATGTCCATCAGGAACCTCGGGAAGAAGCCGGCTGAGCCGTACAGAGAGTTTAAACACAGACAGGAGAGAAACATGTACATGGGTTGATGCAGAGACTTCTCCAGGCAGACTGTCAGAATAATGACAAGGTTAGCAGAGATTATAGTCATGTAGATCAACAGACACAGACAGAAGAACAGATATCTGAGGGGCCCAGAGTCTGTAAACAGAGTCAGCTGAAAATACCCAGGAGTAAAGCTGTTATTGCTCATCATGTCTGTGCAACAGAGAAGCAAAAAAGAGAGATGGATACAAAGTGAAGGAGAAGAGGTAAAACTTGTCCAGGGCAATATATGTTGAAAGACATATTAGGTAAGTAAAAACAGAAGAGAGTATCAAAGTATCGTTTCCTTACCTGCCATATTTATATAAAAAAGTGTGTACAAAATCCATCCAAAGCTAAATGTAGCCCATGCAAAAGCTAATGTGCATATACTGTATGTTTATATTCACAGATCTTACTTGTCAAAGTTTGCATATGAATAACAGATCAAACTAAATCGGGAGCAACTATTTACCCTTGGCATGAGGAAAGAAGACAACACATTTTAAAAAATTAAATTGTAAAATCAAATCAGACATTGATGAATTAATGCTTCCAGATGCTTGATAGGATGCAGCAGTAACATTTAACACAGTTTTGCTCAAGACTAATTAATAGTGTTGATAATGATGCATGATAATCTCTGTGCATTGACAATCAAGCAGACTATCTAGATGCCTATTGAAAAGACCCACAGGACAGAGAATGACCTGTTGTGTGTTCTGTAATAGCTGCAAAACTACTACTTCAAACATCATAAAACTGCATACCAAGTTTCAAGGTTTAACCAAGTCATACTAATCAAAGCGTTCTCAAAACAGAGTTTTTTAATCAGCTTATTAAATGAGAGCTTCGACTGATGAAGCCTCTGCCCTGTACTGATCCACACAGAAGCAGCTGTGGAAACTTTATCTTCTTCTGCTGCCAGGTTGCGAGCAGCAACGTGTGCAGTCCAAAGGGAGGTACAGCCTCTCTCAGCTGATGTCACCTGTAATGCGTGTATGTTTTTTCAGTGCTGACTAAATTGTAGGTGTGCTTTACTTGGAAGGCAGCTTCATCTCTACATCTGATGTACACCCGTACATCTGGGAGCACTAAGCAGATAATTGTGGGGGCCCTGCCGCACAGTAGATATACTTTGACTTATTCATAGAACCAGCTAAAGTAAGACGTTTTAACCCTTATGCATTGTATTTGTACCCCTAACAACATGATGGGCTGTACTTCTTTTACTGCTAATTAAACTCACTGAAACACGCAAAGTAAAACTGACTGACCACCACTAAAAGGCAATTTTACTTAATGCTTAGTTTTGACAATGTTAAAATCGCATTAACTGTGAGGTATTCATAGAGGTATTAGTCTTACAATATTATGTATACATCAAGATACTAAATAAAACTATAGTATAGTGTGAAAAAGTACACCATGTAAAGTGCAAAACAACTTCACTACAAGAAATGTAATTAACTAATGGCCATGAAGAGAAAAGTGTGAAAATTCATGATTCAAAGGTTTGATCAGCAATATAAAAATCAAAGACCCATGCAAACCAAATCAATCCTTACTCTTCCATTGGCACTGCTCTGCTGCGCCCTCACTGTGCTGCTATATTCAACTTGTGTTTTATTGTTATACTGATTTTTAGTATGCCAGTGTAGAGTTTTAACTGCTTGTTCGTCTGCTCATCTGTGGCCCAGCCAACACCAGAGAGGCACAGGTACTGTCCACCTCATTCCACTGGGTTCACCTCTACCATAGACTTGCCCGAAACAGTGAAATTTCAACTGCACAGGCAACGAAAAAGAGGCAGACCCCTTAGATGACGGAGGAACCAAACTTCATTGCCCTCCATGATACTTTGCAATGCCAGATCACTCCATGGCAAAATGGAGGAACTATGCTTCAACACCAGGAAATGTTCTGAGTATCGAGAAAATAGTATCATGGTGCTGACAGAAACGTGACTCTATAAAGATATCCCCAACTCTTGACCATGAGAGATTTTCCCTCATTACATTACGCATCGTGTCTGGTTTGAGATCAGCCCAAAAGGACGGATGTCACTCCATTGCTGTTTGACCTCCACTGACTCCCCGTGTTCTCCAGAATCAGATTCAAGTCACTAATGCTTGATATACAGAGTGACTACTGGGTCTGCACCCATCTACCTAAACTCCGTAATACAGTTTACATTCCTTCTTGGCCACTACATTCCTCCAACGAACACCGCCTGGCTGTGCCATCCCTTCACACAAAGTAATTCCAGTCCTCAAAACAAAACAAACTAATCCAAATATCCAAACAAGTCTCGAAATACAAGTCCAAATATTTCAAGGATGAGCCAGGGCAGGTGAAGGGAGGTTCAGAGATGGGATCTCAGAGAAAGTGTACAGAGTCCAATAGAATGGGTCCAGTGCTCTCAGGCAGACAGCAACAGGGCTGGACAGGCGGATGGCCTGAGTACTGGACAGGGATAGAGCAAGATTCCTCAGGCGTACAGCCTGAAGGCTGGGCTGTAGGGGACCTGTAGCAATCAGCCAAACAGGAGGCAGGACCAAAGGGCTGAACAGGTCCAGAGGGTGACCAAGAGGCTGGACCAAAAAGCTGAACAGGTCCTGAGGTCAACCAGGAAACCGACAGCGAAGGTAGAGCCCCCCAGGAGGGCAGGGGCAAAGGCAAAGCTCCCCAAGAGGCCAGCAATGAAGGCGAAACCCCTCTGGAAGCTGGTGGCAAAGGCGACGCCTCTGAAGGTCAGGAAGACAGCAAGCAACATGACTGGAGGCCAAGAACGGAGTCCGATGGCTGGAGTGTGGATCATAGACTAGTGACAGGGCAGCTCCACTAAAGACCAGCGACAAGGCAGCAGGACTGAAGGCTGGACAATAGGACAGCAGGGCAGGAGATTGGCAACAGGGCAGAAGAGGAGGCTGGTGACAGCTGCTGCAGCTCATGAGAAACATTGGGTCGGAGCAACTTGTTGTAAACACAGGCGCACCCTAGGGCTGATCTTCTTATCCATACTGTTTGCCAGTGATACTTATGAGATGTAGATCTTTGTGAACTGACCAATCACAGAAGTGCACTGACGAGATGGTGTTGACTGGTTTACCACAAGAAGGAGAGATGGCCAGAGAGGCATATTTGAATGATATTGGCAAATTACGTAGCTGGTGTCTAAACAGTGCTTTAGTCATAAATGCAAGTAAAACTAAGGAGTTGGTCATCAGCAGTAAAACATTGGATCCGGCCTAAACATAGTAACAGGCACTTGACAGTAGAGTGAGTTTTACAGCCAATGCTGATCAAATATAAAAAGGCTATGCAACGTATGCATATGCTGAGGAGGTTGAACAGCTTCTCTGTAAGTAGGGATACTCTAGAGCTGGTCTACAGGTATCTCCTCAAGAGTGTTCTGACATACAACATCATCCTGGTATTAGAGGTCTGACTCGGGCTCATTTTACTTCTTTCCTTTCAATGTGCCCATACACGTGCAAAGCACACACAGGCTTCTGTATGAAATATATTTATATTGATTATATTCTAAATATTCTTAAAAGCCTAAGTAATAGGTATGTAGGCTATGCATGCTTTGTTATAAACATGGGTTGACCATGCAGAGCAGGGAGAAGTTGGAGCATGTGTGTGAGTATATCCGAGAGATCACACATCAGAGAAAGTGCGCAAGATATTGACCTCGGTCTCGGTTTGGGTTCAGGCTGAAAAATTGCAGATGTTGTTGGGCTGGGGCCGGCTGTGCTTGAACAACCCGTTCCAGGACTAGGGCCAGGCTAGGGCTGGTCTGTGCAGGGCCCTACATGGTATGGTATCATTCGGGTGAAGAATAGGTCTAAACAGAGCGTTGTTGTTGCTAGCTTCAGTGGGCACCCGGATGTTTGTGATACTACGTCATATTTATATAAATGGACCTTGCTTGGAGAAAAGTAAGCAAGGAAGTTAGGGAGGTTATTGTAACCATAGTTCTCAGCCAATGCTAAACTGATACTCTGCATGCTAACTAAGTCAGTTTCACTTGGCACTGTTATCTGGCACAGGTCACAATTTACCTCTAATTTGGCCTCAAACACAACCACACATGCAAAGAGGAACTTTAAAGATCCAGTTTAATGTGCTTTCCTTGTCTGCATGTGTATTCATGCTTGTGCGTGCTGAACATACAGTGCAGATCACAGAAACAGATGCATATACTTTCTGGTGCATTCCCAACATTCACGCACACTCACAGGATCCTTTTATAATACACACACGTCCTTGTTTTTTAGTTTAGTGGATTTTAAGTAGATTTCATCTTGTGTTTTCTATTCATTTATCAGAAATAAATGCTTGTGGATGTACAGTATCTCACAAAAGTGAGTACACCCCTCACATTTTTGATAAATATTTGATTATATCTTTTCATGTGACAACACTGAAGAAATAACACTTTGCTCCAATGTAAAGTAGTGAGTGTACAGCTTGTATAACAGTGTAAATTTGCGGTCCCCTCAAAACAATACAGCACACAGCCATTAATGTCTAAACCTCTGGCAACAAAAATGAGACATAAGGTCTCAGGCATGATTGGGGAGCAGGTGTGTTAAATTTGGTTTTGTCGCTCTCACACTCCCTCATACTGATCACAGGAAGTTCAATATGGCACCTCATGGCAAAGAACTCTATGGGGATTTTAAAAAAAATATTTCGGCAACCTCTTCTGTGTAAATCCTTCAACGTACTAGCCACTAATAGAAATTTTGGTATTATCCAGTAATTTAATTATTATCAGAGTTCAAAATGGATAGTTTAGTATATTTTATGAGACTGGATCAGGTAATTGGCTAATAGTTTAGTCTTCATTAACCCAGAGGTTAACTTCACACAAGTAATTTTCTATTATAAATTTTTAAATAATAGTAACATTTACATCCTAATTCCTAACAGTAGTATAATTAATTATAATTAATTGGCTACATAGTCTTTGTCCACTGTAGGACATAACGCCACAGTAGGACTTCTTTATTGTTCTGTATCTTTATTGTTGCATGTCCCCAAGTAAAGTCATCTTTCTCAGTTCTGAATCAGATTATTTTTATTATTCAGGTATGTTTGAACTGTTGGAATACATCTTTGTTTAAAAAATGTATTTCAGTATTACAGATCAGAACATTCAAATGATTCAAAATATTAAGTCCAAAAAAAATTCTTTGGTCCAGACTGAAATATCTGAACAACTATTGGGTGGATTGCCATGAAATTTAGTACAGATCTTCATTGTAATAACAATGGTGATGCTCTGACTTTTCATCTTACGCCATCATCGGGTCATAAATTAAATGTGTCACCTACAATAAGAAGCTGAACATGGCCAACATTCTACCTGGTAAACATCATTATTAACATTGTCATTGTGAGCATGTTAGCATACTGATGCAGCGTCAAAGGACAACAAGCATGTCTGTATACTCTTAAGTCTTTCTTGTAGATTACCCTATATCATTACAGTTCAGTATTTTTACAATTACAAAGGACAACTAGTTCACAACACAAAAGAAAAATAATAATAAAACACAGAAAAATGGAGATTAACATACAAAGCTAAAAAGAGAAATAAGACATATTCAAATTTCCATCTCAAATCCTATCAAACTGAATTATAACGTGAGCATTTGAGCATTTTGCTGCTGCATAACATGTTGATAAAGCACCACTCTGCCAAAGGACAGTCTCAAAAGACAGCACGCTTGTACATTCTCAGACTTTCTTGGTGATTATTCTACATCATTAGAGGTTATTGTTATTGTTATTACAAAGTACAACTGGTTCACAACTTGTTTTTACTAAATAAAATAAATGCAGAGTAACACACAAAGCTAATTACAGAAACACGCAGATGCTCATCGTACACAACCCAAATTCTATCAGATTGATTTCTAGGTTGTAGATTTCAAAGATGTGTTTTAGTCTGAGGAGCTGTGACTTCGCCATGCATATACAACTTGTGCAGTGTCAATATCATTATTGTGGTTCAGGTTAATATCTCCTAATATTATCTTGTGTATTCATGGATATTCTGATCTCCTTAAAATGGCATAACAATATATATGGACATATATATGGACAAATACATTAAACATATTCCAGAGATATATTTTTGTCAGCAACAGCCTTAAAGCTTCGTTGTTTGCTATATAGCATGTGCAAGATGACAGGATTACATTTTGACAGCAGGACCCATTTTGCGTATCTTCAAAAATCTAAAAATCACTCCTTTGATTTGAGGCAGATTCAGGCCATAAACTAGAGGATTGTTTATGGGGGGAATGATCAAATACTCTAAAGATAAAACAACTGTGATGATTGGGTTAATTGTATCACTCTCAAATCGAGTAAATAACAGCTCACAAAAAAGAGAAAATGAATAGGTCACAAATGTCACTATGTGGGGCAGGCAGGTCTGTAACGCCTTTCCTCTGAATTCAGACGAGCTTCTCCTGCACACAAGCAGAATCCGTAGATAGGTGTACAGGACAAAGAGCAGGGGGGTGAAGATGGTTAATATTGTAACAAACTGACCTACTATGCTGTTCAGAGTTGTGTCCACACAGGAGAGCTGAACCACAGGCCAGTTTGAACAGAAAAGCCTGTGCAGTTTATTTCCACACAAAGGCAATCGAACAGTAAGAGAAACACAGAAGCCAATAGCAAACGCAGGGTAGAGCACAGCAAAAATCAGAAGATGTCCCACCATCCTAAATGTCATTTTGCTGTGATAGTGTAAAGGCTGGCAAATAGCAACAAATCTATCATAGGCCATGATGCTGAGGATGGTCATTTCACATGATACATAGGTGTAAATAACATATATCTGAATCAAACAAGCTGCACGTGAGATCAAATGAGTGTCAGACAGAATGTCCATCAGGAACCTCGGGAAGAAGCCGGCTGAGCCGTACAGAGAGTTTAAACACAGACAGGAGATAAACATGTACATGGGTTGATGCAGAGACTTCTCCAGGCAGACTGTCAGAATAATGACAAGGTTAGCAGAGATTATAGTCATGTAGATCAACAGACACAGACAGAAGAACAGATATCTGAGGGGCCCAGAGTCTGTAAACAGAGTCAGCTGAAAATACCCAGGAGTAAAGCTGTTATTGCTCATCATGTCTGTGCAACAGAGAAGCAAAAAGAGAGATGGATACAAAGAACAAGCAGGAGAGAGTGGTCAAAGATAAAGTAAATGAAAGTGGAGGGGTAAAGGTAAAACTGCATTGAACAAGAAACATTTTCAACGACTTACAGAAATAAATTAAGGCAATATACAGTGTAAGAAAATTTAATAAAATAACTAAAGTAAAGTAGAAGTAAAAAATGAAAGTATTCGTTCCTTACCTGCTGTATTTATATAAAAATGTGTGTACAAATACTTCCATCCAAAGTTAAATGTTTCCCCTGCAGAACCAACCAATATACATATACTGTATGTTTATCACTGAGCGTATTTGTCAAAGTTTGCATATGAATAACAGATCAAACAAAATCAGAGTATTTATCCTTGGCATGAGGGAAGAAGACGACACATTTTAACAATAAAAATGTAAAATGAATCAGACATTGATGACTTACTGCTTCCAGATGCTTGATAGCATTTAACACATTTATACATGTTAAGTATTAGTGTTACTGCATTATACAAAATTGACACAATTACTACAACAAACTTCAACCAACAAAATATCAAGTTTAAAGGTTCAGCCAACTCATAATAATAATCAAAGTGTGCTCAAAACAGTGTTTGTTAATCGTCTTGTTAAATGAGAGCTTCGCCTGATGAAGCCTCTACCCTGTACTGATCCACACAGAAGCAGCTGTGCAAACTTTATCTTCTTCTGCTGCTAGGATGCGAGCAGCAACGTGTGCAGTCCAAAGGGAGGTAAAGCCTCTCTCACCTGATGTTACCTGACATTCATGTTCTGTAGAGCATGTATCTGTGCAGACTATCTTGTGGGTGTGCTTAACTTTGAAGGTAGGTACATCTGCACATATGTATATCTGGGGCCCCAAAGCAGAAAACTGTGCCGCACAGTGGATATACTGTTAAGTATTCATAGAACCAGTAACTGTATGTAATTTTCACCCTCATTCATTATTATACCCTCATATTTGTACCTGTAGCAACATGATTGGCTGTAGTACTGTAGCAAATTAAACTCACTGAAATACTCAAAGTAAAACTGACTGAAGGCACTTGCCATTTTTACTTGTACTCTGTTTTTGTCTGAATGCTTAGTGTTGACAATGTTAAAATAGCATTAACTGTATTTGTACCATACTGTGCAAAGAGGCAGTTCTAAACATACTGTATTAAAGCATCTACTCTTGATGTAGCACAAAGATAAAAGATTCTACAAATATTACAGAATTACCTATCATCAAGATAATTATTCAACAGAAACAAACTACCTATGTAAACCAACGAAGCTTAAAGTCAAGGGCAACTGGACTTGGTTGAAAGATACTGGAAGACGTTTCGTCCCTCATCCAAGCAACTTCTTCAGTTCTGACTGACTGGAAGGGAAACTCAGCTATTTAACCTCAGTGGGGTCGTTTGCCAGGATTGTCAATACTGCTGGTTTGTTAGTGTTCCTGGCTGCTGTAACGACAGTTGTTACAGTTGTTAGGACTACCCGAGGCCAAGCCTGAACGACCATTGTTGATATCTTCACCTGAAACCAATAGGTTACGTTTGTTGAGTTTCCTGGGAAGTGATGAAAGGACAGCATTGATAAGTGGTGGTGTAGACCTCCTCCTCTGTTCAATGATGGCTTCTCGACCCGGGTGTAGATGGCTTCCTTAACCCCTTTTTCAAACCATCCATCTTCTCTGTCTAAGATGTGCATCTGATGGTCCTCAAACGAGTGTCCTCTATCCTTCAGATTTAAGTAGACTGCAGAGTCTTGACCTGAGGAGTTGGCCCTTCTGTGTTGGGCCATGCGTTTGTGTAGTGGTTGTTTGGTCTCCCCAATATACAGGTCTATGCATTCCTCACTGCATTGGACCGCACCGTCTGCAACCTCACCGTCCAGGAAAGGAAGGCTGTGACGTCTCTGAGCAAGGATCAAAACATCACTATCCTACCTGCTCACAAAGGAAGATGTACGGTTGTCCTTAACACAGCGGACTACCAGAACAAGGTCAACACACTACTAATGGACACAAACACATATGAGACACTGAGACGAGACCCAACCAGCGGATACAAGAAAAAGGCCATAGAATGTCTACAACAGCTACAGAAAGACAACTCCATCAACCGTGAGCAATATTACCGCTTGTATCCTGGAGAAGCCATTCCATGCATTTATGGACTACCCAAGATACACAAAGAAGGAGCCCCACTCAGGCCGATTATCAGCAGCATTAACTCAGTCACCTACAACATTGCCAAACAAATTTCGGCCATCCTAGCTCCTTTGGTGGGAAACATGCCTCACCACATCCAAAACTCTATTGACTTTGTAAACAAAGTTCGAGGACTAAAACTGGATCCAGATGAAACCATGGTATCCTATGATGTGACCTCTTTGTTAACCGGCATCCCCACCATAGAAGAAGTAGAAACCGTAAGGAAACGGCTAACACAAGACAACACCCTGGACGACAGAACTAGCCTCAGCCCTGACCAGATCTGTAAACTACTCGACCTCTGTCTAAACACTACCTATTTCCAGTACAACGGGAGATTCTACAGACAGAAGCATGGCTGTGCCATGGGAAAACATCTAGATGGAAGAAGTGGAGAGCAAAGCCCTCAACTCTTTCAAAGGAACAGCACCAGGCCACTGGTACAGATATGTGGACGACACCTGGGTCAAAATTAAAAGCCAGGAAGTGCAAGCTTTCACAGAACACATCAACTCTGTGGACAGTAACATCAAGTTCACTCGAGAAGATGTCCACAACAACAGTTTGGCCTTCCTGGACTGCTCTGAACACATTGAAGAGGACAGGAGCCTGCAGTTTGGGGTTTACAGAAAACCCACACACACAGACCAATATCTGCTGTTCAATTCCCACCACCCACTGAAGCATAAGCTAGGGGTCATGCGGAAAACATACCAACAAGCGCCCAGGCCAGAGAGAAGCAACAGAACCACGACTGTCGTTACAGCAACCAAGTACACTAACAAACCAGCAGTATCGACGATCCTGGCAAACGACCCCACTGAGATTAAATAGCTGAGTTTCCCTTCCAGTCAGGCAGAACTGAAGAAGTTCCTTGGATGAGGGACGAAACGTCTTCCAGTATCTTTCAACCAAGTCCAGTTGCCCTTGACTTTAACCTTCGTTGGATAACTATGACCTGGATGACTGAGAATCTTCATATATACCTATGTAAATTGCACTTCAATACAACACAAATCACTACGGTACACAATAAATGTAATTGGTCAATAGCCATGAAGAGAACACTGTGTGCAAGAGGTTCAATCAGGTGTCAGTTTGTAGCGCACTGGGGATTCCTATAGTGTCATAGAGCAGCGCAGTGGGGGGAGCCCTGTAACATCGTTTATGAACTGTAGGTAGGTATATGATATTTAACAGAAAAGGCAGACCATGGTGGTTCTTGGGGTGGATGGAGGGCAAGAAACTGGACGTCCAACTTAGAGATGGGGTTTCGTATCCCATGTGAAACAAAAATTCAACATTAAAATTTTTAGTAACGGAGGTAATTGTAATGTATTTTAATGTATGCTCTACGGAACCTAATGAAGCCAGAGACAAATTTCCAAAAACTGATTATATATTTCTATGTATCCATCTATCTATGCATAGGACTGTTAGCTTTTGCAAATGTACATGCAATGACATGTTTTTCACAAAGGTTGTCCATCCATCGTCAACCGCTTATACTGCGTACAGGGTCGCGGGGGGCTGAAGCCTATCCTGGACAGGTCGCCAGTCCATCGCAGTCACAGAGGTTTAAGAGGTTGTTCGGTTTGATAGTTACGTATTGTAACACCTGATTCTATGGGTCTAGGCACAGCCCTCTGAGGCCATCGATATTGGGTCTACCCCTACGCATGCATGCACGGCACTGAGAAAAGCTTGGTTACACCCACCCGTGGTGTGGGCCTTTTCTACATCCCTGTATACCCTGTATACAATGGTCCAGGAGTGGCTTGGGAGTATGCCCATCCAGTCTACATATGCTTTGTAGATCTGGAGAAGGAGTATGACCGGGTCTCCCAGGAGATACTGTGGGAGGTGTAGCGGGAGTATGGGGTGAGGGGGACCCTTCTCAGGGCTATCCAATCCCTGTACATCCAATACGAGGGCTGTGTCCGAGTACTCGGCAGTTAGTCGGACTCTTTCCAGGTGAGGGTTGGCCTTCGCCAGGGCTGCGCTTTGTCACTAATCCTGTTTGTGATATTCATGGACAGGATATCAAGGCGTAGTTGTAGTGAGGAGGGGCTGCGGTTCGGTGGGCTTGGGATCTTGTCACTGCTATTTGCAGATGATGTGGTCCTGATGGCATCATCAGTCTGTGACCTTCAGCTCTCACTGCATCGGTTTGCAGCAGAGTGCGAAGCGGTTGGGATGAGAATTAGCACCTCTAAATCTGTGGCCATGGTTGTGAAGTGTCTGCTCCAGGTAAGGAATGAGTCCTTACCCTAAGTGAAGGAGTTCAAATACCTTGGGGGTTTGGAGCAGGAAATTGGCCAGAGAATCGGAGCAGTAGGGGCAGTATTGCACTCACTTTACTGCACCATTGTGACGAAAAGAGAGCTGAGCCGTAAGGCAAAGCTCTCAATCTACCGGTGAATTTTCGTTCCTACCCTCACCTATGGTCATGGAGGCTGAGTCATGACCGAAAGAAGGAGATTGCGGGTACAAGTGGCCGAAATGGGTTTCCTCAGGCGGGTGGCTTGTGTCTCCCTTAGAGATAGGGTGAGAAGCTTGGCCATCCGTGAGGAGCTCAGAGTAGAGCCGCTTCTCCTTTGTGTTGAAAGGAAAAAAAAGCTGGAGCTGCTACCCAGCGACCCAACCCCGGATAATTGATAAATGTTGCATTTAATTCATAATTTATTATAAAAAATAAATTTTAGTGTGAAACAAACTAATTACGTTAACAGGTATGAATGATTATTAATGGAAACACCTTCGCCATTGCAAACAACTGGTTTTAGATTGTTATATACAATTACCTTCACTTGCATTGTGTTTTGTTGACCCAGATGTCTCTTCCCTCCATGGATCTCATTAAACTCTCCGCTAAGAACTACTAACATGTAAACAACTTCATTGAGCTCTTGAGGCCTGAGCACCAACTGGGGCAGTGGGGATTTTCTGGCAACCCAAAACCGGACAGGCACCCTTTGACATGCCGGGGATTATATGATATTTCATGACCTTAAATTAGCTGGTGGCATGGAAGCCAGAATTTTTATGTATATTTTTCTGTGCACCTTTTAATGAACATGACACCAACTTTGTAAACGTTGTTCACTCAGGCCAGAGGATTATTCCTCCTGACTTTGATGATTTTCTGACTTTTTCTCTAGTGCCACTGTAAGAAGATCACAGACTGTGTTCACAGTCACAGCTTGCAGCACTGACACATCAGAATGAGTTTGATTAAGTCTCCTGATTAGCCCCTGCTAGATTTGTGTCAAACTAAAGTTCCTCACAGAATGAAATACAAACACTTGAGTCCTCTATACCAGTGGTCGGCAATAGGCAGCATGCGGGCCAAAGCTTGCCCGCCAACAATAATTCCTGTCCTGTGGCCAGATTACTTTCATAAAAGAGAAAAAAATAGAAAAAAAAAGAAATTACAACGGCTGGCGCTGAAACAGATGTCAGTCAAACAGCAAAATTTACTCATATAATCACTTCCTCTTGTGATTGTGCCTACAAAATAAAAAGGCAGAGATCATTTTTGCAGCAGTACATTATATCGTGTTTCATTGAGAGCTTTTACTTTGAAAAGTTCTGGAGGAAATTGAAAAGAGTCTCTAGCTTGCTTGACACACCTCTGAAAAAGCTGTCAAAACACGAGATTGAATTCCCCTGAATGAGTAAGGTAGGCATTTCCTCTGCCTGGAGATACTGGGGACACAAAAATAAGTGTCCATGGGTTTATGTGGACCAATCGCTGGTATGTACACACTCCTGCACATGCTTAATTGTGATATGGAATATGATCTTTTCACAATCAATTGGTTGAAAAAGGAACAAAAAAATACTAGCAGCTAGTGGGGACTGAACACACATCTCTCCAAACAGGAGTCCTGTGCACTAATCACACACAAAACAGATGTTGGAATATAAATGGTCTATTGAGGATGTTCAGGCCCGCCATGTAATGAATTGAAAAAAATTTGGTGCCAGACTCATGTGTCGACCCCAGCTCTAGACTTTCATCTAGTGACAAGTGACAATATGAGACACAATAAAGTCATCAAGCAGTCATGGATGATTTTGTGGAGAGCTGTCGCGCTGTCTCTTACTCTTTTCGTTCTCATTTCCTCCCTCTGTCTTCTGTGCTGTCGTCATCATCATCCACCTGAACGCTACATGTATCTGACCTGTTGAAGAACCTGTCCACCTGGTCTTCACTTCCTTTGATGGTATGAGTAGATAAACGACAAACAACAAGGTAGATTCACTGTTTTCACTCTTTGATTAGATTAAAATGTAAACATCGTTCCTGATTATGTGTGCCCGCTTTATTTTACCTGATGTCTTGGAGTAGAAGGTATTGATTGAAATGTCTTTTTACCATATATGTTGCAATTGTAGCGTTCCTACTTACTGCTTGTTGAGTCTGTAAGCTGTCCGGTAATCAGACGCCCCCCACGCTGGCTGCTTGTTCGTTGCGTTCATGGCAGTTTAGAGTTTTATGACCTCTGTCCGTAGAGGTCCCGACAGCCTGGTTCAGGGAGGGGTTAGTCTCTGGACAAGGTTAAAAATGTCATTTTAACAGTCATGCGTATAGTCGGTTATCTCAACTTCACCGGAGATGGTGGGGTTTATGGTCGAAACCTCCCAAACATCACTCAGAGTGGAAATAATAAGTGTTTATGTAGCAAACCTTTCACACCCCTTCTTTTGGGGTATTTATAGGGCCTGGAGTCAGCCTGTCTGTTGAGGGGTGATTCTTCCTCTTAAGGCATAAAATAATAAAATGATCACTGGTTGGTTCACTACACAATATAGGGGCAATTGCGGCGATACAGTGATTTCAGATTTGGATGTAAAGTGGGGTCGCAAATTGACACTTGAACCCTCTACTTTTTACGCTTATGCATTGAGGGCAGCAAAGGGCAGGTGAAGGATGACAGGCTTTTGATAAAACAGATGTGACTAGGAAACAGGAAAAACACAACAAATCGCTGCTGACACTTCACACATTTACAGTGCTGTTGATTTGTTTGCATTGTCCTTAAAATAAATACATGTATAGATGATATATAACTGTTTTGAGACTTGTCTGACAAGACTTGTCTGATTAACACAGCTGCATTCCCCGTGTCTCGACACACCCACAAGCTAGTCTGCACTGAAAAACAGATACAAGCATTACCAAACAAAAATGACACCTGACATCAGGTGAGAGAGGCTGTACCTCCCTTTGGACTGCACACGTTGCTGCTCGCAACCTAGCAGCAGAAGAAGATAAAGTTTCCACAGCTGCTTCTGTGTGGATCATTACAGGGTAGAGGCTTCATCAGACAAAGCTCTCATTTAACAAGCTGATTAACAAGCATTTTGACCAAACTTTGATTATTATTAATGACTTGGTTGAATTTATATTTTATTGATGTTTGTGGTATTAGTTTTGTAACTGTTGTAGAGCACACAACACTGATGATGATGATCATGCAGTAACATTATTAACCAAACTGAGCAAAAATGTATTAAATGTTACTTAACGAACATCTGGAAGCATTAAGTCATCAGTGTTTAATAATTTAAAATTTTATTGTTAAACTTTGATCTGTCCTCCATATGTAAGCTTTGATAAGTAAGCTCACTGATAAACATATAGTGCATTGAGTGGCTCTGCTTGGGCTACATGTGGCTCTGGATGGAAGTATTTGTACACAATTCTTTCATGTAAATACAGCAGCAGCAGGTGAGGAAAGGACACTTTGATTCTTGCTTCTATTTTCTTACCTAGAATGTGACTGTATATTATACTGTATATTATTAATTATACTGTATATTGCCCAGAATAAGTTTAAGCCTTTATTGAACTCAGTATTAATATGTTGCTTGTTGTTGTTTTACCTCTCCTACTCAAAGTTCTTTTACTTTATCTTTGATCACGCTCTCCTGGTTGTTCTTTGTATCCATCTCTCTTTTTGCTTCTCTGTTGCACAGACATGATGAGCAATAACAGCTTTACTCCTGGGTATTTTCAGCTGACTCTGTTTACAGACTCTGGGCCCCTCAGATATCTGTTCTTCTGTCTGTGTCTGTTGATCTACATGACTATAATCTCTGCTAACCTTGTCATTATTCTGACAGTCTGCCTGGAGAAGTCTCTGCATCAACCCATGTACATGTTTATTTCCTGTCTGTGTTTAAACTCTCTGTACGGCTCAGCCGGCTTCTTGCCGAGGTTCCTGATGGACATTCTGTCTGACACTCATTTGATCTCACGTGCAGCTTGTTTCATTCAGATATATGTTATTTACACCTATGCGTCATTTGAAATGACCATCCTCAGCATCATGGCCTATGATAGATTTGTTGCTATTTGCCAGCCTTTACACTATCACAGCAAAATGACATTTAGGATGGTGAGACGTCTTCTGATTTTTGCTGTGCTCTACCCTGCATTTGGTATAGGTGTCGGCGTTTCTCTTACAGTTAGATTACCTCTGTGTGGAAATAAACTGCACAGGCTTTTCTGTTCTAACTGGCCTGTGGTTCAGCTCTCCTGCGTGGACACAACTCTGAACAATATTGTAGGACAGTTTGTTGCAATAACAACCACCTTCATCCCCCTGCTCTTTGTCCTGTACACCTATCTACAGATTCTGCTTGTGTGCAGGAGAAGCTCGTCTGAATTCAGAGGAAAGGCGTTACAGACCTGCCTGCCCCACATAGTGACATTTGTGACCTACTCATTTTCTGTCTTCTGTGAGCTGTCACTGACCAAATTTGAAGGTGACAAACTGAATCCAAACATTGCAGTTGTTTTATCTTTAGAGTATCTGATCATTCCCCCCATCAATAATCCTCTAGTTTATGGCCTGAATCTGCCTCAAATCAAAGGAGTGATTTTTAGATTTTTGAAGATACGCAAAATATAAAACTCATCATGCACATCCTGAGGAGTAAATAATAAAACTTTAAGACCTTGTTATTGACAAAATATGCATCTGAAATATATTAAATGTATTTGCCCTTTGATATTGTTTGCTATCACATTTATTTTAAGGACATCAGAATATAAACTGCATCCTCAGTTATTAGGCACATTGTGTTCCTCAGGATTAATTTTATCTTTCAACAAACACAATTCTCTCAGTCAATCCAAAAGATAATTGAACCTCAAACTAGAATGTTTATCTAAGAAATTTTAAGTTATGTCTTTAAGAGCCATTTGTAGGGATTTTGTGTTGGGTGCGGTACTGTTGTGGGCCAGTAAGTGGCTCCCGTCTGTTTTTGAGTCAAAGGTAATTTAGGTAGGAACCTTTGTACAGGCGAGAGGGTGTTGCTGGACGGAGGAGAGCACCTACAGTTTTCTGACTGCTTCGCTCCGGCACGCTACGCTGGCCAAGTCGTACAAGTGTTGTATGACATGTTTAACATTCAATGGATTATTGTATCAACCTGAAGACCATCATCGGTGAACAACAAAAGCAAACAAAACGACAAGTGCAAGCAACATTATTTCATGTCGCACTAGTGGGCTATGGCGGCTGGGTGAGCGCGTCAATTGGATGCCTGTCTATGCAACCCTCAGTGGCTTTAAGTGTGGACCTAGCCACTACAGTCTTACTCAGGAGAATATTTAAATGTGCAGAAATATTAGGCAACTATTAGTGTGCAGAATTAAATACCAAAATAATTTCTATTGAACTGCTTGTTTATTCTGGCCTTTCCAAACTAATTAGTGACCAATATAGCCACACTTCTTTTCAACAACTGCCAAGAGCCTTCCATTCATGTTGTCTGTCAGTTTTTTAATCTGTTCACTGTCAACCTTCGCTGAAGCAGCCTCCCTAACACTGTTCAGAGGTGTTTTGTCTTCCCTGAATGTAAATCTAATGTTTGAGAAGGGCCCATAAGGTCTCAATAGGATTCAAGTCAGGTGAGGAAGGGGGCAAGGTCCTTGTTTGGGCATTGAGGCCCTTGCTGGCTAGTCAAGCAGTGGAGTATTTGGATGCATGTCATGGATCACTGACCTGAATAATGATAATGGCATTCTTGAAAAATTAGGGTTTCTTCCAGTAACAATGCTTGAAGTAAGTATCTTCAGGAAACTGGCAGTAGATATGGGAGTTTCAGTCCACCCTCAACCTGAAAAGGTTAATGATAGCGCCCGGTGTCCACTAGTGATCTGGCCACAGGCCCTTCCATCTGGTCCATCAAGTGTGACTGACTTCATCTGTCCATTAATCCTCTGTAAAATCTGTCTTCAGGTATTTCTTTGCCACAAATTGTGAACTTGTGAATTGCTGGGTCTCTGTAAATAATTTATACCAATAAAGCTTAATTATGTTACTCTGAATATATAAATAAAATTGTATTGAATTGAATATAACAATATGAACAGTATGGAATAGAGAATAATGAATAAACATTAAGTGGTAACCAGTAAACAGGTGGCTGATTAGAGACAGAGTTACTGGGTTATTGTACAGAAATTGTTCCCGACACTATGAGTCAAATAAATTTGAATTGAATTGAATCAAGTCTTATTCAGTGGTGTTCTTGTTTCAGCTTTCCTGACCTTGGCCATGTCTCTGAGCACTTGGCACCTTGTACTTCAGGACACTCCATGTAGTTTGCATTTCTGAAATATGATGAAACTGGTAAGTAAGACAAGGAAGTCTGTCCTTGCACTTTGACATACACTCATCCCTATGGACGCAACAAATAGGGACTGTCTGCGATATCCTGGAAAAGATCCTGACTACTCTGTCCAAACTCCCCCTCACCCAGGATATTGTCGTTCATGCCGGCAGCAATGACATTTCCAACCAGTCAGTAGAACTGTTAAAAAAAGACTTTAGCAAGTTCCTTGACTCCTTCAAGATCCAAGGGAAATGGCTCTTTATCTCCGGGGCCATCCCCCACTCTGCGACGGCGTGGGTCATTTCAGCCGCACACTCAGCCTTCACACCTGGCTACAGTTATCCTGTAGATCCCGTGACGTAGAATTTGTTGACCCCCCATCTTTCTTCCGCCGGGATGGCATTCATCCCGGTGGCTTAGGCTCACGCATTTTAACGGACGATTTGTTTTACACAGTCTGGAACTCTCCCTTACCCTGACTATCCCCTGTTGCATCCTCCCCAATCCCACTAGCTCCCTGCCATGGCCAGGAGGCCCCACTACGATAGCATTAGCCATAGACCCTAATCATCATCACAGCATACTTGTTGTGAAAAGCAGCAGAGCCCACAAACTGAATTGCACTTACACCATTAACTCATTACCCTTACATTACTCCTTGCCAACCATGGTTGGTCCTGGGGCCTGTCACCAACACAATTGACCAAAAGGATTGAGCTGTGACTGTAGATATTAACCCTATAAAAATGGCCTTGGTGAAAACGCAGTCACTTTCTAACAAAACCTTCATTTTATGGTCTGGACTTTTTATTCTTAACTGAAACTTGCTTTGAGGTACAGGTATTAGTTCAGTTCAGCTGGCCTGCCCAGTGATTTGTGCAGTTGGTGAGATCACCAAGTACGACGGGCGGCTGTGGCTCAGAAGGTAGAGCGGGTTGCGCTTAGACATAGTTGCTAAACTTAAACCAAAAGTTAAAACACAACCATGGCTAAATAGTGAGACTCCTGCCATGAGGCAAGAGTGCAGGAAAGCAGAGAGAAAGTGGAAAAAAGATAAGCTACAAGTATTCTATGAGATATTGAGAGACCGGCGGTGATGGTGAACGGTGATCATGCTTTTTCGGTAGTGGCTCCAAGGTTGTGCAATAAACTTTTTTATTAGATCATCCTCAACCACTGAGACCTTCAAGTCTTGTCTTAAAATACATTTTTATTCTTTGGTTTCCGAGTCAGTCTAGGGACATTCATCATTAACTGTCCTGGCTGTTTCATTTTTCTATTTATTGCTGCATGCTTCATCACTGTTGTATGTTTTACACAGCGCAACAGCATCACACTACTACACCGACAGTTAGAATTCTTAACCAGTTAAAAAGTATTACAGAAAACAATGAAAGAGACAGGCATACATGAATACAAATGGAAACAAAGGTCTCACCTTGACCATTACATACAACCTTTTTAGATTTACAATTGCCTCCACTTGGATAGTGTTTTGTTGACCTTGTTGACCTGGATGTCTACCCTCTATGGATCTCATTAAACTCTCCACTAAGAATTACTAGCATGTAAACAACTCCATCAGGCTCTGGAGGCCTGTAAGCAGAAATACCAACTAGGGCTGTTTCTAGGAACCCAGAGCTGGATCGGAACCCTTTGACATGGAATTATATGATATTTCATAACCTCAAATGATCTGTTGCAACAGAGCCCAGAATTGATACAGGTATATTTTTCTGTGCACCTTTCATGAACCAACTTTGTGGACCTTGTTAACTCAGAACAGAGGATGAATCCTCCTGACTTTGATGATCTTCTGACTGTTCCTGAAGTGGTACAGTGTTCACAGTCACAGCTTGCAGCATTGACTCATCAGGTTGAGTTTTATTAAGTCTCCTGATTAGCCGGTGCCAGATTTGTGTCAAACTAATGTTCCTCAGAGGATGAATTACAAACACTTAGATCCCTTAGACTTTCATCAAGCACTTAAATAAATATACTTCAATCAGTGTTTTGAAAGTTGTCTGACAACACTTGGCTGATTCACACAGCTTCCACATTTTTCGACACTCCCACAAGCCAACACTGAAAACAGATGCATGCATTACAAAACACAAATGACGCCTGACATCAGGTGAGAGGGGCTTTACCTCCCTTTGGACTGTACATGTTGCTGCTGGCATCATAGCAGAAGAAGAAGATAAAGCTTCCAAAGCTGCTTCAGAGGTAGTCAAATAGTTACAGGGTAGAGGTTCATCAGTCGAAGCTCTGATTTAACAAGCTGATTAAAAATCACTCTTTTAAGCAAACTTTCATTATTATTAACGGTTTGGTTTAGTTGAAATTTCGTTGGTTGATGTTTGTAGCAGTAGTTTTCGGGCAATTATAGAACACAAAAAAGAGAAAATTCTCTGGACTGTGGATCTTTATCTAGATTGCCTGGCTAACAGTAAAAGAGTAAGACTATTAATTAATCTGAACTTGAGTAAAAATGTGTTAAATGTTACTACTGCAGACTTTAAAGCATCTGGAAGCATTAAGTCTTTAATATTTAATTTATTTTTACATTTTTTTTGTTAAAATGTATCCTCTGCTCTTCCTCATACCAAATAGTTTGTTTGATATGATATTCATATGCAAACTTTGATACGTAAGCTCTGTGATAAACATCCAGTATATGTATAATGGCTTGTTCTTCATGGGTTACATTAAGTCTTTTTGATGGAAGTATTTGTGCACATTTCTTTGTAAATCTGGCAGGTAAGGAATGGGTACTTTGATTCTTGCTTCTATTTTACTTACCTAAAATTTGATTACACTGAATATTGACTTTATTGAACTCAGTAAGGGTATGTTTCTTGTTCAGTACAGTTTTACCTCTACTCCTCCACTTTCATTTACTTTATCTTTGACCACTCTCTCCTGGTTGTTCTTTGTATCCATCTCTCTTTTTGCTTCTCTGTTGCACAGACATGATGAGCAATAACAGCTTTACTCCTGAGTATTTTCAGCTGACTCTGTTTACAGACTCTGGGCCCCTCAGATATCTGTTCTTCTGTCTGTGTCTGTTGATCTACATGACTATAATCTCTGCTAACCTTGTCATTATTCTGACAGTCTGCCTGGAGAAGTCTCTGCATCAACCCATGTACATGTTTCTCTCCTTTCTGTGTTTAAACTCTCTGTACGGCTCAGCTGGCTTCTTCCCCAGGTTCCTGATGGACATTCTGTCTGACACTCATTTGATCTCACGTGCAGCTTGTTTCATTCAGATATATGTTATTTACACCTATGCATCATGTGAAATGACCATCCTCAGCATCATGGCCTATGATAGATTTGTTGCTATTTGCCAGCCTTTACACTATCACAGCAAAATGACATTTAGGATGGTGAGACGTCTTCTGATTTTTGCTGTGCTCTACCCTGCATTTGGTATAGGTGTCGGCCTTTCTCTTACAGTTAGATTACCTCTGTGTGGAAATAAACTGCACAGGCTTTTCTGTTCTAACTGGCCTGTGGTTCGGCTCTCCTGTGTGGACACAACTCTGAACAATATTGTTGCTCAATTTATTTTGATAACCTCAACCTTTGCCCCCCTGCTCTTTGTCCTGTACACCTATCTACGGATTCTGCTTGTGTGCAGGAGAAGCTCGTCTGAATTCAGAGGAAAGGCGTTACAGACCTGCCTGCCCCACATAGTGACATTTGTGACCTATTCGTTCTCTGTCTTCTGTGACCTTTCACTGACTCGAATTGATGTTGACAAACTGAATCCAATCATTACAGTTGTTTTATCTTTAGAATATCTGATTATTCCCCCCATCAATAATCCTCTCGTTTATGGTCTGAATCTGCCTCAAATCAAAGGAGTGATTTTTAGATTTTTGAAGATGCGCAAAATGGGTCCTGCTGTCAAAAAGTAAAACTTTAAGAAGAAGCTTTAAGGCTCGGTAATTGACAAAATATGCTTTTGGAATATGTTTAATGTATTTGTCTACAGATTTTGTTTGCTATCACATTTATTTAAAGGTGATCTGAATATCTATGACTTGACATAATTTTTAAATACATTATACTGAACCACAACAATGAGTCTGATATTGCACATGTTGTATATGGATGGTTTAACTGAAAGCTGCAGTCCAAAAAACTTCGAAACTCACAACATAGTTATGATTTGAAAAGATTTTAGATGTGTATGATGGGAACATGGTTTTAAATGTATATTTGTTGTATTTTCTGTTGTTTTAGCTGTATATGTTACTCTGTTTTATCTGTTTTACAATTTAAATTGCTTTAAAAAGAATCAGGCAGGCATGCCCACCAACCCCACTAGCATTTCAGTGCCCCCCCCCCAGGTTCAAAGTTGCTTCTACACCCCTGTTCTGATCATTATCTTCACTATAACCCGTTTTACCTCTTTTCTGTCTTGATTACAAACATGCAAACATACAGGCACGCTAAACACACCTCTTAATATGCATCCATAATAATAATACTAATAATAATAATAATAATAATAATACTAATACTAATAATAATAATAATAATAATAATAATAATAATAATAATAATAATAATAATAATGAGTACAAAATTGAATAAATATAGAAATGTGGATAAAATAAGACATTTTGATGATGTTAGCTCAACCCATAAAGGAGATGTAAGATCATCTTTTTTAAATCACTAGTGCTATAACAATTATTTCACTGCAAGTTTATTTAAAATTTGAATCCACTTCGCCTCTCAGGCCACCAAATTATAGCCTGGAGAAAATGCTCTCCTTTCTAGGTTGTTATAAAATGATATAATATATATATGATTGATATAAAATGAACACTTTATGAACATTTAAAACTTTAGCAATACATACAGAAAGAATGACAACATTAAATACATGAGTGGTAATAGGATTCTCTTGATTTTTATTGACTTCTTGATTAGTTTATTAAAACAAACTGTAAAATTCAGAGTGGGAATAGAATAAAACATTTCTGTTAACCATGTGTTTGTAATGTCGCCCTGATGAAGGCCACAAGCAGAAAAGCATTGGTCTCAAAATGAAGTTCTTTAGTTAGTGTTAGTGGAGTTAAACATTTCTGATTAACAGTAGCCAATTGCTTTAGTCATTTGTCATTACATTGTTGCAGCTAATGATCTCTTTACTGTCCATTAGTGTTAGGGAAACAAATCCTTAGATAGTAATACAAAAATGGCCTTCCATGCTGCGACCTAGCTGTGACTCCTGATCACTGTGTACAAGAGTTTTGTTGTTCCTTTTGGTGCGGCTGTGTTTTCATTTGGGCCCTTTTCCCTTTTGCCCCCGCAACCGCTATCTGCTCTTTGTTTGAATAAATTACTGAGAACTAGTCCAATTGTCTGTCTGTTTCTGGGTCTTACTTGAATCGTGACGGTACGAGCCGGCCTGATGGACCCAGCAGACCTGGAGCCTGTCTAACACGCAATTTCTTCTCAGGGTGCTCAATTAAACCAGCATGGTCAAGCCCTCCGGGACATTACGAGGAGCTTGCGGCAACTAACAGCCAGCAGGTCCACTCTATGGGCTCATTTCCCCCCTGCAAACCCTGAGACATCTACACCACCAACCAGCGAGGCTCTGGAGTGGGTGACCTGTGTGGGAGAGACAATCAGTGGACACCGCTTCCTATGCCTCCTTCACCCAGGAGATACGTAAGCTTTTTGACCATCTGATTCGGGATAAAGAGGCGTCCAAGAGATTAATGTCACGTCGCCAGGGTTCCTGAAATGTGGTTGAATATGCCTTTGAGTTTCGTACCTTGTCAGTTGAAGGTGATTGAAATGAGGATGCCCTGTTAACTGTTTTCGCTAACGGGCTCAATGTGCAGCTAAAAGATGAGTTAATTTCCTACACAGAAGCAGATGATTTGGTTTACTTTCTCTTGCTATTCGTGTGGACAACTGGTGCTGCAGGGAGAAGAACCGCTACCGGCCGTCCGAAACAACATCCTCGTCTACCAGGCGGGCGCTGCTCCCTGCTGTTCAAGCCCCACGGTTGGTTTTTCCTGTCCAGCCAGAACCTGAACACTCTGTGGACCCGGACCCTGAGCCCATGCAGTTAGTAGGCTACCACTTCCCCCCCGAGGAGAGATTTTAGACCCAGCTCTACTTTTGTCATTCCCACTGTTTGAAATCAGCCTTTCCTCAGTCTAACCCGGTCCCTCCTCCCTGCCCTGAACCCCCTGATTCATCTGGCGTCACCGCAGATTATTTTATTCTCAAGGACGTTTACAGTAAACAGCGGGCAATTTAACTTCCCCCTCACAGGCCATACGGCTGCGCCTTTGACTTGTTGCCAGGTTCCAACTTACCCACTAGCAGGAATAATCCGCCAGTCCTCATCTCTATTGGGCACTGGTTTCTGTTTCATGGCCAAAAAGGACAAGACCCTGCGTCCCTGTATCGAATATAGGGGGCTTAATAATATCACAGTTAAGAACAAGTACCCCCAGCCCCTTATATAATGTTATGTCTTCGGCATTCGACTCTCCGCAGGGGGTGCGTGTGTTCTCCAAGTTAGATCTGCGGAACGGGTCTTATCTGAGTTGTGACAAAGTCTCCAAGAACAAACATGTAACTAACTTTAACAATCTCTGGGTGTCAGGACTGTGCCGAGCACAGAGGCAAAATTGGGTTGAAGACCCAAACACAGAACACAAAACAGGGTCAGCTTCAGTTGCAGGTTTATTTTAGAACATAACTCCAAAACTCACAATGAACTCAGTTGTGGCTAGCAAAGTCCCAAACAGAACAGGCAGAACACTCCACATATGATGAAAACCGGACACAGACTTACAGAACAGACAAAAATTTGAATGGGCAATCGAGCAGGGGGGGAGCACAACAGGTGACAGAGATCAAGGCAGCAACATTTAAAGCGATGCACAGTTCTCAACCTCAAATGAGGTTGGCTGTGTTATTTTAACCATTCAGCAGTTTTTCCACTGTCCAACCTATTTCGAAAACTTTAATAATGGACGAAAGCTTCAGTGTCCCTGAATCTGACAACATAAGGTTGTATTCATTTTTCAACGTGCAACAATAATACGATGATTGGGATTCATGTTGATAAATATGGGTTGGCAGTGTGAGCAAGCAAGTCCAGACGCACAAAAAAGCCTCAAGGACCCATACCCTAAAGTTGACAGGAAGTCAGCCATTTTCAATTTTATGGCCATTTTCGGACAATTTGCACACTCCGTACTTTAACGAACTCCTCCTAGGGATTTAGTCGGATCGACTTCAAATTTCAGCTGTGCCTTCTAAAGGCATCGACGATGAAAAGTTGTGCTATCTGCAAGTTTTCGTCGATGGGCGTGTCCGTGGCGTCGATGATTTGCCATGAAACAGGAAGTTGTAGTAACTTGGCTGTACATGCTCAGATCGGCACCAAATTCTACACGTTTGACAAGAGTCCCACACTCAATACATGTACATGCCGACATTCACCCACAGTCATAGCGCCACCTGCTGGCAACAGGAACTGACATGTGTCACCTTCATGCACCAACCGAAGTGTGTAGCAAATTCATAGCCACAACGGAAGAGGTCCAGAATATGCAACGCGGCCGCCTCATGCCCCGACGTGCTACATGTGCAAGGGCCTGCCCAACGCTGCTTGGAGCTTTAATATTTTATGTGTCCCTGTTAATACTGTTCTACCTGCATATCATTGAGTTCATTAACCTGATGGATAGTTCGTTGACCAGATGAAGATAGTTTAGGAGAGAGAGAGCGAAGCAGAAGATTGGCATGGCAGCTGATTCTGAGGTCAGTAACTTAGTCAGTATCTACAACTCACTAGTGGTCTACAGGTCAGTAGTTGTCTACAGGTCTGCAGGGGTCTACTGGTCAGTAGTGGTCTACAGATCTGTAGTGGTCTGCAGGTCAGTGGTGTACTACAGGTCAGTAGTGGTCTACAGGGCTGTTGTAGTCTGCAGGTTAGCAGTGTACTCCACATCTTTTATTCCTTCAACATCAGGTTATTAAATTCAGACAGCTACTTTAAATAGGATCCTTAACAACAGCTTGTTTGTTTGTATGCAAGCCAAACTACAGAGCCAAATCACACTCGGACTGAATCAATCTGATTAGTGTATTTAAATAGCATTCTTTGGACCTGCAACTTATCTAATAGAGAGAGGAATTAGATATGTTTTTTACTTCATCACACATGTACATGAGCACCTGGACTATTTTATACATCACACGTTTGTGTAAAAACCAGCGTAAGTAACCTTTTTGTACGTAGGCAGCATTTATACATGAGGCCCCAGGATTGTAGGGGACAAACGGTAGACAGCATCAGGCCAGGTGAGGTGACAAGTAAAGAGGAACAACTAAACAAAACTGTGCAAGCTTTGGCACACTCACTCTGAATTTCAATAAAATGCATTGTCCCTGTTAAAATAAATAAATAGAAAGATGATGAAAGAATCATGACATCAGGTGAAAGAGGCTCCCTTTGGACTGCACATGTTGCTGCTCACAACCTGGCAGCAGAGGATAATAAAGTTTCCACAGCTGCTTCTGTGTGGATCATTACATGGTAGAGGCTTCATCAGACAAAGCTCTCATTTAACAAGCTGATTAACAAACACTATTTTAAGGAAGCCTTGAAGTGTTATTCACATGCAAACTTTAACAAGTAAGCTCCATGATACATTGGCTGATTCTGCATGGGCTACATTTATCTTTAGATGAAAGTATTTGTATACATACATTTTTATGTAAATATGGCAGGGAAGGAAATGATAATTTGATTCTTGCTTCTATTTTACTTATCTAATATTTGATTTAACTGTATATTGACTTTATTTCACTAAGCAAGGTATTGGAAATGGTTCTTGTTCAATGCGGTTTTACCTCTACTATTCCCTCTCATTTACTTTATCCTCCATCTCTCTCTCCTCGTTGTTTCTTTGTATCCATCTCTCTTTTTGCTTCTCTGTTGCACACACATGATGAGCAATAACAGCTTTACTCCTGAGTATTTTCAGCTGACTCTGTTTACAGACTCTGGGCCCCTCAGATATCTGTTCTTCTGTCTGTGTCTGTTGATCTACATGACTATAATCTCTGCTAACCTTGTCATTATTCTGACAGTCTGCCTGGAGAAGTCTCTGCATCAACCCATGTACATGTTTATTTCCTGTCTGTGTTTAAACTCTCTGTACGGCTCAGCCGGCTTCTTGCCGAGGTTCCTGATGGACATTCTGTCTGACACTCATTTGATCTCACGTGCAGCTTGTTTCATTCAGATATATGTTATTTACACCTATGCATCATGTGAAATGACCATCCTCAGCATCATGGCCTATGATAGATTTGTTGCTATTTGCCAGCCTTTACACTATCACAGCAAAATGACATTTAGGATGGTGAGACATCTTCTGATTTTTGCTGTGCTCTACCCTGCATTTATTATTGCCATTTGCCTTTATCTTACTGTTCGATTGCCTCTGTGTGGAAACAAACTGCACAGGCTTTTCTGTTCTAACTGGCCTGTAGTTCGGCTCTCCTGTGTGGAGACAACTTTGAACAACATAGTAGGTCAGTTTTTTACAATAACAACCACCTTCACCCCCCTGCTCTTTGTCCTGTACACCTATCTACGGATTCTGCTTGTGTGCAGGAGAAGCTCGTCTGAATTCAGAGGAAAGGCGTTACAGACCTGCCTGCCCCACATAGTGACATTTGTGACCTATTCATTCTCTCTCTTCTGTGAGCTGTCATTGACCAGATTTGAAGGTGACAAACTAAATCCAGTCATCACAGTTGTTTTATCTTTAGAGTATCTGATTATTCCCCCCATCAATAATCCTCTAGTTTATGGCCTGAATCTGCCTCAAATCAAAGGAGTGATTTTTAGATTTTTGAAGATACACAAAATGGGTCCTGCTGTGAAAAAGTAAAACTCATCATGCACAAACTGTATAGCAACAATATAAATAGGAGATACAGAGTCTCTATGCCGCTGTTATTGATACAAAATGCTTCTGAAATATCTTAAACGTTTTTGCCCATAGGCTTTGTTCACCATCACATTAATTTTCAGGAGATCAGAATTTTAAAATAGATCATCCTAAACCACAATAACTCCAACACAACAATAAGTTTGATATTGCACATGTTGTATATGCATGGTTTAACTCAGAGCTCCACAGACTAAAACACTTCTTTGAAACTCACAACATAGAATCTAGTTTAATAGGATGTTTGATGTGTCTTTGTTGTACTTTTTTCCAAGATTTGTATCATATATGATAATATATGTGTTTTAACGTGACTTTGTTGTTGTGTTGGGAACTAGTTGCCCTTTGTATTCATAATAACACTAAATTCTAATGTTGTAGAATATATAAATTCCTTTAAGGCTTTAATACAGCACACCAGTGCTTTGTCACCATGCCATGCAGCATTATTATGCTAATATGCTCACAATGACAATGCTAAGATGATGATGATGTTAACCAGGTATAATGTTTTCCATGTTCAGCACTCATTGCACTGGACACATCATTTTTGACATGAGGATGGAAATTCAGAGGATCAGTGAAGTTATTTCAGTTTATTCCGACAAAGACATAAATGTGTGTCCTAAATGTCTGAGCAATCAATCCAGTGGTTGTTGAGACTCACTAAAAGCCAGCAATGAAAAGTCAGAGGATCGATTATCCATTAACCTTTAATATCTATACAGAATTTTATGTGAATCTGTCTAATTGTCGTTGAGATATAACTCTGAACCAAATTGTCTTTTCAGTCTCTGGTGGCAATTCTGTTAAAATAAACAACTTGAAGGAAACACTTGTCTTTTGGTTTATTCAGATCATAGATGGACTCACAGCGACTCACATACATACATACAGAGTAAGCTAAAAAATAGTGCAAATGTCTCAACAAGTGCATTATTTATCCTGTGTCAGGGTCAACATTATGTCATCACAGTTGCACATATCACTGAGCTCTGTGTGAGCTACTTCACTAACAAACACCAGGCCAGTAGAGATATGGATTTAGAATATTTTGTATGATTATGGATGGAGGAGAGCTGAGATGATGTAGCAGATATAATTAAGAGTCCAGATGGAGCAATGAGGGATGCAAGGATGTGGGGATGAGGAAGAACAGTGAGGGGTCGAGGGAAGTAGGGATGAGAGTCGAGGGTAGGGAGATGAAGAGATAAGGTGAGGGATGAAGGGTTCAGGGGAAGAATCAGTGTGTGATTGGATGGAAGAGAAGTGCTTCTGATGTTTTTTGGATATTAGTGGAGGTTGGTAAGGTATGATGGAAAAGACCCCTCCCTGAATTGAAGTTTTGGGGGAAATGTGACTTGCTAGTCTTAGGTTGAAAAGAATGTGGGTTGTATGGCTAGTCTACTCAAAAGAGGTTATCGGGTCAAGACAGCTTGGACTGTTGGTCTTATTGAGTTTGGGTTTGTATGTTATATGTATTGGCTCAGTGAATGTGAGTGGCAATAGCTTTGCCAGAATTTGACAGGCTGGATCTTGAGTGGGCTAGCAAATGGTGACTGGCAGTGACTACTTATGAAATCTTTTTTCTTGAAGAAGAGTTAGACTGTAGAAGAATGTCACATATCAGTGGTTCAAACATGTTCAGTATCCTGGGGAAGAAGAGAGCGGATGAATGGCAAAATAAAATTTCAAAGAAATTGATGAAAACTATTTTGAAAAAAGATCATGATCAGAGGGGTAAGGCGTAATACAGAGGAAAGTCAATAGACCGTGGTTAGGAATGTTAGGAAGTAAAGGAAGCTGCAAGAAGTGTTGGATTAGCCATCGCCTCCATGCGCACACCAAGGGTTAGGAACAGCCATGGTCTTGTCACTAGAGGTTGGGAAACTCTGCTCTGAATATTGGACACAACATGAGAAATATGGAAAAGAACTGACAATGTGTTCTCGAGGCATCATGGTAAACTTTTTCGAAACCTTGGACATGTGACGCTGCTCGGCAAGCTTGACAGCACGCCATACAACTCTTTTGTCCCCCTGCCTTCAGACTGTACAACAACTCCTGGTCATGGCAGGGAGGATAATAGACAAAAGAACTTTTACCTCCATCTGTACTCTTTACTTCCATCTGCACTCGATTTGCACTGTTTACTGTTTTGCACTGATTACTGTGGCTACTATAAGTTATTTTAATTTTAATTTAAGATAGGTTTAATGTCTATTTAATGTATGTATATTTGGTATGCTACTGGATACTTGAATTTCCCTTGGGATAAATAAAGATGATTGGGTGGTGATGATGGCGGAATGGATAAGTCACATGCCTTTAGTGTGAGACACCCAGGTTCAAATCCCCACTGTGACCTGTCCACCATTAGTGTCCCTGAGCAAGACACTTAACCAATAGTCAAACCTTATATAGAAGGTTTGTTCATCACCTCCCACAGGTCGCCAGTCCATCACAGATTTTGAGTGCAAGTGGCCGAAATGAGGGTGGCTGATTTTTTCCCCTTAGAGATAGGGTGAGAATCTCAGTCATATGTGAGGAACTCTGAGTAGAGCCACTGCTCTTTTGCATCGAAAGGAGCTAGTTAGAGTAGAGTTTTCAACTGGGCTGGTCAGGTAAGCCACGGCTTCAACAATGTTCTAAATAACAATGTTCCTTTTATTCCTGTCATTTCTATCTCTGGGCATCAGGAGGGAGAGTCATTCTCTCTTTTTTGGACGTTTACTGGACCAGAGCACATTTCGTTCTGTGCAGCAGTTGGTCTTTAATTCGTTGTTTCTCATCTCCCTGTTGCTGCCAAGTCAGATTTCAACAGCATCTTCACCCTCAGCATAGTCTTCTTATTGGGCTGGATCACAGACTTGAACATACCAGAGGAGGAGGAGCAAAGTCATGGACTGGATTAGCTTGAATGGATTTCTTGACTTGTGTACCTTGCTTAAGAGTTAGTTTCCTTCTTATCCTTACTTTATGTAGTCTAATTTTGTGTTCTGAGTATTCCTTTCCCTCAATTGTTATCTTCATATACCCAGTGTTGGGCAGTAGCGTCGCTACAAGTAGCGGTGTTACTAGTTTAACTACATTTCTCAGTAGCTTGGTGGTGGCGTCGCTGTTTTCTGAATCAAATAGCTTTTCAGTAACGAAGCTCTTTTATTGGCCGAGTAGCGCGGTAGCTTCCACACACGCTACATTTTCCCAAGCATTTCTGAAGGATCAGTAAGTGACACCACCGCCACACACGGACCTGTATGTGCAGCCGGCAGAAGCGCTTCCCTGTGATGGTGACATCACGGACCGATCCTTGGGTTGATGTTTGCGACTTTGCTGCAGGGGAATAAAGACACGTGCGACGGAGTGTCTCTCTCTCTCTCTCTCTCTCTGCCATGAATGTTTAGGTTGGTTAGGTTGGAATGTTGCCAGAGCACAAAGTCACATATAAAATAATTAATTATTAATTAATATAATTTATTAATAATTTGATAGTTAAGTTGCTTTATACAAACAATAATGGTTCTCCGTTTGTTGCATGAGGAAGTACATTTAGCAGCAATGATATGGCAGTAAGTAGGAGAGTTTCTGTCTCTGATTTAGCTCTCTCGCGCACACACATTGTTTGGAGCAGGTTTTAAGTCTGTCTTCTGTTGCTACTGTGGAATGAAGTTGGTTCAATATAAACTAGGCCTATGTTGTGTGTGTCTGAGTGTGTGTATATAAATATTTATCTATAAATGACCTAACTATAAACTATTTTTAATAATTTTTATAAATTAAAAGTAGCTTAGATGTAACTAAGCTACTTTTGCCACGTTGCTGCAGCTTAGCTTGCTACATTTCACTGGGGGTAGCTTCTGTGTAGTGAAGCTTCATTTAATGTAGAGTAGCTAGTAGCTTAGCTCACTACATTTTCCAAGTAGCTTGCCCAACACTGCATATACCAATCTACTCTAAATGAACAGAAAGCCTGAACAGAACAGAACTCAAAATTTCTTACTTTTAACAGACTGAAGGCAACAAACACTTTGGCCTTTGTGCCTGTTTTGGGTGCATTATTGATACATTCTGCCTCAAATATGAGCAATGTGTTTTTCAAACAACAGGTGCTTCACGCTGGAGTTGCATTGTGCTTTCAATTTTAATGTTTTCCCTTTATTAGTATGACGATAGTTGATAGATGATAGTTGGAAAGCCCTGAGGAGGGCTGAAGACTTTCAAAATTTACATTTACTCATTTACCTGACCTGTTTATCTAAATCGACCTACAAATGCTGACAAGCCCGGCTTCTTTTTCTTGTTTTCAAAGTGTTTGTTTGAGGGAACTTTCTGATCTGGTCAATAAGATGAAGAAAACTACCTCTTCACTTGATGTTATTCCTTCTGAGATTATTAAGGCCTCTTTTACTGGAATCGGTACTTCCATTCAGTCATTGATCAATTGTTCTTTAAGTGCTGGGGTAGTCTCGAAATTACATTTACATTTACATTTATTCATTTAGCTGACGCTTTTATCCAAAGCGACTTACAATTGCTATACATGTCAGAGGTCGCACGCCTCTGGAGCAAGTAGGGGTTAAGTGTCTTGCTCAGGGACACAGTGGGGATTGAACCCGGGTCTCTCACACCAAAGGCGGGCATCTTAACCATTGCGCCATCCCACCCATATTATTATACAAATTATTTAAACATGCTGTAGTTCAACCTTTGCTCAAGAAACAGGGTTTGGATGAAAATTGTCTTGATAATTATCGGCCTGTCTCTAAGCTTTCATTTTTGTCTAAACTTTTAGAAAAAGTTGTATATTCACAAATGATCACCTTTTTGAATGCAGCTAAATTAACAGAACCTCTCCAAACTGGTTTCTCTACCCATCATAGCACTGAGTCTGCTTTGCTAAAAGTATTCAATGACATTTTGCTTGCAGCGGACAGTGGAAAAAATTCAGTTCTGCTGCTTCTTGATCTTACAGCTGCTTTTGATACAGTTGATCATGATATTCTTCTCTGCCGGTTAGAAAATTTGTTTGGTATCGGGGGTATTGCTTTGCAGTGGTTTAATTCATATCTTAGGTTTTTTTCTGTTGAGTTGGGTAAATTTTCTTTGTCTGTTGCTCCCATCATCTGTGGAGTGCCTCAAGGATCCATTTTAGGGCCGCTCCTTTTTAATTTATATATGCGACCTTTGGGTTACATTATTAGGAGACATAAGGTTGCATTTCATCTATATGCTGATGATACTCAGCTGTACATTCCATTGAAAGCTGGAGATACCATTCAACCTTTATTGGCCTGCCTAGGGGACATTAAAGTTTGGCTTTCCAACAACTTTCTTAGACTTAATGAAAATAAAACGGAAGTAATCGTCTTTGGCCCCTCTAAGTTAAGAAGTAGTCTCGTAAACGAGCTTGGCAAGCATTTCCCCTCAGTCTCCTCCCAGGTCAGGAATCTTGGTGTTATTCTGGAGTCTGAACTCTGTTTAACTAAACAAATTAACACAGTTGTCAAAAACAGTTTTTATCAGTTACGAATAATTTCGAGACTCAAATCATTTTTAACTCTTAATGATCTGGAGAAAGTCATTCATGCTTTTATTACTTCCCGTCTCAACTACTGCAATTCATTATATTTGGGTCTTCCTCAGTCATCTATTGCACGCTTACAGATGGTACAAAATGCTGCTGCAAGGTTATTGGGGCAAAGAAAACAGATCACATTACACCGGTTTTGGCCTCTCTTCATTGGCTTCCTGTCTATTTCAGAATTCAATTTGAAATTTTGTTGTTTGTCTATAAAGTTCTCAATGGTCAAGCTCCGTCTTATCTCTCAGATCATCTTATTCCTCTTTCATCCTCCAGATCATTAAGATCTTCTGATAGAGCTCTCTTAGTTGTCCCTCGTTCATGCCTAAAGACAAATGGTGATAGGGCTTTTTCTATTGCGGCCCCCCGACTCTGGAACCAACAACCACTGGACATTAGTCTTGCAACATCTATCACAATCTTTAAAAAGAAGTAGAAAACATATTTTTATTTTTATATATTTTTATAAATCCAATAACATTGTTGTACAATTGTTCACTTTTATTTACGTTTTATTGTTTATTGTATTGGATGTGTTGTCTATTTTATTTTATCCTCTGACTTTGTTCAGCGCTTTGGTCAGCTTTGCTGTGATAAATGTGCTATATAAATAAATTTTACTTACTTACTTACAATTGCTATATATGTCAGAGGTTGCGTGGCGCTGGAACAACTATGGGTTAAATGTCTTGCTATGGGACACAATGGTGGTTGTGTCGCAGACGGAATCAAAACCTGGATCCATCATATGTCTTATCCACTGCACACTGCCACCCCTGGCTTAGTCTCAAAGAGTGTATAAAGTGTTTATTTTATTTCTATCTTTCCATCCTTCTCGGTCTTCACTTTAACTTTTGTTAATTTATTCTTTGTTTCTATAAATCCATATTTTCTTTAATTGTCTACACTCATTTAATTTTTCACTTCTTTTACTGTACTTCTAGTTTTTCATGCAACTTTTTAGCGGTCAGCAAGTTTTTCATCACTCAAATGCGTTATCAAGTTGCATGTGCATTTCAGCTGGAATTGTGCAAATCATATTTGAATGTATGTTAAGACAGCCTGAACAGGATTTCTGCTGGTAAAGAACTACCAGCTACAACAACTAGGTCTGCTTTTAATAGTTGGTAACAGGTCTATATATGTGTGTATGTTTGTCTGTGTGTGTGTCCGTCACACTGAGAGCAGCTGCATCTTTCTTGGTAGCCAACAAGAGTTGATACAGCTTATGCATAATAAAAATAAATAATAATTTGACAGCAGCTGACAAGAGTTGTTTTAATTGTTTATTATTATTACAATAAAATTAAATAGCTGAGTTGTCTCTCAGGGACTTAGACTAGCAAATCAGAAACCTGCACATGCTCTTGCTTTTGAAGGCTGTTACTTTTAAATATTAACATGTTCATTAAACATCCATTATAAACTTCACAATACACTCAGACAATAATCATGATCATGTGGGAGCAAATGTGATTATTTGCTAGACTGAAAATGGGCCTTTTGGGTTGTTGAAAACTGCAGCAAATTACTTAGTACATTGTTGAAGTGGAAAATGCTTTGGGTATCACTGTTTTAGAAACAAGCTTTTAACATTCAGTGCCTCAGAAAAAAAATCACAGTTCTGTTTTATGACACAAAACAACGAGTGTACAACAGTGTTGATGCATCAGCCCGTTTTGCAGAACAACCTCTTCAGGTGTTTATAAATTTCTTTCACTTTTACTCCATATATGATTGGATTGAAGAGAGGATGATATATTACCATTTGTAACGTCATTATTAAACGTACAGTTTGGGGAAAATCAGTTTCCAGACGCAGTAGAAGTACATCATATGCACTCAAACAGGAAAAGTTGATCAAAACAATCAGGTGGGGTAAACAGGTCTGTGCAGCTTTTCTCCTGACTTCTCTGCAGCTGTGATATGTTATTATAAATATCCTGGTGTATGTAAAAAGTATGAAGAGCACAGGGAGAAGTACAGCATTTACCAAAATGATCAAGCCATATATATTCAGCACTCCTGAACTCTCACAGTGAAGTTTATAAACTGTGCTGTTACAAATGATTCCTTTAAAAACAAAGTTACAGAGTTTTTTATTAGCATTTAGTACGATTGGCACTACAACCTGACAAGCCGGCACAAGCCAAGCTAAAACCACGAAAATGATAACAGTTGATTTCCTCATGATAGTTTGATATTGCAGAGGTTTACATATAGACACATACCTGTCATAGGCCATCGCTGACAAGAGATAAAATTCTGAAGTGACTAGAGCATAATATATACACCACTGAAAGAGACAGGCTGGATATGATATGACCTGTTTTTCAGATAAAAAGTCAATCAAAAGCTTTGGGTAGACAGCAGTGCTGAAAAGAACAGAGTTCAGTAACAGAGCTGCAATAAAAATGTACATAGGCTCATGGAGGGACTCGTGAATCACAATGATGCACACAATAGTAGAATTACTGCAAATTATTAGAACATATGCTGTAAACATGATCACAAAATAAAGATATCTATATTTCTGCACTTCCACATACCCACCAAGAGTTATGTATGTTACATTTAATGTATAATCCATTGATATTGTCTAAAACAAAAGTTAATGAAGTCTCATCAGATTCTTTTTTTTGGTCATACGTACCTGACCATGTGTTTTGCAAACACAGATATTGGAAAGTGATCAGCTCACATTTGAGGGATGTTTTTATAAGGCTGTTTCACCCTCCATGGATCTCATTACGTTCTCCAAAGAAAGAGAGACTTACATTCAACTAATTAAACTGTAGAGGTGTAACAAGATGTTGCAAGAGTTTGTTTGTGTGTCTCTGGCATATTTTTTGGTTTCTCTGGTTTACGTCAACCACCGGTGGTTAGAGTGCAGCGTTGTTCCTGGCTCAGAATGGGCCTTTGGGTGGTGACTATGCATGACAGTAAGCAGTTGAGATTTAACAATTCAGCAGTTTCATAAATAAAACAAAAAGAGATCAAACTGGAAATAAAGAGGTGCCAACTGGGTTACAAAGATAAAGTAGAAAGACAACTAGTAATAATAATTTGGGCTCAGAATAGGACAGTGTCAAGAATATTGCTGGAATGATGACAAAGCAAGGAAAAAGGTTTTACAGCAGACTCTACACAGACACAGGAGTTTAACAAGTTTTATTCTAGGTTTGATGTCCACAATTATAGTAAAGAAATGGGTGCATTAAGGAACAGTCTAATTAACTCTGGTCTTCTTGCTCCTTTTTTTCTGAACACAACGTTGTGAACATAGCAAGTCTTGTACAAGCCCTGGTCCCGATAACATAAGCAGCCACATGCTGACACATTGTGTGAATCAATTAAGCTTAATTTTTTATCATATTTTTTAACCTGCCTTTGTGCCAACATAGGGTCCCAAACTTATGGAAACAATCTATAATTATTCCCATCGCAAAAAGCAACTGATAAAGAAAGAACTGCTGGGTAGGACTGAACACCTCCCCGAACCCCTGCAGTTTGCATACAGAGCCAACAGGGGGGAGCAGGATGCCAGCATAACTGTGAAAAACATTCCAGACTGCTGTTTGTGTCTGCTTTCAACACCATGCAGCCCCATTTACTGGTGCAGGAACTCATAAAAAATTTCGGGTTGGACTTTAACCTGTTCAGCTGGATTTTGGACTTTCTCACTAACAGGACACAGAGAGTGAGAGTAAATGTCTTTCTGGTATATCAATAACATCAACCGGCTCCCCTCAAGGCTGTGTTCTCTCTCCTCTATTATCTACACTAACAACTGCAGTAGTGAACTGACCAATAACTATATCATAAAGTTTGCAGATGACACTGTCATTTGTGTCCATTTAATGGACACGACCCTGTACTACCCTAGTTTTTAAACTGGTGCAAAGAAGCCTTTTTAGACTTAAATGTTACAAAGGACATGTGCATTGATTTTAGAGGTCACCATCCAACTCTGAAAAGACGATTATAGATGGAAAAGAGGTGGAAATTGTTTAGTCGTATAAGTATCTGGGAATCATCAAGTTGACCTTTGAACTAAACACAGACATGCTGAGTAAGAAAAGTCAGCAACGTCTCTTCAGTCTGAGAAAGCTAGGTAAGTTTCGAGTGGACAGATTCCTGATGACATTGTTTTATAAAACTTTTATTGAGTCTGTCTTTACTTTCCTCACCCTGAACCGGTCGAGGCAGATGGCCCCCCACCCTGAGCCATGGTTCTGCTCAAGGTTTCTGCCTCTTAAAAGAAGTTTTTCCTTGCCTGTGTCGCCTAGTGCTGCTCTTGGTGGAAATTGTTGGACTTCTGTAAATAACTTCAGAGTACGGTCTAGACCTGCTCTTTATGAAAAGCGCTGTGAGATAACTTTTGTTGTGATTTGGTGATATATAAATAAATTTGAATTGAAATTGAATTGAACTTTTTAATGTATTTGCTGGTATGCTTCTCTTAGTTTAAAATGGATAAACACTTTAGCAATGGTAAATAAAGTTAGTAGCAAAATCATCGGGATTCAAGCGGATAAAACTAACTGAACCGCACAATAGACATGCTTAAAAAGGCAGAATCCATCATGTCTGATGTTCTCACCCGCTGCATGCAGAATTTAAGATGCTTCCTTCTGGTTCCCGCTTCAGGGGCTAATGTTAGTGTGTTCATCAGAAGTCCAGATCATAGTATAGGCTACTATATTATTGTGCAAGAAAAATGCTTTACATGGTGGTTAGTCTCTTATTTGTTTATGCAAAGTACTATATAAAGTGCTTAATAACAAAATATGTGCACACAGAACAACATGTTCAACATTTCAAAGTTTGCTACACAGCATCAACCTTTTTTCAGTGTTCCGCCAATTCCAGGCTGTGATTGGTCTGTTCACGGAAATGTGACATTGATGAGCAACTTTATGCATTAGTCTGCATGAAAGGCTCCAAGCTTCTCCCTGATTACAGAGTAGCAGTTAGGCAAGAATGGAAACAGATGAGCGTTCCTGTGTGTGTAGTGCCCAGAGAACTTGATATGGAGAGAATAGCATACCTGTCAATTTTTGGATTTGAAAATGAGCAAAATTTTCCGGCGCCCACTGCGAGCAGTCCCAGCACCCCAACCAAGCTCCAGTATCCCTTACATTTTAAGTCAGGTGGTGTAGCCTAAATGAAAACACAAAAGGGGAGGCCTATATATGAAGAGTATTTATTTAAATGCTTATTTGCATAATTTCTGTTCATTTACCATTGCTTGTCTTTACATTTACATTTTATTGTCATTCCACACATTCTTTTCATTTCGTATTGCTTTACTTTTAAAGTTTTTCTTTTAATTTCATGTAACTTTTCTTTACACTTTTAGTGAATTATTGTACAAATTTGTTGCAGACTTTGCTTCTTTAAGACTGTTTTGGAAGGAGTGTATTTTTGGGCTGGGCCAGAGTGGTTCATTTTACATGAGAGTAGAGCGCAAACAGTTCTTTTGTTTAACGTCTACAGTTATCGCGAGGCTAGTGACAGAGCTCAGACTGGGTATAGGTGCGTTCGAGAGGACGGTGGCTGACTTTCGCCAACTTCATAGTCCAACGTGATCTGCAGGTGACTGCAGGGGCGGGGTATAAAAGTGGCGCCGTTAAGTTGGACACATTTTGCCTGCATGAGCTTACTGTGAGCTGAGATCAATGACTGATCTTGCGGAAATTGCAAAGAAAAATGCCGCGAGACCAGGCAAAAGTGTGGTTCCAACTTTGTGCAACCCAAGAAAAGCAGGTGGCCTTGCTCCCGCGAGTCTTTAATTTCATGTGTCCTGGTGACATTTTGCTGCGCCGGATAAAGTCGGACACGATTTCTAACCAGGATGCCTTATTTTAAGTCCTACATGCATCACATTAATTCAGTACAGCGCAGCGCCGAATGAAGTCAAATGCACCTAATGTTTTTTGTTTTTTTATTCTGCCCGGGCCCGGGGTATTATTATTGTTTAATAACGCAGGTTAATACAGGAGATTTACTGGAAAATACTAATACGGGAGGACGGCGGGAAAGAAGGGTAAAACACAGGACTTTCCCGGCCAAAACGGGATACTTGATAGGTATAGAATAGCGAAAAGTACCAGCAGCTCAGAATCAGAATGGGCTTTATTGACAGGTATATTTTCACATACGAGGAACTTTTGGTGCTTTAGAACACAAATAGAGAAATATAAATATAGATAACGTAAAAATATCAAAAATGTAGAAGTTAACAAAATAATACAATAATACTACAATACTAATGGGAAAAAAATGCAAAAATAATAAAAAATTACAGGATATGACAAGATATTAACAAGCAATGTGCAAAGATCTAGATGAACATTTTTATAACGTTTGTGGTCGTGTGTGTGTTTGTAGGGGGAAGGCCTGAGAGTAAGTGACCGTGGGGATCCCAGGCCTTGTTGAGGAGGTCAACTGCAGTCGGAAAGAAAGTGTTCTTGTGGTGCGAAGTTTTCAACCTGGTCTCATGGGTTATACGTACCTCTGACCACATTTTTGCAGCACCACATTTACGTACCCTCCGGTACATTTTGACACAGCTTTGAGAAATAATGTCCACTGGGGGTGCTAAAGAGAAGGACTGCACTGTAGTTGACTTTCTGATTTTAATATTAATTATAAAATCAACGTTGTCTTAAATATGTTATTTTAGTGATATATTTACTTGCCCTAAAGGAAAATGTAACGTTAGACTCGCACTGCTGAAGCCAGTCGGGCCGCCGAACGTTAATGTCTGGGTGATTTAGCTAACGCTAGCTAGCCAAGCTACGTTCATTACGTACCCTGCAGTACGTAACGTTACGGGACACCGGCCGAGGTGTCCCTGAAGCAGGTAAGTAGCCAGGTGGCTAGTGAGCCACCTCTTTTAAGCTTTATTTTAAGGATCAATGTTAAGTGATCAGTGTTATTTTATTGATATTCATGTGTGTTAAAGCCGCTGACGCCAGTCGGGCAAAGCAGCTAATGGGGGTTTAACGTTAGCTACTTAGCTAAGTTAGCTTTCATTACGTACCCTGCAGTACATAAAGCCGAGCTGTCACCAAAGCCGGTGCATTTTTCAGGTGACAGGTGGTTAGTGAGTTACTAGCTGCCTTTAAGCCTTATTTTAAGAATCACTGTTAAGTGATCGGTGTTATTTTAGTGATACATGTTTGCACTTATGGTAAATGTAACGTTTGACTCGTGTGTTGGTTAGAGCCGCTAATGCCTTGGGGGATTTAACGTTAGAGCCGAGGTGTCACCAAAGCAGGTGCGTTTTTAGCTAGGTGGCTAGTGAGCTAGCACTTGAAATCCAGGTAGATACATAAATCTGTCGTGTGTTTCTCTGGTTTGTCACGATGTGCTGACTCCAAAAGATGCCCTGGCCTGTGAAAGAAAGATAAATAGATGTCTGATCGGTCTGCATTCGCTGGCAGCCCTCACAGGTTATTTTATATATTCAGTCTATAGTTAATTCTGATGTGTAAGCTGAGCTAAGTTAGTGACAGCTGGCTAGTAAAGTGGCTGGAAATCAACCTGATCTCACAGAAATATGTGCAGTGACCTCTTAACAACCAATTAGTAAGGAAGGCACGTAACCTACTTGACTGATTGTTGACATTGTGTATTGTTGCTATATTGTGTCTGTGTTGTTTGTATTTGTGCGTGACGTCCCCCAGTTCTGACTGGGGTCTTGGAAGGGTCCCGTGGTGCCAGCATTGATTATTGATGCCCATCTCCATGAGGTCAGGTAAGGCTTGACATACCTGAAAGTCTGAAAATAATCATTGCAATTGTTGTTTATTGATGTGATGTAAATCAGCTAGACCCTTTATTGTCTCTGCAGCTTCACAAGCCAGAAGAGCATGAGGAAGGCCTTCAGATAAAAGATCAAGAGTTGGCGAGGCTTGGTGAGTGTACTGTTTGTCTGAGCTTCACACACGCATAGCAGACACAGTGGTAAGGATGAAGGTGGCTTCGGCTGCATTCACACAGTAAAACAGCACTGTGGCTCCTTCTCACAGGGTTGTGCAGAGGTGTGGTCGTGTTCATTTGTGCTTTAGAATGTAACCGCCGGGACACAATCAGATGTTTGATTTTTCTGATTCCATGATTTGTACTTGCTAACACTGTTCCCTCTTTTTATTCAGTTTCTAGCTTGCTCAATCACCGCTGCTCTCTCTCCCTGCACATATGTGGACCAATCACGCTAACTGTTGTGCATGTACTCTTGAAAACAATCGGAGTCTTTAGCCGCTTTCAGAGATCCCACAATAAACCTGTAAAGAATGTAGCCAACATGTCGCATTCACTCATTCATACTGAACAAAATATAGCAGCATAATCCTGTAACCTTGTGGGCTTTCACACAGCGATTCGCCTTTCCAGGTTAGACCGTGAAAAATAAAAATACAGTGACTTGTAACACAATAGTGTTGTAGGACACTGGTTCCAGAATGACGGCTGTGGCTTTACACGCAGACATTGTTACTGCCAACATTTGTGGCCCAGAGGCAGATCAAATCTGACCACCTTTTCAGGCACCAAACCTTTCAGACTGCACAGCCAGCATATTGCCATTATAATCCCGGGAAATAAGGCAACGTAAAGGCGCCTTATGACTTCCAAGAGCTTGGACAGACCTGCAGAGGATTAGACATTAACTGTTAGGAGTAATGGTGGAGTGAAGGCGGAGGTGTGGACCCAAATGCAGATGCAGACGAGGCGAGGAAGGTGCAGTTCAAACAAAGATTTATTTAAACTCAAAAAACTAAACAGGCAATGCTGGGAGCTCAGCGGTAGTGTCCAAACTGAAAAAGCACTCCAAATAAAACATCATCCAAAAGGGCAAAAACAAAGTACAAACCAAGATTAATCCAAAAGGCCAGGAAGGTGCGGAACAAATAAACGGATGACGCAGACAAAGCAGACTCTACCATGTGGAAGACTCACACAAACACACATACATAAGGACGTGACAAAGACTGAGGAGAACTGAGGAGAATATATACACACACAGGGACTAACGAGTGGGGCGGGAGCAACACAGGTGAGGAGAATCAGAACTAACGAGACAAGCAAGTAGAGAGACAACAGGGGAGAGAAACACAGCTGAGACACATCAGGTAATCGAGTGGAGCTAGACAAGGACACCAGGTGCAGGAGGTTAACAAAATAAAACAGGAAGTACACAAGGACAGATCAACCAAAGTAAAAACACAAAGACAGCAAAAACAGTACACTGACAGAGACGGGACCAAACAGGTGACAAGACTATACTTAACATGGAGACAAAAGACTAAGGACTAAGACAGTTACTAAGAAGACTAAAATGAACGAACCAAAATAATAAACAAGACTACAAAACTCTAAACCAAGACAATATCAAATAAACACAGGAAAAACAACAGCACACAACTCAAATCCTAACATTAACAGCTTTTGATGGCAAATGCATTGGTGGATTTAGACATGCCATTGATGTTGATAAGGGAAAGCGTTTTTTTAGTATGCATGCATTGTTAGACTGCAAAAAGTGCTACAATGCTTTGCAATTCAAATGTGAAGTTAAAATATAATAGGTTGAAATGGAGAAGCCTTTTCCAGCATAGAATGCCTACAATTTTTCAACTATAGCCTCCAGTGTCTACTAAAAACTGCAAATCAGATTCCCTGCACAACTTCATGCAAGCCAGTGGGACCACAAATCAACATGTCACTAATGTATTTTTATTTTTATTCAATCATTTTTCCCCAATAAGCAACATGGCTGTAGCAGGTGGAGCTGCAGGTCTCTTGTCAGCTTCTCTCTGACTCCTCGGCCCCGGTGCCCTGTAGAACCTGTGAGTGATATCACACTCACTGCATCCATCTTTTTTTACAGTCCAGGTTGATTTGATGTGTCCTTTTTTGCACTTAAGCTTAATTTACTCTATATTATATTTGTGTGTTCCATATCTATTTATAGGTTGGACAAGACGCAACCCAAAGGAACCGCACACACTGCTACCGTTCCAAGACACACCCAGCTTCACCCATCCAGGAAACCACACCTGGTCCAGCCAGCGACCACAGCAGGTCTACAGCCACGTAACAGAACAAAATTAATGAAAGGTGTGTTCAGTCCATGCATGACTTGTATTAAACTGACATTTTAACCCCACAATCATCTGATTTTTGTTGGGCTTCTAAACATTGTTGATTTATCATGGGCCTGATTTAGAATTACATTTAAGTGGTATGCATATATGATATATTCATGTTTTGTGCACATGCCCATCTCTTAGAACAAAGACACAATAGAGGAAGTGGTCTGTATGTTGTCTGATAGGCTTTAGGAACATTTATTTTTATTTTTTCTATAAATGATCATTTAATTGATGGCTCTCTGCACATCTTTGCTTTATGTAATATGGAGTTGCAAAGACAAAGTCCCAGTGTAAAGAATATCAGAGCATTCATGGTTTTCACATGACGTCAGCATGAAAAACTCTCTGCCTGACAAACAGGAACCAAGTGATAGGCTACACTGTTACTATGAGTTTGTTACTTTTGCGCTGCCAAAATGCGGGATGGTAGTTGTAGTTTCTGATGCACAAAGAGAAACTACAGAAGTGACGGGCCTGAGCTGTGTTAGGTGAGGGATTCCCCACAAGATAAACGTAAACATTACCGCAGTCGAGCGGCGGCAGGTACCTGACGCTTTTTAACGATCCATGTTACAGCGGGTGCTGGAACATGGACAGGAAGTGCCCAACACTTGCATTTTGTATTCATATCTTTCTCTTTCTTAAGTTGAGAGGTGATCCAAATAAACGCGGTGTGCGCCATTGTGTCGGTCTGTTGTTTTGCCCTCCAGGTACCGCGAATGTCACGTGGCTTAAAACTCTGAATAGCTGCTCAGTGGCAAGCAATGTGAAATGCAATCAGTCCATTAGCAGAAACAGTATATATAAGGGATGGCAGAGAACCCAGGATTTTGAATAAAACCATGTGCAGAGATTCATCCTGTGTCTCAACAGGACAAGTCAAAAGTGCTTATGTCAGTGCAACAGTGGAAAAGATGCATGTGTGTGTGCAATTTGAATTAACCCCTCTACAAAAAGTACTACACGTATTCTTTAAATTTGTGCGAATAATACATTCCTTATAATTACAGATTGCCCTCACAGCCAGTTCCCGTTGACGTTGAAATGTTCCCGTTCCATGAAATAATAACGACAAGGAACAGAAAGGTAAGACAACGCCAATGACTAACTGGATTACTGGGTGTCCTGTTTACCGATGGTTGGTCACCACAGCAAGAAAATTGAAACTAATGCTACTGGAACTGCATTTATTGCTTTTGTCATTTATCCAAAAACCAAACCCTAACACACTAGAAACACTAGATCACACTTAATTAAATTCCTTAAGTTTGTAATTCAAGGATCTTGATTGATGACCACGATTCACAGTACAGTACCTGAATACAGTGTAACACTATGTCAATATTACACTTATTTTCACTTCTTGTGAAAGTACAACATTTAAACAACATACAGATGCACAATGTCTTTCTCTTCCTGCTGCAGGCCGGGACAGAACACCTTCATGACCGGCAGCCCTGCACCATGTGGTATGTTAAATAGCTTTTGGTCATGTGCGATAACATGTATTTTGTTACTGGGCTGCATCTTTCTGTGCCTGTTTTGTGTACTGTTACATTTGTGGGGGTGGTTGGCAGGTTATTGTCTTGGGTGGAGTCTGTTAAAGAAAAGTATTTGTATGCTGTTTACAGTTGTCAGGACACAGATACAGTATGTATGCAGTCACAGCCAGATGAAACAAAGTGAAATTCACTCTTTAAATTTTATTATGGAAAGGCCACGGTGTAGAAACATTATGAGAAAAGCTTTATTTAAACAACATATTTCCAGTTTTGAAGCAGACAGCTTATAATGTACATGAGCTTTTGTCTGTGGGCTTCAGTTATGAATGCATATAAATGATTATTTGTGAGTTAGAGGTTCTATTGTATTTTTCCACAACATTTTGACTTTTTAAGCTGCTACATCAGGCCCATTTTTGTTCCACATGTCAGTTGTATTGTTCCTTTCTTGAGCTTTTAACTCCCTTATCTAGTTTTGCTTATTTTCCCATGTGCACCAGGTACTGTGAGGAACTGGCTATGCAAAACTAGGTTGACGTTTACCTCAGTTAATCGCTGCATCCCTACTCTGGAACACAAAATACTTCATGCAACAGCCTCACTGCACTATGCAAAGTATTGTAAAACAGTATATGTGTATTACTACTTACTAATTCTTCTGCACCTTCCCTCTCTTGCGTTTGTTTTTTTTCAGTGGAAAGACCTGGACTCCATCCTGGCTGCCGGCCTGCACACATGCAACATACATTCCGCGTGCATTTTTCATGTTATTAAGTGTATTTGCTTAACAAATACATTTTTGGGTGTTTAATTGTATTACTCCACAACATTGTCATGTTATTCCCATTGCCAATGAATAGTTTACTGCAACAAATGTCATTTAAACCTTATAATTCAGTTTGTTATTCCGTTGAGCATGCTGCTGCAGCTGCTGTTATCTGTATGGATTCGATAGTGCAGCAGTATAACATCTTCAAAAGACGTAACATTTCTTTTACTTGGACCCATGTTTTCATTGTTTTGTGGCCACTATTCATACAATTTGAGCTAACTGTATGTGGCTGTTGACAATGTAAAATAATTGTATTTAATTTTCCCCCCAGTGGATTTCACTAGGGTCAACATAGATCCACACACTTATCCATCGACACGCACTTCAAAAAAAAAGAATGGAGAGAAAATCTGAAATAAATTGTTGTTTTGTGACGACATTTGCTGTTCCTTTGTCATTGAAATAATTCATTTCAAAATAGAGTAAGCTTTGACAGTAGACCTACAAGAAAAGGAATCGTGTACTGTGTGAAACTTTTGATTTTTCTTATATTAGGAAGGCAATATGTGACATAACACCTTTTGTTAGTTTTGATCAAGTGGGTGGTTAGATACTTTCCTCCCAGTTTATTTAATAATCAGTAAATGCACAATCCATAAATGGGCATTAAACATAGGAGAGTTATGACATTGATTGATTGTTACAATAATAGATTCATGAAGTAAAGAAGAGTGTTTATTACTTTTTTATTAAGGTTTAAGATAAGATTTAACTTTATTAATTCCCTTATGGGAAATTTGTTTGATAATGTTACCTCTTTAACAAAGAGAAATATAGAGGACATGATACATTGTGAACCATTTATGAGTCATTTGTAGTCTAATATTACAGGAATTTAATATTAACAACACCAGTACACATTGTAAATGATTTTGTCAATATGGGTGTTTGTTCTGTTTATAAATGCAACGTTAAGCTACTAAAAACTGCAAATGCTAACATTTCAAGGCACAGGGGGTCAGCCAGGCCCAGGCCTTAGGTCCTTAATTACAAATCTCCAGCCGACATTGACCATATCCCGAAACCTGATGAAATAGCCTTAATAAATGAGCACATGAATGCTTTTCTTGAAATAAACAAACTTAATGCAGTGTGGTTCATGTTTCGGCTGCAGTAAAACATGTATATGTTGTGTTGATATGTGGTTTTATAACCCTATTTACCACCGTTTTTGCAAACGGGAAGAACTTCAGCTGTGGCGCGCCGATGTTTTTGTCAAGCTGCATGACGTAGCTCTAAAATGTCAGTCAATCTTACGTTTTCTTAACATAGAACATGTAGATATGGTGTAAGTACTAGTTCGGCTGTACTAGATATTTGATATATTGAGTAGATATATTTTTATACGACCCTATTCACAACCATACTTTGCAAACCGGAAGAACTACAAATATTATGCTAATTTGTATCAAGGCGCATGGCGCGGCAAGAGGGAAATATTACTATATTTCATGTAATTGGAAATTGCAAATGATATACTGAGTGCACACTGGGGGGTTTAAGAGGATGGGAATCACATTTGTGGAATGACATTTTAAATATCTAATTGTTAAATATGTGAAAATCAAGTTTGACCATATTTGACCCCCCCCCACCCACACACATGGTGACTCTATCCATATGGGTATAGTCATATAGCTGAAGCCAAGAGCTATTTATACCCGTTGGCCCCATGTCTGTAGCCCCTTCTGTTCCAAAATGAGAAGCCTTCCAACATGTACTGGGGTCGAGGTTCAGAGGTCAATATTTCAAAGCAGGAGCCATTTAGAACCTTCAGACCGACATATGTTTCTCTCCAGGCCGAGACCTTTCCAACGATGTATTTCTTTTAGTTCTACGACAAAGTTTTAATTTTAACATTTCATGGACAGAGGCCTGTCCCAGGCATTGTTTCAATGAGGACTTTGGTGGCCCAACCTCAACTTTTATACTTTCATATAAATATACTTTTATTACAGTAGTGAACATATGTATGCACCTTTACCAAGCAAAATATGGACTATTTAAGTGTTTTGGCACGAATAATAAACGTGTGAGTGTCACCATTAGTCTAAAAAGCTAGCCAATTAGGTGTCCAAACAGTACTTTCAAATGATATTATTGGCTTATAGGTTCACACAACAGATAATGCCATCATATTTGGGTTTATTACAATTGTGAACATATGTATTTACTACTACCAAGCAAAATATGGACTATTGAAGTGTTTTGACACGAGTCATTAACCTGAGTGTCAGCATCAGCGTCTCAAAAGAGCTAATTATGTGTCAAAATGGTACTTCCAAAGGATGTTATAGGCATATTAAGTTCACACAACAGCCAATGCCATCAAATGAGTTTATTACAGGAGTGAACATATGAATACATCACAACAAAGGACATTTCTCTACACAGTTTTTCAGGATATCAGTGAAATTGAGTGGATTTAGGTCTGTATGTACATTTATATGATGTGATATGTAAAGCATAACAGAAAAATATTTACAATTTAAATGCCATCTGATGGTGTTACCTGGTAAACTGCAAACAGTATGTGGACAGACACATAGTATATGGCATACATACACATAATATGGAAATATTGAAGTACATCAGAATCATACTTGGTAAAATTACACCGACTGCCAATGATTTTTCACATGCAAAGATGACAACAATGATTTATTTAAAACAGCACTAAGGAATTTTACTCTGAAAACAGCAAGGTCACTACCAAAGAAGAAAAAAAACATTCTGACCGTTCTTCTAAAGGGCCACGATTTACACTGTCACTACTGTCCTGTAGATATGACGATCAGCTGTGGTTTAAAATGCAAAAATGAAAGTGCACTATTTTCAAACAGTTGGGTTCGTAATGACAAGCTCTTTATAAATTACTTCATAGAAAGGACTGTTTAGTATAAAGGCAAGATACATTTATTTCATACGCATCTCCAGCACCTCTGTGTTTGGCAGACTCAGGGCTAGTAAAGCCATTGTGATCCTCTCCTCAGTGTCCTCCTGTATGTGAAGTAGATGAGGTTCCATGGAAGCTTTATTGTTGTAAGCATTTACAGCCTGTTTGTGTTTCCTTCTGAGTGGGTAACCCATCCGACTGAGGACACTGTTCAGCCCATGTGAAGCGTCCTCTCTCAGGTCACCGACACCTGTAAAGAAAACAGAAGAAAAACAAAGAAAAGATGAGCCTCAGTAAGGCTAAAAAAACAACATGGCAATGGCAAATATCTTTACATTCTACAATGCCACATTTGCAACATCCACCAAACCTTTCAGTCATTATCTTTACTCATTTAAAGATGCTTTAACTTTTCACTGTGCTCACTGGTGCTGAATAGCCGACCAGCTCAGTGCCTGATCACAACTCAGATTCTATATAGCGTAGAGTTCCATGTATGTATACAACAATAAATCAAATCGTTTTAGATCTTGTACATACTGCTGATTTGGTGCTCTCCAAAGTCTGTCCTCTGCATGCCTCTACGTCTTCACCAGGATGCTTGGCTCCACCTCCAAGCATTTCAGCCGCATTACCTGGTCAAAGACAGACTCTTCAACCGAGGGGTGTTGCCTTTAGGCTGAGGGAAGGAATAGAGTAGTTAACAAGTAATATTTATTTTAACAGAATGGTGATTATTTCTGAAACACAAATCTTTGTAGCAACATTACTACAGCAGAGTGCTGATATCACTATTCATTGTGATGCCCAAGATAAGTATTGTCATATACTGGTCTTCAGTACAACCTGGAGCGATGACGCTCTCTAAAGAGGTGAAACAAAACAATTGGTAACAATCTCATTTTCAGCATATAGCCACCTTCTAGTAATTGTATAAAGTCATTAACAGGTGTGTATGTGTCTCCAGATAGAACATGTAATGAAAAACATGTATATATAGTACTTGTATACAGTATAAAGTATGTTCTACCTGTGACTGCCCGTTGCCTGACATCACACACCCACTGCTGTACGGTCTCCTGATCAAGGTTGAGCTCCTTAATGTTGCTGAGGCTGGCAGCTTCCACCTCTACACTCTCTGGGATCTTTTAAAGAGAAAATATCACAAAATATCAGAACAAAAGCTCCATGCAACACCACAATGCAAAAAGAAGACCTTCACCAGTAAAGGTGAAATATTAAACGACACCATCTGCAAAGACTCCCGAGATGACTTGTGGACAAGAGAAATATTTCGCTGTAAGGTTACAGTCTTAGAAGACAACTGACCAATCCAAAACTCTGCCCTCACTTCAGTCAGTGTTGCTCTGTCAGACAACTTTCAGTCAACAAGATGGCAACACCTACTGATAAAATGATTTAAAACTTCGGGGATCACCCCCAGGGCAGGACAGAGTCTCATTTGGCAGCCAAAGCATCAGAGCTGAAAGACTGTCCAAGTTTGTGCTTAGCTGGAATTAAGGCTGCCACTACAGATGAGTTTCTTTACAGATTCATCTGCTGATTATTTTCTTAATAGGCCATTGATTACACCTTTGTATTTGAAATGTCAAAAAGTCACCTAACATGATCATTATTAAAATAGTTAATTTTCTGTAGGGTAATTAAACAATTAATCAACAAATAGTTTCAGCTTTAGCTGTGGTGGGATTTAACTTTCATCAGGATGATACAGGCAAACTTTTTCTAAATTCTCTGTAAAATGCTATTCAACTGTATAATTATTGATGTATTACAGTGTGTAGTGTAACACCAACCTGCCTTGTCATGTAAGGAAAATATTACAACTCCATTACATAACAAGCTTACCTACACATCATTGATCATAAACTCGTTGGTTTAAGACAAAACATGTGTACTGACTTACCCTAGGAATCTGGGACCCCTTCCTACAACATGCATGCACTTTGCTTTGCAGAAAATAAGAACTGGCAAACTTTTATTTTAACTCGTATATAAAGGATGTACTTTATTCCTCACTCCAGGCATGTTACTTGGATGCCAAATAAGTATTTTTAATTTTATGGTTTCTGTTAAGCCTCCTTGTAGCCATAGTTACAATAGTAACATAAATAATATACCTGGTCTCCACTTCCTCTCCAACTGTGTTTCCTGCTCCATCCGGGCGTCTGCCGCCACATCTCACCTGCAACACAGCGGAGAAAAGTTATATAGAATTATGTTGTGTAAAAATCATTTGCATTGAAGATGCGTTAGTTTTTAATATATTTGTAATTTATCTCTCAAATCTTTTGTTAAATAAACCTTTCAATTGGATGGTAAAACAAAATCCTGTCATACAAATTTGAACCAGCAGGTGAAAAGATAACACACAGCATGTTCTATTCTCAGACCCATTATTTCCCTATAGATACAGCCACACCAGAATGAAAGTTTGCCTAATTTCTGTCAATGGCTCTGGTAACCCCTCTGCTACTTGTTTAGGGCCAGTACCTAAAAAGCAGGAGCACGTGAGTGTTACAAGATCAATTTTCAATTGACATCTAAAATAACATCACTGTAAAGCTGAGACACAGGCTGAGTATCTGCATGTAACGTCCATACAGAGGATTTTAACATTTGCTTTCTTTGACATCTGTCTCTGGATAAACATTAGATATTAGATATAAGTATTTCTCCACAGTAATGGGTCAGTCCTCGTAAGAGAAACCATGTCTGATTAATCAGATTTAAATCTAGTGGTTGATCATCAACTGATCCAACAAGGCTTAAGCACACATCTCTGTTGTCTGGGTGCATTTAACAATACATATAACAAATATAATACTTGCTGCTAAAAAGGATGGATAAATACCACTCTGCAATCTAATGCTTTCAATTATTACTCAGACTAAGACTTGGACTGCCATTAAAACTCAAATATCAGCCTCAGGAATCACACACACACACACACACACACACCCAAATATATACCTGCAACTGCAACTTAAATTCCCTACTTGATCTGACCTCCAGAAACTTCTCTCTGCCAGGAGTGAACTTGGCAGCACCACAGTAAGTTGCCTATAAAGTCAGTATATTACACACATCTTGACATGCTTAAACAACCAAACAAAAGCAAAGACAAAATATCTGTATAAACAACTATTATTATAAACAAATCAAAACACTCTTACACTTTTCACGTTGCCTCTGATCAGGTCAACAAAAGGTATCCACTTCCTGGTTTTTGGCCAGGAACAAGCCCTCATCGGGTGGCACCTCACCTGTCAATGTTAAGTTAACATGCAACACAGTAATAACAACTCACAAACACTACATCTACTATTATTTGTCAAAATGTCTTTTTATGACTCCTCAAAGAAAAGCCCCAGTGGCTACTATTTGTATCAGATGTGTGTTCTTTACCATTTTCTTAACCTAAAATAAACATCTGAAATAATTTCAAGTATTTGTTTTAGTGAGATTCAGGCAGACTTACCTTTCCAGCTTGAACAGATCTGAGCACCAACATTTTCAGAAAGGCCCGCCTGGACATGGCGGGTGCCGTCATCTTTGTATGTTCCAACGAGGTGAAGACATCCAACTTGTATAGTGTCTGGCAGCTGGTGTTAACTGGCCAGTACCGATAAACAAGGAAGTCCTTCACCTCGGGGGTCCATTCTGCAGAGCATGATGAGTGGACAAGTGGACATTGTAAAGACTAAAGACGTTTCAGTAATCAAACTGTGAAAGTTCGACTTTTCTACAGTGATGCAAATATGATATATTGGCTAATTGACATGGGGGCACTTTCTGTGTCGACTTTGCATGTTCTCCCCATGTCTGTGTGGGTTTCCTCCATCACCAAAAACATGTTGGGTTCTCCAGTCAGTGCCACTGAACAGCGGCTGCCCACTGCTCCCTTGAGGGAGGGGTTTAATGCAGAGGATGAATTTTGCAACATGTACGTGACAATAAAGTGTCAGCTTCAGGATTTGGATGTGGTCTGAAAATGACAAAGCTTTGTGTTGCACACAGTGGTTAATTTCTATTGTACAATACTATGTGCACAAAGAGGAGGAAGTGCATTGACAAATTGAGCTTGATGCAGAAACAGGTTACGAAGGGTGTATTTATGGTTACATTGACCAAACACAAATTGAATGCTTAATTATGATTAACTAGAGGAGAAATTAAACTAAAGAAAAGTGAAAAACTGTAGTGAAACTACTGTATCAATAAGTACACTCACCAAGACTCGCCAACTCCTGATCTTTTATCTGAAGGCCTTCCTCGTGCACTTCTGGCTTGTGAAGCTGCAGAGACAATCAGTTTTGCTTACAACCTAAAATGACACCAATGCATTTTAAAATGTTCCATCAGGGCTGCAGGCAGGAAAACTTAGCAATAATGAGCCACATTATTACATGATTATTTTCAAACTTTCAGGTATGTCAAGCCTTACCTGACCTCATGGAGATGGGCATCAATAATCAATGCTGGCACCACGGGACCCTTCCAAGACCCCAGTCAGAACTGGGGGCCGTCATGCACAAATACAAACAACACAGACACAATATAGCAACAATACACAATGTCAACAATCAGTCAAACCTTTAATATCTATACAGAATTTTATGTGAATCTGTCTAATTGTCGTTGAGATAAAACTCTGAACCAAATTGTCTTTTCAGTCTCTGGTGGCAATTCTGTTAAAATAAACAACTTGAAGGAAACTTGTCTTTTGGTTTATTCAGATCATAGATGGACTCACAGCGACTCACATACATACATACAGAGTAAGCTAAAAAATAGTGCAAATGTCTCAACAAGTGCATTATTTATCCTGTATCAGGGTCAACATTATGTCATCACAGTTGCACATATCACTGAGCTCTGAGTGAGCTACTTCACTAACAAACACCAGGCCAGTAGAGATATGGATTTAGAATATTTTGTATGATTATGGATGGAGGAGAGCTGAGATGATGTAGCAGAAATGATTAAGAGTCCAGATGGAGCAATGAGGGATGCAAGGATGTGGGGATGAGGAAGAACAGGGAGGGGTCGAGGGAAGTAGGGATGAGAGTCGAGGGTAGGGAGATGAAGAGATAAGGTGAGGGATGAAGGGTTCAGGGGAAGAATCAGTGTGTGATTGGATGGAAGAGAAGTGCTTCTGATGTTTTTTGGATATTAGTGGAGGTTGGTAAGGTATGATGGAAAAGACCCCTCCCTGAATTGAAGTTTTGGGGGAAATGTGACTTGCTAGTCTTAGGTTGAAAAGAACGCGGGTATGTGTGGCTAGTCTACTCAAAACAGGTTATCGGGTCAAGACAGCTTGGACCGTTGGTCTTATTGAGTTTGGGTTTGTATATTATATGTATTGGCTCAGTGAATGTGTGGCAATGTGTGGGAATAGCTTTGTCTGAATTTGACAGGCTGGATCTTGAGTGGGCTAGCAAAAGGTGACTGGCAGTGACACCTTATGAAATCTTGTTTCTTGAAGAAGAGTTAGACTGTAGAAGAATGTCACATATCAGCGGTTCAAACATGTTCAGTATCCTGGGGAACAAGAGAGCGGATGAATGGCAAAATAAAATTTGAAAGAAATTGATGAAAACTATTTTGAAAAAAGATCATGATCAGAGGGGTAAGGCGTAATACAGAGGAAAGTCAATAGACCGTGGTTGGGAATGTTAGGAAGTAAAGAAAGCTGCAAGAAGTGTTGGATTAGCCAATTTCTCCATGCGCGCACCAAGGGTTAGGAACAGCCATGGTCTTGTCACTAGAGGTTGGGAAACTCTGCTCTGAATATTGGACACAACATGAGAAATGTGGAAAAGAACTGACAATGTGTTCTTGAGCCACCATGGTAAACTTTTTTGAAACCTTGGACATGAGACGCTGCCCGGCAAGCTTGACAGCACGCCATGCATCATAGGAAAACATACAACACGTCTTTGCTCCACCAACAGACTTAAAAACTCTTTCGTCCCCCTGCCTTCAGACTGTACAACAACTCCTGGTCATGGCAGGGAGGATAATAGACAAAAGAACTTTTACCTCCATCTGTACTCTTTACTTCCATCTGCACTCGATTTGCACTGTTTACTGTTTTGCACTGATTACTGTGGCTACTATGTTATAAGTTATTTTAATTTTAATTTAAGATAGGTTTAATGTCTATTTAATGTATGTATATTTGGTATGCTACTGGATACTTGAATTTCCCTTGGGATAAATAAAGATGATTGGGTGGTGATGATGGCGCAATGGATAAGACACATGCCTCTGATGTGAGAGACCTGGGTTCAAGTCCCCACTGTACACCATTGGGTCCCTGAGCAAGACACTTAACCCCTAGTTGCTCCAGCGGTTAAGTGTCGGGGGAAGGGGAAAGTTTGGCCAATAGTCAAACCTTAGATGGAAAAACGGAAATTCTGTCCTGGTTGTGGAACAATGGATGAGTCTTCACTCTCCCAAGGTTGCGGGAGGATGCCTGGGAGTATGCCCATCCGGTCTACATGGGTTTTGTGGATGTCGAGAGGGTGTATGCCCAAGGGAGAAACTGTGGGAGGTGATGTGGAGTATGGAGTCCCTCTGAGGGCAGAAAGTTGGATTTGTTTCACATGTGGGATGGCTTCTTCCAGGGCTGTGCTTTGTCACCAATCCTGTTTGTAATATTCATGGACAGCTAATCGAAGAGTATTCGTGGGAAATGTTTACAGTTTGGTTGGCCAGGGATCTTATCACTGCTTTTTTGCAGACGATGCGGTCCTGGTGGCATCATAGGTCTGTGACCTTCAGCACTCACTGGATCGGCCAAAAAATTGGAGCAGCAGGGGGCGTTGTAATGGTTCTCGATCTACCAGGAATTTTCATTCCTACCATCACTTATGGTCATGATCCGAATGAACTAGATTGCGAGTACATCCATCCATCCAACCATCCATCGTCAACCGCTTATCCTGTGTAAAGGGTAGCGGGGGGGCTGGAGCCTGTCCCAGCTGACATTGGGCGAAAGACAGGGTACACCCTGGACAGGTCACCAGTTCATGACAGATTGTGAGTACAAGTGGCCGAAACATGCTCGTGCATGCGCGTGGCAAAATGGCTCGCTAACACCACCTACAAAATTGGAAAAAATTAACACCTCATCCGCGTTCGACCTACATGCACAAAATTTGGTGGAGACGTGTATCAGGTCCAGACACACAAAAAAAGCCTCACGAACCCATACCCTAAAGTTGACAGGAAGTCAGCCATTTTCAATGTTATGGCCATTTTCGGACGATTTGCACACTCCGTACTTTAACGAACTCCTCCTAGGGATTTAGTCGGATCGACTTCAAATTTCAGCTGTGCCTTCTAAAGGCATTGACGATGAAAAGTTGCGCTATCTGCGAGTTTTCGTCGATGGTCGTGTCCGTGGCGTCGATGATTCGCCATGAAACAGGAAGTTGCAGTAACTTGGCTGTACATGCTCAGATCGGCACCAAATTCTACACGTTTGACAAGAGTCCCACACTCAACACATGTACATGCCGGAAGTCAGCCACAGTCATAGCGCCACCTGCTAGCAACAGGAACTGACCTTCATGCACCAACCGAAGTGCGTAGCAAATTCATAGCCGCAACGGAAGAGGTCCAGAATATGCAACGCGGCCGCCTCACGCCCCGACGCTACATGTGCAAGGGCCCGCCCAACGCTGCTTGGAGCTTTAATATTTTATGTGTCCCTGTTAATACTGTTCTACCTGCATATTACTGAGTTGATTAACCTGATGGATAGTTCATTGACCAGATGAAGATAGTTTAGGAGAGAGAGAGCGAAGCAGAAGATTGGCATGGCAGCTGATTCTGAGGCCAGTAACTTAGCGGTCTACAACTCACTAGTGGTCTACAGGTTTGTGGTGGTCTACAGGTAAGTAGTTGTCTACAGGTCTCCAGGGGTCTACTGGTCAGTAGTGATCTGCAGGTCAGTAGTAGTCGACAGGTCTGTTGTAGTCTGCAGGTTAGCAGTGTACTACAGATTAGTATTGGTCTGCAGGTCAGTAGTGGTCTGCAGGTCAGCAGTGCTGACCTGACCTGAATAGTTGAAGATTCACTCCTTCGATGGGTGGAGCCTGATTCGACGGTCTCTCACAGTTCGCACTAAAACAAGGATTACGCCATTTTGGCGACATGGGGGTGTTTACCGTCTGATTTTACATAGAACTACCAGTTTTCTCCCAATAAGTTAATACAGCCTACTACAGTATATTTTTCAACGTTTAATGCTGTAAATCAACATGTAAAAAGAATGGTGCGTAAATAAATCCAAAATTGTAACCCTAACCCTGAGTCGGCAGTGCGGATGTGTAGGCGTAGCCGTGTATGTGTAGTGGCAGAAGAGGAACACTTGCAGAAGAGACCGAGCCCCAGCTTCACCGCCAAGTTCTCCGCACCTCGTGTGACTTTCTATCATCATGTTTCATGAATCACATTCGCCATGCACAAAAACACAACTTCAAAATTCAACTATCACTATAGGTAGGACTTGGCGATTCTGATTCCACTATGTAAATCCTTATGCGGGGGACAACCCTACAAGGCAGTAGTGGTCTGCAGGTCAATAGTGGTCTGCACTGTAGGTCTAAAGAAATGTGGCCTGTTTTGTTTTCTTCTAACATTAAACATTTGTTGGCAGGTCCAGGCAGCAAGGCAGAGCCTAAACTAAATTATTTCATGATATTTATTATATTTGCTTTATTCTGACCAACTTTACTTTCTGGATTTATTTGATCTATTAAATTGATTAAATATGTAGTTGTTGTCTAGATGTAGGTTAGGCCATACACAAGAACATTCCCACAAATATCCACACAAGAAAATATAATAAACTAAAAGCAACCATACATACACCCATACATGTAGTAATCGTCACTCCACATCTTTTATTCCTTCAACATCAGGTTATTAAATTCAGACAGCCACTTTAAATAGGATCCTTAACAACAGCTTGTTTGTTTGTATGCAAGCCAAACTACAGAGCCAAATCGCACTCGGACTGAATCAATCTGATTAGTGTATTTAAATAGCATTCTTTGGACCTGCAACTTATCTAATAGAGAGAGGAATTAGATATGTTTTTACTTCATCACACATGTACATGAGCACCTGGACTATTTTATACATCACACGTTTGTGTAAAAACCAGCGTAGGCAGCATTTATACATGAGGCCCCAGGATTGTAGGGGACAAACGGTAGACAGCATCAGGCCAGGTGAGGTGACAAGTAAAGAGGAAGAACTAAACAAAACTGTGCAAGCTTTGGCACACTCACTCTGAATTTCAATAAAATGCATTGTCCCTGTTAAAATAAATAAATATAAAATGATGAAAGAATCATGACATCAGGTGAAAGAGGCTCCCTTTGGACTGCACACGTTGCTGCTCACAACCTGGCAGCAGAGGATAATAAAGTTTCCACAGCTGCTTCTGTGTGGATCATTACATGGTAGAGGCTTCATCAGACAAAGCTCTCATTTAACAGGCTGATTAACAAACACTGTTTTAAGGAAGCTTTGATTATTATTATGAGTTGGTTGAATTGATTTGTATTGACTATTATAGCACACAAATGGACTGTGGATGTTTTCAATACATGTTTAGATTACCTACTAATAACTAATCTTTAAATCCTTAAAAACTTTAAATTTTGATTTTAAATGATTTAATTTGAGTTTTTTTTTGTTAAAATGTGTCATCTATTTGTCACATGCCAAGCATAAATAAGTTGCCCCTGACTTTGTTTTAAGTGTTATTCATATGCAAACTTTAACAAGTAAGCTCCATGATACATTGGCTGATTCTGCATGGGCTACATTTATCTTTGGATGGAAGTATTTGTATACATACATTTTTACGTAAATTTGGCAGGTAAGGAAAGGATCATTTGATTCTTCCTTCTATTTTACCTGTCTAATATTTGATTTAACTGTATATTGACTTTATTTCACTAAGCAAGGTATTGGAAATGGTTCTTGTTCAATGCGGTTTTGCCTCTACTATGTCCTCTCATTTACTTTATCCTCCATCTCTCTCTCCTCGTGTTTCTTTGTATCCATCTCTCTTTTTGCTTCTCTGTTGCACAGACATGATGAGCAATAACAGCTTTACTCCTGAGTATTTTCAGCTGACTCTGTTTACAGACTCTGGGCCCCTCAGATATCTGTTCTTCTGTCTGTGTCTGTTGATCTACATGACTATAATCTCTGCTAACCTTGTCATTATTCTGACAGTCTGTCTGGCGAAGTCTCTGCATCAACCCATGTACATGTTTCTCTCCTGTCTGTGTTTAAACTCTCTGTACGGCTCAGCGGGTCTCTTCCCGAGGTTCCTGATGGACATTCTGTCTGACACTCATTTGATCTCTCGTCCATCTTGTTTCATTCAGATATATGTTATTTACACCTATGTATCATGTGAACTCACCATCCTCAGCATCATGGCCTATGATAGATTTGTTGCTATTTGCCAGCCTTTACACTATCACAGCAAAATGACTTTTAGGATGGTGAGACGTCTTGTAATATTTGCTTTGCTCTACCCTGCATTTGCTATTGGCATTTGCCTTTATCTTACTGTTCGATTACCTCTGTGTGGAAATCAACTACACAGGCTTTTCTGTTCTAACTGGCCTGTGGTTCGGCTCTCCTGTGTGGATACAACTTTGAATAACATAGTAGGTCAGTTTGTTACGATGGCAACTATCTTCATCCCCCTGCTCTTTGTCCTGTACACCTATCTACGGATTCTGCTTGTGTGCAGGAGAAGCTCTTCTGAATTCAGAGGAAAGGCGTTACAGACCTGCCTGCCCCACATAGTGACATTTGTGACCTATTCATTCTCTCTCTTCTGTGAGCTGTCATTGACCAGATTTGAAGGTGACAAACTAAATCCAGTCATCACAGTTGTTTTATCTTTAGAGTATCTGATTATTCCCCCCATCAATAATCCTCTAGTTTATGGCCTGAATCTGCCTCAAATCAAAGGAGTGATTTTTAGATGTTTGAAGATACACAAAATGGCTCCTGCTGCCAAAAAGTAAAACTCATCATGCACATACTGTATAGCAGCAATATAAATAGGAGATACAGAATCTCTATGCCGCTGTTATTGATACAAAATGCTTCTGAAATATCTTAAACGTTTTTGCCCATAGGTTTTCTTTGTCATCACATTAATTTTAAGGAGATCAGAATTTTAAAATAGATCATCCTAAACCACAATAACTCCAACACAACAATAAGTTTGATATTGCACATGTTGTATATGCATGGTTTAACCCAGAGCTCCACAGACTAAAACACTTCTTTGAAACTCACAACATAGAATCTAATTTGATCGGATGTTTGATGTGTCTTTGTATCATATATGTGTTTTAATGTGACTTTGTTGTTGTGTTGGGAACTAGTTTCCCTTTGTTATTATAATAACACTAAATTCTAATGTTGTAGAATATATAAATTCCTTTAAGGCTTTAATACAGCACACCAGTGCTTTGTCACCATCCCATGCAACATTATTATGCTAATATGCTCACAATGACAATGCTAACATGATGATGATGTTAACCAGGTATAATGTTTTCCATGTTCAGCACTCATTGCACTGGACACTCATTTTTGACGTGAGGATGAAAATTCAGAGGATCAGTGAAGATTTTCAGTTTATTCCGACAAAGACATAAATGTGTGTACTAAATGTCTGAGCAATCAATCCAGTGGTTGTTGAGACTCACTAAAAGCCAGCAATGAAAAGTCAGAGGATCGATTATCCATAAACCATTAATATCTGTACAGAATTTTATGTGAATCTGTCTAATTGTCATTGAGATATAACTCTGAACCAAATTGTCTTTTCAGTCTCTGGTGGCAATTCTGTTAAAATAAACAACTTGATGGAAACACTTGTCTTTTGGTTTATTCAGATCATAGATGGACTCACACCGACTCACATACATACATACAGAGTAAGCTAAAAAATAGTGCAAATGTCTCAACAAGTGCATTATTTATCCTGTGTCAGGGTCAACAATATGTCATCACAGTTGCACATATCACTGAGCTCTGAGTGAGCTACTTCACTAACAAACACCAGGCCAGTAGAGATATGGATTTAGAATATTTTGTATGATTATGGATGGAGGAGAGCTGAGAGAATGTAGCAGATATAATTAAGAGTCCAGATGGAGCAATGAGGGATGCAAGGATGTGGGGATGAGGAAGAACAGTGAGGGGTCGAGGGAAGTAGGGATGAGAGTCGAGGGTAGGGAGATGAGTGACTACTTATGAAATGGATAAAATAAAATTTCAAAGGAATTGATGAAAACTATTTTGAAAAAAATCATGATCAGAGGGGTAAGGCGTAATACAGAGGAAAGTTAATAGACCGTGGTTGGGAATGTTAGGAAGTAAAGGAAGCTGCAAGAAGTGTTGGATTAGCCATTGTCTCCATGCTCGCACCAAGGGTTAGGAACAGCCATGGTCTTGTCACTAGAGGTTGGGAAACTCTGCTCTGAATATTGGACACAACATGAGAAATGTGGAAAAGAACTGACAATGTGTTCTTGAGGCACCATGGTAAACTTTTTCGAAACCTTGGACATGTGACACTGCTACTTAAATTGGGCCTGGCAAGCTTGACAGCACGCCATGCATCATAGGAAAACATACACGTCTTTGTTCCACCAACAGACTTAAAAACTCTTTCGTCCCCCTGCCTTCAGACTGTACAACAACTCCTGGTCATGGCAGGGAAGGATAATAGACAAAAGAACAATTTCTACCTCCATCTGTACTCTTTACTTCCATCTGCACTCGATTTGCACTGTTTTGCTACTATGTTCTAAGTTATTTTAATTTAAGATAGGTTTAATGGATATTTAATGTATGTATATTTCGTATGCTACTGGATACTTGAATTTCCCTTGGGATAAATAAAGATGATTGGGTGGTGATGATTGCGCAATGGATAAGTCACATGCCTTTAGTGTAAGAGACCTGAGACCTTCAAGTCCCCACTGTGACCTGTCCACCATTAGTGTCCCTGAGCAAGACACTTAACCAATAGTCAAACCTTAGATAGAAGGTTTGTTCATCACCTCCCACAGTTTCTCCCTTTTTTCCAAGGGAGAAACTGTGGAGATGTGGAGTATCGAGTCCCTCTGAGGGCAGAAAGTTTGAATTGTTTCACGTGTGGTTTGGCTTCTGCCAGGGCTGTGCTTTGTCACTAATCCTGTTTGTAATATTCATGGACAGAAAATCGAAGAATAGTCGTGGGAAATGTTTACAGTTTGGTTGGCCAGGGATCTCATCACTGCTTTTTGCAGACGATGCGGTCCTGGTGGCATCATTGGTCTGTGAACTTCAGCCCTCACTGGATCGGCCAGAGAATTGGAGCAGCAGGGGGCGTTGTAATAGTTCTCGATCTACCAGTGAATTTTCATTCCTAGCCTCACTTATGGTCATGACCGATTGAACTAGATTGTGAGTACATCCATCCACCCATACATCGTCAACCGCTTATCCTGCGTAAAGGGTAGCGGGGGGGCTGGAGCCTGTCCCAGCTGACATTGGGCGAAAGGTGGGGTACACCCTGGACAGGTCACCAGTCCATCACAGATTGCGAGTAGAAGTGGCCGAAATGAGGGTGGCTGATTTTTCCCCTTAGAGATAGGGTGAGAATCTCAGTCATATGTGAGGAACTCTGAGTAGAGCCACTACTCTTTTGCATCGAAAGGAGCTAGTTAGAGTAGAGTTTTTAACTGGGCTGGTCAGGTAAGCCACGGCTTCAACAATGTTCTAAATAACAATGTTCCTTTTATTCCTGTCATTTCTATCTCTGGGCATCAGGAGGGAGAGTCATTCTCTCTTTTTTGGACGTTTACTGGACCAGAGCACATTTCGTTCTGTGCAGCAGTTGGTCTTTAATTCGTTGTTTCTCATCTCCCTGTTGCTGCCAAGTCAGATTTCAACAGCATCTTCACCCTTAGCATAGTCTTCTTATTGGGCTGGATCACAGACTTGAACATACCAGAGGAGGAGGAGCAAAGTCATGGACTGGATTAGCTTGAATGGATTTCTTGACTTGTGTACCTTGCTTAAGAGTTAGTTTCCTTCTTATCCTTACTTTATGTAGTCTAATTTTCTGAGTATTCCTTTCCCTCAATTGTTATCTTCATATACCAATCTGCTCTAAATGGTAGTTAACATTTTTTATGTTTTCCGGACAAGGCTGCATGCTCTGCTGCATCTCTCCTTTCCGTTCTTTACAATCAATAAAAGGACACTAGATTCCACAGAACTCAAAATTTCGAGCCCGTTCTCATCTCAGGGTGTCATATACCGACGATTTGAGAAAGAGTGACAAAGCGTAAGTATTTTACGCGAAAGGTACCCTTTAGCGTGTTATGGAGACGCACCCGTACATTCTGCCTCAAATATGAGCAATGTGTTTATCAAACAAAAGGTGCTTCACGCTGGAGTTGCAATGTGCTTTCAATTTTAGTCTTTTCCCTTTATTAGTGTGATGATATGATAGTTGGAAAGTGGAGTGCTGAAGACTTTCAAAATTTACATTTACTCATTTAGCTGACGTTTATCCAAATCGACCTACAATTGATATATATGTCAGAGGTTGCGTGGCGCTTCAACAACTATGGGTTAAATGTCTTGCTTAGGGACACAATGGTGGTTGTGTCGCAGTGGGAATCAAAACCTGGATCCATCATGTGTCTTATCCACTGCACCCTGCCACCCCTGGCTTAGTCTCAAAGAGTGTATAAACTGTTTATTTTATTTCTATCTTTGCTCCATCCTTCTCAGTCTTCACTTTAACTTTTGTTAATTTATTCTTTGTTTCTATAAATCCATATTTTCTTTAATTGTTTACACTCATTTAATTTTTCACTTCTTTTACTGTACTTCTAGTTTTTCATGCAACTTTTCAGTGGTCAGCAATTTTCATCACTCAAATGCGTTATCAAGTTGCATGTGCATTTCAGGTAGAATTGTGCAAATCATATTTGGATGTATGTTAAGACAGCCTGAACAGGCTTTCTGCTCGTTTAAAGAACTACAGCTACAACAACTAGTTCTGCTTTTAATAGTTGGTAACAGGTCTATATATGTGTGTATGTTTGTCTGTGTGTGTGTCCGTCACACTGAGAGCACCTGCATCTTTCTTGGTAGCCAACAAGAGTTGATACAGCTTATGCATAATAAAAATAAATAATAATTTGACAGCAGCTGACAAGAGTTGTTTTAATTGTTTATTATTATTACAATAAAATTAAATAGCTGAGTTGTCTCTCAGGGACTTAGACTAGCAAATCAGAAACCTGCACATGCTCTTGCTTTTGAAGGCTGTTACTTTTAAATATTAACATGTTCATTAAACATCCATTATAAACTTCACAATACACTCAGACAATAATCATGATCATGTGGGAGCAAATGTGATTATTTGCTAGACTGAAAATGGGCCGTTGGGTTGTTGAAAACTGCAGCAAATTACTTAGTACATTGTTGAAGTGGAAAATGCTTTGGGTATCACTGTTTTAGAAACAAGCTTTAACATTCAGTGCCTCAGAAAAAAAATCACAGTTCTGTTTTATGACACAAAACAACGAGTGTACAACAGTGTTGATGCATCAGCCCGTTTTGCAGAACAACCTCTTCAGGTGTTTATAAATTTCTTTCATTTTTAGTCCATATATGATTGGATTGAAGAGAGGATGATATATTACCATTTGTAACGTCATTATTAAACGTACAGTTTGGGGAAAATCAGTTTCCAGACGCAGTAGAAGTACATCATATGTACTCAAACAGGAAAAGTTGATCAAAACAATCAGGTGGGGTAAACAGGTCTGTGCAGCTTTTCTCCTGACTTCTCTGCAGCTGTGATATGTTATTATAAATATCCTGGTGTATGTAAAAAGTATGAAGAGCACAGGGAGAAGTACAGCATTTACAAAAACAATCAAGCCATATATATTCAGCACTCCTGAACTCTCACAGTGAAGTTTATAAACTGTGCTGTTACAAATGATTCCTTTAAAAACAAAGTTACAGAGTTTTTTATTAGCATTTAGTACGATTGGCACTACAACCTGACAAGCCGGCACAAGCCAAGCTAAAACCACGAAAATAATCACAGTTGATTTCCTCATGATAGTTTGATATTGCAGAGGTTTACATATAGACACATACCTGTCATAGGCCATCGCTGACAAGAGATAAAATTCTGAAGTGGCTAGAGCATAATATATACACCACTGAAAGAGACAGGCTGGATATGATATGACCTGTTTTTCAGATAAAAAGTCAATCAAAAGCTTTGGGTAGACAGCAGTGCTGAAAAAAAGAGAGTTCAGTAACAGAGCTGCAATGAAAATGTACATAGGCTCATGGAGGGATTCGTGAATCACAATGATGCACACAACAGCAGAATTACTGCAAATTATTAGAACATATGCTGTAAACATGATCACAAAATAAAGATATCTATATTTCTGCACTTCCACATACCCATCAAGAGTTATGTATGTTACATTTAATGTATTATCCATTGATATTGTCTAAAACAAAAGTTAATGAAGTCTCATCAGATTCTTTTTTTTGGTCATACGTACCTGACCATGTGTTTTGCAAACACAGATATTGGAAAGTGATCAGCTCACATTTGAGGGATGTTTTTATAAGGCTGTTTCACCCTCCATGGATCTCATTACGTTCTCCAAAGAAAGAGAGACTTACATTCAACTAATTAAACTGTAGAGGTGTAACAAGATGTTGCAAGAGTTTGTTTGTGTGTCTCTGGCATATTTTTTGGTTTCTCTGGGTTACGTCAACCACCGGTGGTTAGAGTGCAGCGTTGTTCCTGGCTCAGAATGGGCCTTTGGGGGGTGACTTTGCATGACAGTAAGCAGTTGAGATTTAACAATTCAGCTGTTTCATAAATAAAACAAAAAGAGATCAAACTGGAAATGAAAAGGTGCAAACTGGGTTACAAAGATAAAGTAGAAAGACAACTAAGTAATAATTATTTGGGCTCAGAATAGGACAGTGTCATGAATATTGCTGGAATGATGACAAAGCAAGGAAAAAGACAATTTTCGGAAGGTTTTACGGCAGACTCTACACAGACACAGGAGTTTAACAAGTTTTATTCTAGGTTTGATGTCCACAATTATAGTAAAGAAATGGGTGCATTAAGGAACAGTCTAATTAACTCTGGTCTTCTTGCTCCTTTTTTTTCTGAACACAACGTTGTGAACATAGCAAATCTTGTACAAACCCTGGTCCCGATAACAGAAGCAGCCACATGCTGACACATTGTGTGAATCGATTAGGCTTCATTTTTTATCATATTTTTTAATCTGTCTTTGTGCCAACATAGGCTCCCAAACTTATGGAAACAATCTATAATTATTCCCATTGCAAAAAGCAAGCACCGAAAAATACTGAATGACTACACACCTGTGGCTCACTTCTTACTTCATTAGTTATGAAGTCCTTTGAAAAACTGATAAAGAAAGAACTGCTGGGTAGGACTGAACACCTCCCCGAACCCCTGCAGTTTGCATACAGAGCCAACAGGGGGGAGCAGGACGCCAGCATAACTGTGAAAAACATTCCAGACTGCTGTTTGTGTCTGCCTTCAACACCATGCAGCCCCATTTACTGGTGCAGGAACTCATAAAAAATTTCGGGTTGGACTTTAATCTGTTCAGCTGGATTTTGGACTTTCTCACTAACAGGACACAGAGAGTGAGAGTAAATGGACATCTTTCTGGTATATCAATAACATCAACCGGCTCCCCCTCAAGGCTGTGTTCTCTCTCCTCTATTATCTACACTAACAACTGCCTTAGTGAACTGACCAATAACTATATCATAAAGTTTGCAGATGACACTGTCATTTGTGTCCATTTAATGGACACGACCCTGTACTACCCTAGTTTTTAAACTGGTGCAAAGAAGCCTTTTTTAGACTTAAATGTTACAAAGGACATGTGCATTGATTTTAGAGGTCACCATCCAACTCCTGAAAAGACGATTATAGATGGAAAAGAGGTTGAAATTGTTTAGTCGTATAATTATCTGGGAATCATCAAGTTGACCTTTGAACTAAACACAGACATGCTGAGTAAGAAAAGTCAGCAACGTCTCTTCAGTCTGACAAACCTAGGTAAATTTCGAGTGGACAGATTCCTCATGACATAGTTTTCTAAAACTTTTATTGAGTCTGTCTTTACTTTCCTCACCCTGAACCGGTCGAGGCAGATGGCCGCCCACCCTGAGCCATGGTTCTGCTCGAGATTTCTGCCTCTTAAAAGGAAGTTTTTCCTTGCTTGTGTCGCCTAGTGCTGCTCTTGGTGGGAATTGTTGGACTTATGTAAATAACTTCAGAGTACGGTCAAGACCTGCTCTTTATGAAAAGCGCTGTGAGATAACTGTTGTTGTGATTTGGCGCTATATAAATACAACTGAATTGAAATTTAATTGAACTTTTTCATGTATTTGCTGGTATGCTTCTCTTAGTTTAAAATGGATAAACACTTTAGCAATGGTAAATAAAGTTAGTAGCAAAATCATCGGGATTCAGCAGATAAAACTAACAGAACCGCACAATAGACATGCTTAAAAAGGCAGAATCCATCATGTCTGATGTTCTCACCCTTTGCATGCAGAATTTAAGATGCTTCCTTCTGGTTCCTGCTTCAGGGGCTAATGTTAGTGTGTTCATCAGAAGTCCAGATCATAGTATAGGCTACTATATTATTGTGCAAGGAAAAATGCTTTTACATGGTGGTTAGTCTCTTATTTGTTTATGCAAAGTACTATATAAAGTGCTTAATAACAAAATATGTGCACACAGAACAACATGTTCAACATTTCAAAGTTTGCTACAGAGCATCAACCTTTTTTCAGTGTTCCGCCCATTCCAGGCTGTGATTGGTCTGTTCACGGAAATGTGACATTGATGAGCAACTTTATGCATTAGTCTGCATGAAAGGCTCCAAGCTTCTCCCTGATTACAGAGTAGCAGTTAGGCAAGAATGGAAACAGTTTTTTAATTTCATGTGTCCTGGTGACGCTTTTGCTGCTCCGGATAAAGTCGGACACGCATTTCTAACCAGGATGCCTTATTTTAAGTCCTACATGCATCACGTTAAGTCAGCACAGCGCAGCCGCATGAAGTCAAATGCACTTAATAGTATTTGTTTTTTACTCCGCTCGGGCCCAGGGTATTATTATTGTTTAATAACGCAGGTTAAAATACAGGAGATTTACTGGACAATACTAATACGGTAGGACAGCGGGAAAGAAGAGTAAAATACAGGACTTTCCCGGCTTGACAGGTATAGAATAGTGAAAAGTACCGGCAGCTCAGAGTCAGAATGGGATATATTGACAGGTATATTTTCACATACGAGGAACTTTTGGGGCTTTAGAACACAAATAGAGAAATATAAATATTGACAACGTAAAGATATCAAAAATATAGAAGTTAAAAAAAATAATACAAAAAATACTACAATACTAATGGGAAAAAAATGAAAAAATAATAAAATAATAATTCAGGATATGACAATATATTAACAAGCAATGTGCAAAGATCTAGATGAACATTTTTATAATGTGTGGGGTCGTGTGTGTGTTTGTAGGGGGGAGGGACTGAGAGTAAGTGACCGTGGGGATCCCAGGCCTTGTAGAGGAGGTCAACTGCAGTCGGAAAGAAAGTGTTCTTGTGGTGCAAAGTTTTGGTGGGACAGTCTGAAACAGTTTGTGTCCATGGTGAGAGGAATCAGCCAGAATCTTACCTGCATGCCTCAGAGTCCTGGAGGCATACAGGTCCTGGAGAGATGGAAGGTGGCAACCAATCACCCTCTCTGCAGAGCGAATGATTTGCTACAGCCTGCCCTTGTCCCTGGCAGTGGCAGCAGCGTACCAGATGGTGAGGGTGGAGGTGAGGATGGACTCAATGATGGTGGAGTAGAAACTCACCACCATTGTCTTTGGCAGGTTCAACTTTTTCAGCTGCCGCAGGAAGTTCATCCTCTGCTGGTCTTTTTTGAGGGACATGGGACTGTTTATTTTATTTCTATCTTTACTCCATCCTTCTCGGTCTTCACTTCTTTAAACTTTTGTTAATTTATTCTTTGTTTGTATAAATCCATATTTTCTTTAATTGTCTACACTCATTACATTTTTCACTTCTTTTACTGTACTTCTAGTTTATCATGCACCTTTTCAGTGGTCAGTAAGTTTTTCTTCATTCAAATGCATTATCAAGTTGCATGTGCATTTCAGGTAGAATTTTGCCAATCATATTTGGATGCATGTTAAGACAGCCTGAACAGGCTTTCTGCTCGTTTAAAGAACTACAGCTACAACAACTAGTTCTGCTTTTAATAGTTAGTAACAGGTCTATATATGTGTGTATGTTTGTCTGTGTGTGTGTCCGTCACACTGAGAGCAGCTGCATCTTTCTTGGTAGCCAACAAGAGTTGATACAGCTTATGCATAATAAAAATAAATAATTTGACAGCAGCTGACAAGAGTTGTTTTAATTGTTTATTATTATTACAATAAAATTAAATAGCTGAGTTGTCTCTCAGGGACTTAGACTAGCAAATCAGAAACCTGCACATGCTCTTGCTTTTCAAGGCTGTTACTTTTAAATATTAACATGTTCATTAAACATCCATTATAAACTTCACAATACACTCAGACAATAATCATGATCATGTGGGAGCAAATGTGATTATTCGTTAGACTGAAAATGGGCCGTTGGGTTGTTGAAAACTGCAGCAAATTACTTAGTACATTGTTGAAGTGGAAAATGCTTTGGGTATCACTGTTTTAGAAACAAGCTTTTACATTCAGTGCCTCAGAAAAAAAATCACAGTTCTGTTTTATGACACAAAACAACGAGTGTACAACAGTGTTGATGCATCAGCCCGTTTTGCAGAACAACCTCTTCAGGTGTTTATAAATTTCTTTCATTTTTAGTCCATATATGATTGGATTGAAGAGAGGATGATATATTACCATTTGTAACGTCATTATTAAACGTACAGTTTGGGGAAAATCAGTTTCCAGACGCAGTAGAAGTACATCATATGTACTCAAACAGGAAAAGTTGATCAAAACAATCAGGTGGGGTAAACAGGTCTGTGCAGCTTTTCTCCTGACTTCTCTGCAGCTGTGATATGTTATTATAAATATCCTGGTGTATGTAAAAAGTATGAAGAGCACAGGGAGAAGTACAGCATTTACAAAAACAATCAAGCCATATATATTCAGCACTCCTGAACTCTCACAGTGAAGTTTATAAACTGTGCTGTTACAAATGATTCCTTTAAAAACAAAGTTACAGAGTTTTTTATTAGCATTTAGTACGATTGGCACTACGACCTGACAAGCTGGCACAAGCCACGCTAAAACCACGAAAATGATAACAGTTGATTTCCTCATGATAGTTTGATATTGCAGAGGTTTACATATAGACACATACCTGTCATAGGCCATCGCTGACAAGAGATAAAATTCTGAAGTGACTAGAGCATAATGTATACACCACTGAAAGAGACAGGCTGGATATGATATGACCTGTTTTTCAGATAAAAAGTCAATCAAAAGCTTTGGGTAGACAGCAGTGCTGAAAAGAAGAGAGTTCAGTAACAGAGCTGCAATGAAAATGTACATAGGCTCATGGAGGGATTCGTGAATCACAATGATGCACACAACAGCAGAATTACTGCAAATTATTAGAACATAAGCTGTAAACATGATCACAAAATAAAGATATCTATATTTCTGCACTTCCACATACCCATCAAGAGTTATGTATGTTACATTTAATGTATTCTCCATTGATATTATCTAAAACAAAAGTTAATGAAGTCTCATCAGATTATTTTTTTCGGTCATACGTACCTGACCATGTGTTTTGCAAACACGGATATTGGAAAGTGATCAGCTCACATTTGAGGGATGTTTTTATAAGGCTGTTTCACCCTCCATGGATCTCATTAAGTTCTCCAAAGAAAGAGAGACTTACATTCAACTAATTAAACTAAAGATGTTGCAAGAGTTTGTTTGTTTGTCTCTTGCATATTTTTTGGTTTCTCTGGGTTACGTCAACCACTGGTGGTTAGAGTGCAGGGTTGTTCCTGGCTTAGAATGGGCCTTTGGGTGGTGACTATGCATGACAGTAAGCAGTTGAGATTTAACAATTCAGCTGTTTCATAAATAAAACAAAAAGAGATCAAACTGGAAATGAAAAGGTGCAAACTGGGTTACAAAGATAAAGTAGAAAGACAACTAAGTAATAATAATTTGGGCTCAGAATAGGACAGTGTCAAGAATATTGCTGGAATGATGACAAAGCAAGGAAAAAGGTTTTACAGCAGACTCTACACAGACACAGGAGTTTAACAAGATTTATTCTAGGTTTGATGTCCACAATTATAGTAAAGAAATGGGTGCATTAAGGAACAGTCTAATTAACTCTGGTTTTCTTGCTCCTTTTTTTCTGAACACAACGTTGTGAACATAGCAAATCTTGTACAAACCCTGGTCCCGATAACGTAAGCAGCCGCCTGCTGACACATTGTGTGAATCAATTAGGCTTCATTTTTTATCATATCTTTTAATCTGTCTTTGTGCCAACGTAGGGTCCCAAACTTATGGAAACAATCTATAATTATTCCCATCGCAAAAAGCAAGCACCGAAAAATACTGAATGACTACACACCTGTGGCTCACTTCTTACTTCATTAGTTATGAAGTCCTTTGAAAAACTGATAAAGAAAGAACTGCTGGGTAGGACTGAACACCTCCCCGAACCCCTGCAGTTTGCATACAGAGCCAACAGGGGGGAGCAGGACGCCAGCATAACTGTGAAAAACATTCCAGACTGCTGTTTGTGTCTGCCTTCAACACCATGCAGCCCTATTTACTGGTGCAGGAACTCATAAAAAATTTCGGGTTGGACTTTAACCTGTTCAGCTGGATTTCAGACTTTCTCACTAACAGGACACAGAGAGTGAGAGTAAATGTCTTTCTGGTATATCAATAACATCAACCGGCTCCCCTCAAGGCTGTGTTCTCTCTCCTCTATTATCTACACTAACAACTGCCTTAGTGAACTGACCAATAACTATATCATAAAGTTTGCAGATGACACTGTCATTTGTGTCCATTTAATGGACACGACCCTGTACTACCCTAGTTTTTAAACTGGTGCAAAGAAGCCTTTTTAGACTTAAATGTTACAAAGGACATGTGCATTGATTTTAGAGGTCACCATCCAACTCCTGAAAAGACGATTATAGATGGAAAAGAGGTTGAAATTGTTTAGTCGTGATAATTATCTGGTAATCATCAAGTTGACCTTTGAACTAAAACACAGACATGCTGAGTAAGAAAAGTCAGCAACGCCTCTTCAGTCTGAGAAAGCTAGGTAAGTTTCGAGTGGACAGATTCCTGATGACATAGTTTTCTAAAACTTTTATTGAGTCTGTCTTTACTTTCCTCACCCTGAACCGTCGAGGCAGATGGTCACCCACCCTGAGCCATGGTTCTGCCTCGAGGTTTCTGCCTCTTAAAGGAAGTTTTTCCTTGCTTGTGTCGCCTAGTGCTGCTCTTGGTGGGAATTGTTGGGCTTCTGTAAATAACTTCAGAGTACGGTCAAGACCTGCTCTTTATGAAAAGCGCTGTGAGATAACTGTTGTTGTGATTTGGCGCTATATAAATAAAACTGAATTGAAATTTAATTGAACTTTTTCATGTATTTGCTGGTATGCTTCTCTTAGTTTAAAATGGATAAACACTTTAGCAATGGTAAATAAAGTTAGTAGCAAAATCATCGGGATTCAGCAGATAAAACTAACTGAACCGCACAATAGACATGCTTAAAAAGGCAGAATCCATCATGTCTGATGTTCTCACCCTTTGCATGCAGAATTTAAGATGCTTCCTTCTGGTTCCTGCTTCAGGGGCTAATGTTAGTGTGTTCATCAGAAGTCCAGATCATAGTATAGGCTACTATATTATTGTGCAAGGAAAAATGCTTTACATGGTGGTTAGTCTCTTATTTGTTTATGCAAAGTACTATATAAAGTGCTTAATAACAAAATATGTGCACACAGAACAACATGTTCAACATTTCAAAGTTTGCTACAGAGCATCAACCTTTTTTCAGTGTTCCGCCCATTCCAGGCTGTGATTGGTCTGTTCACAGAAATGTGACATTGATGAGCAACTTTATGCATTAGTCTGCATGAAAGGCTCCAAGCTTCTCCCTGATTACAGAGTAGCAGTTAGGCAAGAATGGAAACAGTTTTTTAATTTCACGTGTCCTGGTGGACGTTTTGCTGCTACCGGATAAAGTCGGACACGCATTTCTAACCAGGATGCCTTATTTTAAGTCCTACATGCATCACGTTAAGTCAGCACAGCGCAGCACGCATGAAGTCAAATGCACTTAATAGTATTTGTTTTTTACTCCGCCCGGCCCAGGGTATTATTATTGTTTAATAACGCAGGTTAAAATACAGGAGATTTACTGGACAATACTAATACGGTAGGACAGCGGGAAAGAAGAGTAAAATACAGGACTTTCCCGGCTTGACAGGTATAGAATAGTGAAAAGTACCGGCAGCTCAGAGTCAGAATGGGATATATTGACAGGTATATTTTCACATACGAGGAACTTTTGGGGCTTTAGAACACAAATAGAGAAATATAAATATTGACAACGTAAAGATATCAAAAATATAGAAGTTAAAAAAATAATACAAAAATACTACAATACTAATGGGAAAAAATGAAAAAATAATAAAATAATAATTCAGGATATGACAATATATTAACAAGCAATGTGCAAAGATCTAGATGAACATTTTTATAATGTGTGGGGTCGTGTGTGTGTTTGTAGGGGGAGGGACTGAGAGTAAGTGACCGTGGGGATCCCAGGCCTTGTAGAGGAGGTCAACTGCAGTCGGAAAGAAAGTGTTCTTGTGGTGCAAAGTTTTGGTGGGACAGTCTGAAACAGTTTGTGTCCATGGTGAGAGGAATCAGCCAGAATCTTACCTGCATGCCTCAGAGTCCTGGAGGCATACAGGTCCTGGAGAGATGGAAGGTGGCAACCAATCACCCTCTCTGCAGAGCGAATGATTTGCTACAGCCTGCCCTTGTCCCTGGCAGTGGCAGCAGCGTACCAGATGGTGAGGGTGAAGGTGAGGATGGACTCAATGATGGTGGAATAGAAGTTCACCACCATTGTCTTTGGCAGGTTCAACTTTTTCAGCTGCCGCAGGAAGTTCATCCTCTGCTGGTCTTTTTGAGGGAGGTAATGTTTACCTCCAATTTGAGGCCCAGTTAGATGATGGTGACCAGGAAGCAGAAGGAGTCCACTGTGCCAACTGGGGAGTCACACAGGATCATGGGGGAGGGTGGAGCTAGGCTCCTTCTGAAGTCCACAACCATCTCCACTGTCTTCAGAGCATTGATCTTCTGCCAGTTCTGGCTGCACCAGGTCAACAGATGGTCAATCTCCCATCTGTAGGCGGACACATCCCCAAAAGAGATTAGCGCAATGAGGCTGGTGTCATCTGTAAGTTTCAGGAGGTTGACGGACTGGTAACTGGAGGTGCAGCTGTTGGTTTACAGGGAGAACGCAGCATTGAGGGGAACCATTGCTGATGTTTTCCCAGCTTCACGTGCTGCTTTCTGTCCCTCATGACGTCTGATCCACCTGCAGGTGGAGTCAGACACACTCAGCTGGGAAAGCTTGTCCTACAGCAGACCGGGATGAATTGAAAGCAGAACTGAAATCCACAGGATCCTGGCGTAGGTTTCTGGAGAGTGCAGGTGCTGGTGTGATGGGACGTGTTTACTGCATTGTCTACAGACCTGTTGGTTTTGTAGGCAACCTGCACACGGTCCAGGTGTGGGTCTGTAGTGGACTTTAGGTGGGACAACACAAGGCTCTCCAAAGACTTTAGTACCACAGAGATCAGGACGATGGGTCTGAAGTCATTTTAGTCCCATGGTCGTGTGTTTTTTTGTGACAGGGACGATGGTGGAGGTTTTGAAGCAGGCTAGCACAAGCCATGTCTGCAGTGAGGTGTTGTTTGTGAACATCGGCGACATTGGCACAGTGCTTCAGGGTGGATGGGGAGACAGTCCGGCCCATCTGCTTTGCAGGGTTTCTGCCTTCTGAACAGTCTGTTGACATCCCTCTCCAAAATGGTGAGGAAGGGGAGTGAGGTACAGCAACCCCGCTATCGGGAGGGGAAGGAGGAGATAGTGGACTGTGGTTGATCAGTGGTGTGATGGGGGGATTTAGGTTTGTAGCTGGTGAACTGTCTGAATTCTCTCCAGACAGAAGCAGAGTCATTTCTTGAGAATTGGTGTTGTAGTCTCTTTGCGTACAGGTGTTTAGCATCTCGCACCACATTGCTAAACCAGCACTTTGAATCCTTAAACCTGGCCCGGTCGCCACTCCTGAATCCTGAAAACATTCCAGTCATTGCAGTCCAAACACGCCTGAAGATCCTGGACAGCTTCACTGATCCCCTGCTTAGATGTCCTCATCACAGGTTCACAGAACTTCACTTTCTGTCTGTATGCAGGAATCAGGTGGACCATGACGTGGACACAGTGTCCAAGAGGAGTGTGGAGGACGGCGTGAGAGGCACTGCTTACTGTGGTGTAGCAGTGGTCTAAAATGTTCTCTTCTCTGGTTGGAGACTTTATGAACTGTCTGCATTTGGGGAGGTTATGGTTGAGGTGTCATTTGTTAAAGTCACCAAGAACAATAACTAAAGAGTCCGGGAATGTCCGCTTTACCCACAGTATCTGGTCGGCCATCATGCGCTGTGCGTCATGCACGTTGGCTTGCGGGGAATGTCAATACGACCAAAAAGTCTGAAGCAAACACACAGGGGGTAGAACAGTTTATAATGTATCAGAAAATAAGCTGAAAATAAGCTGAAGCTCGTCTGAATTCAGAGGAAAGGCGTTACAGACCTGCCTGCCCCACATAGTGACATTTGTGACATATTCATTTTCTCTCTTCTCTCTTCTCTCTTCTCTAGAGTATCTGATTATTACCCCCATCAATAATCCTCTAGTTTATGGCCTGAATCTGCCTCAAATCAAAGGAGTGATTTTTAGATTTTTGAAGATACGCAAAATGGGTCCTGCTGCCAAAATGTAAAACTCATCATGCACATACTGAGCAGGAAAAAAAATGCTTTTGTTGTTTTTGACAAGATATGCCTCAGAAGTGTATTAGTCAAAATATTTGTTTTCACAACCAACAACGTGATTTGACAGGATTTCAGATGTGTCAAATAGCAATTTGGATGTTAGATGTGTAAGTATGTGTAAGATGTTTAAGCTTTTTATATATTACTCTGCATTTATTCTGTATTAATATAATTTTGTTTGTGTGTCGTCAACCAGTTTCTCTTTGTAATTATAATTACACTAAACTGTAAAGAACAAACTGAGAGTGGACTGAAACAGTGGTGCTTCTTAACCATGTCATGCAACATCAACATGCTAACATGCTCACAAGGACAATGCTAACATGATGGTGTTTACAAGTTAGAATGTTTGCCATGTTCATATTCGTATTGTAGTGGACACGTGATGGCGGCACTAGATGAAAAGTCAGAGGATCACCACAGTTATTACAATTTATCCTGATGAGGACATAAATGTGTGTACTACATTTCTAGGCAATCCCTCCAATAGTTAAGACATCTTACAAAAGCCAAAATGTCAACCTGCTGATGGCAGGAAAAAATAAGAGGATTAAAGTCACTACTATACTTTCTCTGAGACCATTAATGGCTGCGCACTGTTTCGTGGCAATCTGTCCAAGTGTTGTTGAGATACTGGAGCCTGGAGCGAAGCAAACACACAGGGGTAGAACAGTTTATAATGTATCAGAAAATATTCCAAGTCAGGAGAACAGTGCTGCGGAATCACTGTCACATCATTACACCCGCCACCGTTAATGTAAAACAGACACCTCTGGCTTTTGTTTGCTGGGAGTGAAAACCTATTCTTGCATAAATAACTGCTCAAGAAAAAAGTAAAAAATACCATATGACAAATCTTCTCATGGAACCATTCAATAAGCTACTGAAAGGTAACTTGGCTTTGTATGTTTTTATCTCCAAGTTTGCTATTTAATACAATTAGTTTTATGTCAATGAAGATACTGATAAGATCATTAGGAATTATCATACTTCGGCACAGCCTACAATTGTAGCCCAAATCTGCTGTTGCCTAAAGATAGACATGTACCCAACCAAACCACTTGCTTTATGTTAAGGGTGCTGCATAGGATTTGCCTCCTCTAGTAGCCCAATACAAGGTGATCACATTAGTGAATCATCTATTAAATAATCTAAAGAATTATTCTGGAAATAAGAACGTGTATGTTTAATCCCCAACCAAACCTGAGCCCCGGGTTATTAGAATATCAAAAGATATTGTGGAATTATTAAGAGAAGTATTGATAATAAAAATGAATTATCATTAATAAATACAGAGCACCACCCTGGAATGGAATCAGGGACCAATAACAAAAAATTTAACTAAATATTATGAGTCAACAATGTTTGTCCTCTAGATTTCAATAGTCAGACTAGGCTTTTACATAAACAGTGAGGGATGAAGGAGCAATTTGTCCATAACCATGATAACCTACTATTACTACATTATTTTACACAAATTATTATTCTTAAAACTATAAAATATTCATTTAAGTTAAGCATGGATCAACGGTCAACAATGTGAGCAAAATGGTGGACACTCTCTCCTCATCCGATACTACAAAAACTGATAGTCCATTATGCATTATGGATTTAACAAGTTGACAGTGTTCATCTGATTTTCAGCAGCCACTGTAGAGAACTGGATAATAATCTGTCACCCGTCTTACTCCCTAGTAGAAGATTTTCTTTAACTCAGCAGAGAACAGATTCATTGGTGAGCAGATCGCTCTTTGCCTCTCCCATGTAGCTGTAGCCTTTTGTGGACCAAGTGTGCTGTGTCCAGTCATCCCAGATCGAACCGTAAGGTTTTTGATCACACCGTTGTGGACTCAAAAGTAGGACTCAGAGTCAGAGCAGTTGAAGGTAAAATGCTGTTTAAAGTAGGAGTTGTGTGCAGGTGGATGTTGATGTGAGGATCAGGTGACGGTTGTAGGGAACACAGAGAGAACAGCATCAGGCCAGGTGAGGTTGATTAAAATAACAGTGAGGTTGATTAAAATAAATAAATATATAGATGAGGAAGAATAATATCATGGTTTTGAAAGAGGTCTGACTACACACAGCCTGTTCACACAGCTGCATCCCCCACTTTTCAGCCTTCGATGCCTAAAGTTAAACACACCCAAAAGCAATTCAGAGCAGAAAAACGTCTCGGGTTACATAGGTAACCCTTGTTACCTAACGAGACACTGCGTCGGTGACGACACTATGGGAACACCTTTAGGCGTGGCAGGGCTGAATGCGAATGAAAACTACTCCAATCCTATTGGCTTAATGAGAACGGTAGCATGTGACGGCGTAACCGTAGGCGTATATAAGCACGCCGGCACATAGGTACGTTAGCTCTTACTATGAAGCAAGGCACTCCAGGCGGGGAGAGGTGCGGTGAACCGACGCAGTGTCTCGTTCCCCTTTCTCGGGGAACAAGGGTTACCTATGTAACCCGAGGCGTTCCTCGAGGGGAACTTCGAACTGCGTCGGTGGCGACACTATGGGAACGAGATACCCACTATGCGCGCCGAACCCCACCTGCCCTAGCGTGCAGGCAACCAGTGGGCACGACTTAGAGAGAGAGTGCACGGGTGCCGGGTGCGGAGGGAAGGTCCAGACTATAGAAGCGGATGAAGTGTGAGGAGTGGCCCAGCCAGCTGCATCACAGACCTCCTGCAGAGATGCTCCAGAGAGGAGAGCCGTGGAGGCTGCCATGCCTCTCGTGGAGTGAGCCCTTACAGCCATAGGTGAAGGCAAGTTGCGCACCTGATAAGCCAGGGAGATAGTCTGAACGATCCAATTGCTGATCGTTATGTTGGAAGCGGGGAGCCCAGCCTTGGGGACCCGAAACACACCAGCAATTGGTCTGCCTTCCTCCATTGAGAGGACCTCTGAGTATACGTACTCAGTGCTCTGACGGGGCAGAGCAAATGCAGTCTCTCATCTTCTGCCGTCACATGAGGTAGAGGATGGAATGCCTGCAGTACCACGGGACCCATTTCGTTGGACTGCACCTTAGGAATGTATCCTGGAAAAGCGTGCAGGATGGCCCTCCTATTCCCTGGGGCAAACTCCAGGCACTGTGGAGCAGTTGACAAAGCCTGGAGGTCCCCACACCCTCCTCAGAGAAGTGATAGCGAGAAGAAAGCCATCTTCGGGGTCAAGTACTTGGCCTCAGCCGACTCAAGGGGCTCGAAGGGGGCCTCAGCCAAAGCTTCGAGCACCACTGCCAGGTCCCAGGTGGGAACTCTGGGGCGAGTCACAGGTCTCATCCTCCGGGTCCCACGGAGGAATCGTACGACTAGTGGAAGCCTCCCCAAAGACCCATCCCTACAAAGGGTGTGGAAAGCTGATATAGCTGCCACATACACCTTGAGGGCGGATGGGGAAAGGCCTGCAGAGAAGCGGTCTTGCAAAAACTCCAGCACCTGAACCACCGGGCAGGTAACTGGGTCCAGCGTGCGTTCTCTGCACCATGTAGACCTTCCATGTAACCTTCCATTTGATGCCGTACATCCTCCGTATGGATGGAGCCCTGGAGCTAAGGAGTGTCTCGACAGCTCCTGTCGTTAGGCCCACCTCTAGGTACTCGCGCCCCTCAAGGGCCAGACCCACAGCCGCCACAGGGCGGGCAAGGGTGAAGAACCCGGCCCCTTCCGGGACAGCAGGTCTCTCCTCAGAGGGACCTGCCATGGCGGACCTTCCAGGAGATCCAGCAGGTCTGAGAACCACACCCGGTCGGCCAAAGCGGCGCTACTAGTAGTAGCCGAATACCGTCCCTGACGGACCCTCTCCAGGATCCCCGGAGCAAAGCGACTGGGGAAAAGCGTACAGACGTAGCCTCGGCCACGAAAGTGCACCATGGCGTCCAGCGCTAGTGGGGCCGGAGGTGTCAGGGAAACCATAGAGGACAGTGCGTAGTCTCTTGAGACGCAAACAAGTCCACGCCTATGGGCCCGAACCTACGCGACAATGACTCCACCACCTCGGGTGGAGTCTCCATTCCCTGGGCCTCGACCCCTGCCTCGACAGCAAGTCTGCTCCCTGATTCTGAAGTCCCGGAATGAACATCGGCTCTGATGGACAGTAGCTTCCGTCGGGACCACCGGAGGATCTGGTCCGCCAGTCTGCAAAGAGGCGCTGACGCAGACCCCTGGTGATTCAGATAGGCCACCACTGCCGTGTTGTCGGACCTGCAGGAGCCACACTTCGGGTCCCAAGCTGCTCAAGGGGGACCGCGAGAAACCACACTCTTCTTGCAAAGTCTGCCAACGGAACCAGCCCCTCGGGGCTAGTGGTCGGTATCTCGTGTGATTCCCAGGTGGACCCCTGAAGTGCCAGAATGGCAGGGGAGAGCCACCGAAGATCCACGGTGAGTGAGTCTGGATGCCGCCTGACTGCAGACCCTTGGGGCAGGCAGTACGGTGTGGACTCAATGGTTCTGCGTCCCGAACGTGTAAACAGCGGGATAATGTCACCCGTTGCCATGACGGAGGGGACCTAGGTCGGCCATAATGGTCCGGCCAGCTTCTGTGACATCGCTGGCAGAACCAACCCCTCGGGGCTGGTGGCCGGTATTCCTAGACGATCTCGGACGGTCTCCTGAAGCGGGCTGCCAGGAAAAAGCCGCCGATGAACTGCAGTCTGGGAGCCGACCTTCTGGCTGACTGCCGCCCCTCGGGGCCAGCAGAATGGTGAAGGCTAGCGCGTCCCGAGCGCCTCAGCGGCGGGAACAGCGCTAGTCCCAGAGCGTCCTCTACCCGCGGCATCGTCCCGCAGCCGCGGTCCTTGATCCCCGCCGCTCGCTGTACTCCAACAGCTGGAGAGTAGACAGTTGGGCGGAGAATGTTATCCCAAGACTTACATAACTCATTATGCATTTTAGTCTGGAAAAAGACGGCATGGGGATGTCGAGTGGTTCCTCAGGAAGCGATCATCAAGTTACTACACTGATAATTTTACAGTGTACCGGCATTAATCGCCCTCACAGCCTGTGGCCAATCAGGGATGAGCTGAGCCACAGCCAGCGCCACCACTTCCAGCAGCTTATCATAGTCGTCGCGGCGCTCTTCTGATGACGCCGCCCGACACCCGGAAGTCATTCTCCTCCGCCATGACGCTTAAACACATCTAGCTCCTCAGAGCTAGAGTGCATTGTCTCGCCGAACGGAGAAAGCCGAGACGGGCTCCCGAACGGAAATGAGGAGAGTCGGAATCAGCAGATGAAGGCAGAGAAAGGGCATCAGCCGTCTCAAGATCCTCCAGCAGGTCCTGCTACAATCCCAATGACCGAAGCCGTCGGTCTGCCTCGGCAACCGCGGGGCTCTAAGCCACGGGGAGAGCGTATCCTGCCGTCCTCTGAGAAGAGTGCCATGCGGGACCTCAGTACCCGCATGAGCAAGGCCTTGCAATGACCACAGCCAGCTCCCTCAAGAGCTGCTGTAGCGTGCGGCAGACCTAGACAAGCAACACACAGTTCGTGAGAATCTCCTACCGTGAGAAGCCTTCTGCAGGAATGCACACATCTGCGGAACTGGTTCGACTCAGAGGACGTGCTGCGACTTCCAGGTGAGTATTAATAGCCATTTCTTCTTGGATGTGGGAGCTTTCACAAACAACATACGCCAAAGTGCCTGCTGAATAGAAAAAAGCTAACGTACCTATGTGCCGGCGTGCTTATATACGCCTACGGTTACGCCGTCACATGCTACCGTTCTCATTAAGCCAATAGGATTGGAGTAGTTTTCATTCGCATTCAGCCCTGCCACGCCTAAAGGCGTTCCCATAGTGTCGTCACCGACGCAGTTCGAGTTCCCCTCGAAGGGGAACAGATACATGCATTAAAGACCCTGAATGTCAGGTGACATCAGGTGAGAGAGGCTTCACCTCCCTTTGGACGGCACACGTTGCTGCTCGCATCCTAGCAGCAGAAGAAGATAAAGTTTCCACAGCTGCTCAGTGTGCATCAGTACAGGGTAGAGGCTTCATCAGTCGAAGGTCTTATTTAATAAGCTGATTAACAAACACTGTTTTGAGCATGTTGTCATTATCATCAGTTGATTTAATTGTTATTTTGTTGATGTTCATAGTAGTAGTTGTGTAACTGTTATAGAACCCACACCGGGTCAAATTCTCTGGACAGTGGATCTTTACAGATGATTATCTTGCAGTAAGAATATTATTTAATCTTAACTTGAGCAAAAAATGTGTTAAATGTCACTACTGCACCCTGTAAAACATCTGGAAGCATTAGGTCTTAGATGTTTGATTTAATATGATTTATTGGTAAAATGTGTCCTCTGCTTTCCTCATGCCAAGCGTAAATACTTGCCCCTGACTGTGTTTGTTATCCATATGCAAACTTTGACAAGTGTCTGTGAAAAACATCCAATATACAGTATGTTTATGGGCTGATTCTGCAGGGGCCACATTTAACTTCGGAAGGGATTGAAAACACTCTTATGTAAATATAGCAGGTAAGGAAATGATACATTGATAAAGTGTGTGATCATACTGTGTATTGCCCTAACAAAGTTTGAGCCTTTATTTAACTCAATAAGTATATGTTTATTATTGAAGGCAGGTTTACCTCTACTCCTCCAACTGTTTTTACTTTGTCCACTCTCTCCTGGTTGTTCTTTGTATCCATCTCTTTTTGCTTCTCTGTTGAACACACATGATGAGCAATAACAGCTTTACTCCTGAGTATTTTCAGCTGACTCTGTTTACAGACTCTGGGCCCCTCAGATATCTGTTCTTCTGTCTGTGTCTGTTGATCTACATGACTATAATCTCTGCTAACCTTGTCATTATTCTGACAGTCTGCCTGGAGAAGTCTCTGCATCAACCCATGTACATGTTTCTCTCCTGTCTGTGTTTAAACTCTCTGTACGGCTCAGCCGGCTTCTTCCCGAGGTTCCTGATGGACATTCTGTCTGACACTCATTTGATCTCAAGCACAGCTTGTTTCATTCAGATGTATGTTATTTACACCTATGCATCATGTGAACCAACCATCCTCAGCATCATGGCCTATGATAGATTTGTTGCTATTTGCCAGCCTTTACACTATCACAGCAAAATGACGTTTAGGATGGTGAGACATCTTCTGATTTTTGCTGTGCTCTACCCTGCTTTTTTCATTGGGGTTTGTCTTTATCTTACTGTTCGATTGCCTTTGTGTGGAAATAAACTACACAGACTTTTCTGTTCTAACTGGCCTGTGCTTCAGCTCTCCTGTGTGGAGACAACTCTTAACAACATAGTTACTCAGTTTTTTACAATAACAACCTTCTTCATCCCCCTGCTCTTTGTCCTGTACACCTATCTACGGATTCTGCTTGTGTGCAGGAGAAGCTCGTCTGAATTCAGAGGAAAGGCGTTACAGACCTGCCTGCCCCACATAGTGACATTTGTGACCTATTCGTTCTCTCTCTTCTGTGAGCTGTCATTGGCTCGATTTGAGGGTGAGAGACTGAATCCAATCATTACAGTTTTTTTATCTTTAGAGTATCTGATTATTCCCCCCATCAACAACCCTCTAGTTTATGGCCTGAATCTGCCTCAAATCAAAGGAGTGATTTTTAGATTTTTGAAGATACGCAAAATGGGTCCTGGTGACAAAATGTAAAACTCATAATGCACATACAGGAGCAGGAAAAAAAAATGCTTTTGTTGTTTTTGACAAGATATGCCTCAGAAGTTTATTAGTCAAAATATTTGTTTTCACAACCAACAACGTGATTTGACAGGATTTCAGATGTGTCAAATAGCAATTTGGATGTTAGATGTGTCATTTTTGTATTTTCCATTTTAAGCTTTTTATATATTACTCTGCATTTATTCTGTTTTAATATAATTTTGTTTGTGTGTCGTCAACCAGTTTCTCTTTGTAATTATAATTACACTAAACTGTAAAGAACAAACTAAGAGTGAACTGAAACAGTGGTGCTTCTTAACCATGTCATGCAACATCAACATGCTAACATGCTCACAATGACGATGCTAACATGATGGTGTTTACCAGTTAGAATGTTTGCCATGTTCATTATCGTATTGTAGTGGACACGTGATGGCGGCACTAGATGAAAAGTCAGAGGATCACAACAGTTTTACATTACAATTTATCCTGATGAGGACATAAATGTGTGTACTAAATTTCTAGGCAATCCCTCCAATAGTTAAGACATCTTACAAAAAGCCAAAAATGTCAACCTGCTGATGACAGGAAAAATAAGAGGATTAAAGTCACTACTATACTTTCTCTGAGACCATTAATGTTCTGCGCACTGTTTCGTGGCAATCTGTCCAAGTGTTGTTGAGATACTGGAGCCTGGATCGAAGTAGACATTTTCTTGTAATGTTACTGTTGTGTTATCATTTGTATCTTGACCTATAATAATAAAGTTTTACAACTAAGATGGGGAGATGCATGTCAGTTATGATGGGTTATGCAGCCGGAATTATCGATAACAATTATCAGTGGTTCACAGTTTAAAGGATGTGAAATAAAGATTTGTGCAACAGGTTGCTCATAAACACTCCTGAAAAGAGCAAATCCATAATGATATCAAGCCAAATTGGAAAATGCTGTTAGACTTTCACCAAGGAGGCTGTTCACTGATGCGTGATGGTTAAAATCTGCATAGCACTTTATGATAACTACACTCTAAATCCAACGAAGGTTAAAGTCAAAGAAAGCTTGACTTTAACCTTTGTTGGATAACTCATGATCCTGGATGACTGAGAATCTCCACAGATACACACTCTGAATTATTAGTTAAGTATTAGTAAATATGCAATTCATCATTTATAAAGCATTGTTCATACATTAAGACACATTAGTAAGTCATTCAGAAACAGTTGCTGTTTTATTCTTATCTACACACTATGGAACAGTTGTACATTTTAATTCATCATTTATAAACCATTGTTCTTACAGCTAATACACATTACACATACATATAGTTATACATGTTGTATTCTTTATTAATAAGCTCATCTATAACGTGTGTTTCATGCCAAGCAGGCCTGTTTCTGGTTTGTTTTTTCTCCTGCCTTCTTTCTCCCCACTATGTTCTCCCCAGGTTGGTGACTGGCTCGCACCTGTGCAGCCTGGCCGAGCTGCACATTGGCCAATGGAGGTTGGAGCTGGCCAACCAGGATGAAACATGGTTTCCCATGAAAGGAGCACCCAGAAGAGTTTGGTCTCTCTGACCCATGCAATCACCCTTGTTTTGTAGCAGCAGTGTGCCACAGCTCTGCGTTAATTATCTGATAATTTTATTTTGTGGAATAAATTTTCATTTGCTGAGTTCTTCGTACTGGTGCTTTTTTTATGTTGCCTCCCTCAAGTCGGGGTCATAACAATGTGCTTAATAATTGTATTGTCATAATTTATACATGATCATTCACTATTTATTAATGAAGTATTATTTTAATGACAAACCATTTATGAGTTGTTAATGCTTTATAAGATTTGGAAAGTTTTTTAAAAATTATTACATAACTGACTGTTTTTTGATACTGAGAAAGAATATAAACAATGTCAGCATAACTCATAAATCTCAGGACAGCTACAACTACCTTGGGGTGCCGCAGGCTAACAGAAACCATGATGAGACAGCAAGGAAGTACCTACAGAGTAAGACAGGCCTCTCAGCTGAAGAGAGGTCGGAATGCAGGTAATAAACTGGCCAAATAGCTATGCTAGTATTCAGGGGGTCCAACAACTAACAACAACATACTTGGTCGTAGGTCAGTTGGCCTTATGCTGAGTGCTAGGGCTTGTGGTTATTGGGGCTTGTGGGGATGATGGTGAATCTCCTGCAGACCTGTCGTCCTGGCTCTCCCTTTACCAAGGCGATGCACTATTCCTGCTGCTGTTCTGCACAGGCTTGAACCCCCTCAGCCAGATCATCACAAATACTGGCTACGGATACCGATTCGGAAGTGGAACAATCGTTACCTCCTCTACATGGATGACATCAAGCTGTATGCCAGAAATGAGCGAGACATTGACTCACTGATCCACACTACCAGGATCTACAGCAACGACATTGGAATGTTGTTCGGACTGGACAATTGTGGTCGCATGGTATCAAAAAGAGGGAAGATGATCAGAACCGAGGGGGTTGAACTACCAGAAGGCCACATTGCAGATGTTCAGGACAGCTACAAATACCTTGGGGTGCCACAGGCTAACGGAAACCATGAGGAGGCAGCAAGGAAGACCGCTACAGCCAAATATCTACAAAGAGTGAGGCAGGTCCTGAAAAGTCAGCTGAATGGGAAAAACAAGATCAAACAAGGGTTTCACCCCAAATCCAGCACCCTGAGACTGTACACCAAGCGTAGCGAGGGAGGCCGAGGGCTAGTGAGTGTCAAGACCTCTGTCCAGGATGAAACGACAACAATCCAGGAGTACATCAGGAGTATGGCCCCCAAAGATGAAGGGCTTAGTGAATACCTCAGGCAGCAGAAACCCGAAGGTGAGGACAAGGAAGATGAAGAACCGTCATGGAGGGACAAGCCGCTACACGGCGTGTACCACAGACAAATAGAAGAAGTGGCTGATATCAAGAAATCCTACCAGTGGCTGGAAAAGGCTGGACTGAAGGACAGCACAGAAGCACTAATCATGGCGGCACAAGAACAGGCACTCAGTACAAGATCAATAGAGGCTGGGGTCTACCACACCAGGCAGGACCCCAGGTGCAGACTGTGCAAGGATGCCCCTGAGACAGTACAGCACATAACAGCAGGGTGTAAGATGCAGGCAGGAAGTGCGTACATGCGTACGTGTCAAGCGTCTACTCCAACAACCCCTTAAAAAACACCGGAGGAAAAACAGCGAGCTGCAGCACCTCCTCTCCCTTCCAAACACTAGCTACACTCCAGGCAGTCGATTGACATAAAGTTGTTACTGTGATGTAGAGACAGAGCTCGGTTAAAACTTTATGGATAAATTTTTTTTTTTTTACAGATTAATAACTCACCACTCTGAAACTCTTGCTCCAGTCGATGTTGCCAAGCTGGTCGGCAACATGTACAGATGAACCAAAGCCGTTTACTGGTTTCTCAATGACCCGCCCTTCTCTGCTTCTGATTGGCTCGTAGTCCTTAACTTGGAACTAGGCATGTGCAGCTCTCAACAAAGATCATTTAGAGACAAGATGTATCACTCCATAGCTAAGATGAAGCCTTCTACACAGGGTGAAAAGTGGAGCTGCAGCAATGTGCGGTATGAAAAAACATGGGGGGGGGTTGAAAATTATACCATGTAAACCTGTTCTGAAACATCCCCTAAATAGGATTTTGAACCTCGAAATGAGCATAATACCACATCTTTAACTATTGTTTTGCCGGCTAAATGCTTTTAATGTGAACTATGTATTTACACAATCCATCCTTCCATCTGGATTTTTTACCTGCTTATACAGGGTCTGGTCATGGTCATGGACTAATGATGCCAACAGGTTATTCACTTTGGCTAAATCTAAGCTAAATGTAAATATACCACTGGATGTTTGAGTCATAGGGTTATTGTTTTGGTTTGTTTTTTTTTGGCAGAAATGGTAGCAGACATAGAACACAATATAAAATTTAAGATAAGTCTTAAACTAGAATGGGCATTTCCTAAAGAAAATGCATGTGAAAGCTTCAACCTTGAATCTAAAGGACAAGACTCTAAACACTAGACAAATGAGATACACTTTAAAGGTCATGCTTTTACATCTGTGTATCATTTGTTATTTTATCATTCAGTTTAAAAATCGAATTGGAACAAAACCAGAACGGAAAATGGAAAAACAGAAAACAAAAAAAAAGACTACTGTTTCAAAATTGAAACGGAAAAAGGAACTGTGTTTTTTTTTTCTATGACTGGTGTTGTGTCCCTATTGGTTTGTCATAGCGTGCATATGTTCCGTGCAACAGCTGATCTGCCTCCATCCCAACATTGGTCACACAGGTTACAGGTTATTCCTTGATTTGGCGGCCTGGTCTATCAGAAGGACCTCACAGTGAGTGTTGAATTGAGGGGGGAACACCTGTGATGACTGATGAACATGAGGATGGTGCGCAGGGGGCTTCTGGCCTGTCAGGGTAGCCAGAAAACGCATGAATTGACCATGTTGAACACTAGAGGTAAAGCAAGGCTGCTAGACCAGTTTAAGATCGGGGAGACAGCAGGGGAGACAGGGCCCTGTGGACATTCTAGAGCGGGGCTGCTCAGGCCCACTCTATGCCCCGGCATCCACGATCCCTGAGACCCAGTCTGGATGAGCTCTCCCTGGGCGAGGGTCTGGCATTGCCTTGCTTGGTGCCAGAGGCACATCAGGAAGAAGGGATGGGCACCTGCGTGCCCGGGGCTGGTCTTCCACTCTTCCGTCCCGGCCTGGTCCTGTGGTGTGGCTGTGCTGTGCCACCCTGTGGACAAGGACGAGGCCAGTAGAATGCTGATCCTGGAGTTCACCTTTGCTGGGCAGGAGTAGAGGCTGGGCTGCGTGCATGCCACCAATGACGCCACTGAGCCAGAAGCCAGGGGTTGGCTCAATGGTGCAGCGCCACCTGTGGCGAGCTAGTGGAAAGCTGCCGTGCGGAGCAGGACAACTGCCTTAGTTGAAGGGCTGTACGACTTATTTTTAGGTGTTGAGAATCGCAAGCAAACCAGGTGTTTTATAACTGAACTGAATGATGGTGATGGCACAGCGGTTCTTGAGACCTGGAGGTAGTGTGGGTGGCCAGGGCCTACTTCACCTGCACCTTTGTCCTGGAAGCCGGGGTTGCCATGTGATCTGATGCTCTCTATTTGTGTTGTAGACGGGTGGGGTCAAGACATTGTTCGGGTCATTAGAACACATTATGTTCTGATGACCCAATAGGAGCGATGGCGGGTGATGGTGGCGTGATGTTGTCCGTAGATATGCAACAGCCATTTGACAAAGTGAGCTATGCCTACCTGTTTAGCCTTCTCTGCTGTTTTGGAATGGCAGTGGCAGCAAGTGCATGCAAACACACATGGTGAACTTATGTTGGGCAGGCAGAGACAGTTTTTACATACTGTGTCAGTCAGAAAACCCTAAACAAGTAAGTTAGAAGAGAGCCTAAGCATACATCACCTGGCAAAAGATGAACACTGTGAGCGTACTACTTGACCACTGTAAGCGAAATACAGAATTTGCATGGGAATGATTCTGCCCTAAGGTTTTTTATTCATATAAGTAGCTGATCACTGCAACAATAATCACTACAAACAGTTTCAGCAGGAAGGGAAAAATCACTGGGAATACACTTTGCCGATTCACACAGCTGCATTCCCCAATTCTCAGTATTCAAATCCTTAAATCCACACCCACACATTAGCACTGAAAAACAGATACATGCATTAAAAAACACGAATGACGTCTGACATCAGGTGGGAGAGGCTTTACCTCCCTTTGGACTGTACACAGTGCTGCTCACATCCTAGCAGCAGAAAAAGATAAAGTGTCTACAGCTGCTCAGTGTGGATCAGTACAGGGTAGAGGCTTCGACAGCTGAAGCTCTCATTTAACAAGCTGATTAACAAACACTGTTTTGAGCAAGCTTTGATTTTTATTAACAACTTGGTTGAACTATGAACTTTGTTATATTTTGTTGGTTGATGTTTGTAGTAGTAGTTGTGTAACTATTATAGAACACAACAGGGAAATTCCTCTGGACAGTGGATCTGTAACAGTATTAACTAATCTGAACTAGAGCAAACATTTGTTTAAATGTGTTGAATGTTACTACTGCATCCTGTCAAGCAACTGGAACCATTAAGTCAGCAATGTTTTATTCAACTGTACAGTTTTATTGTTGCTATTTGTCGTCTACTTTCCTCATTTCAGGTGTAAATCGTTACTGATCCCTGATCTGTTATTCATATAAATAAGTTCAGTGACAAACTTACATTATGTATATTGGTTTTCTCTGCATGGGCAACATTTAGCTTTGAATTAAAGTTTTTGTACACACATTTTATGTAGATATGGCAAGGACAGAATACTTTGATTCTCACTTCCATTTTAGTTCCCTTAAATATAATTATATTGTTTATTGCCCAGGACAGGTTTTTTAGCCTTAATTTAAGGGAGGCCTTGGAAATGTTTAATGTTCATGGGAGATTTATTCTTACTCCTTCCTCTCCTCTACTTTATCCTCCATCACTCTCTCCTGGTTGTTCTTTGTATCCATCTCTCTTTTTTGCTTCTCTGTTGCACACACATGATGAGCAATAACAGCTTTACTCCTGGGTATTTTCAGCTGACTCTGTTTACAGACTCTGGGCCCCTCAGATATCTGTTCTTCTGTCTGTGTCTGTTGATCTACATGACTATAATCTCTGCTAACCTTGTCATTATTCTGACAGTCTGCCTGGAGAAGTCTCTGCATCAACCCATGTACATGTTTCTCTCCTGTCTGTGTTTAAACTCTCTGTACGGCTCAGCCGGCTTCTTCCCGAGGTTCCTGATGGACATTCTGTCTGACACTCATTTGATCTCAAGCACAGCTTGTTTCATTCAGATGTATGTTATTTACACCTATGCATCATGTGAACCAACCATCCTCAGCATCATGGCCTATGATAGATTTGTTGCTATTTGCCAGCCTTTACACTATCACAGCAAAATGACGTTTAGGATGGTGAGACATCTTCTGATTTTTGCTGTGCTCTACCCTGCTTTTTTCATTGGGGTTTGTCTTTATCTTACTGTTCGATTGCCTTTGTGTGGAAATAAACTACACAGACTTTTCTGTTCTAACTGGCCTGTGCTTCAGCTCTCCTGTGTGGAGACAACTCTTAACAACATAGTTACTCAGTTTTTTACAATAACAACCTTCTTCATCCCCCTGTTCTTTGTCCTGTACACCTATCTACGGATTCTGCTTGTGTGCAGGAGAAGCTCGTCTGAATTCAGAGGAAAGGCGTTACAGACCTGCCTGCCCCACATAGTGACATTTATTACCTATATGATTTCTCTCTTCTGTGAGCTGTCATTGACCAGATTTGAAGGTGACAAACTGAATCCAAACATTGCAGTTGTTTTATCTTTAGAGTATCTGATCATTCCCCCCATCAACAATCCTCTAGTTTATGGCCTGAATCTGCCTCAAATCAAAGGAGTGATTTTTAGATTTTTGAAGATACGAAAAATGGGTCCTGCTGCAAAAATGTAAAACTCATCATGCATATGAATGAATTATTTTTTAATCCTCAACCACAACGATTGTGTTGGTATAACACAAGTTCTGTATGCGTGGTTTAACTCACATCTCATTTGGTTAAAATATATCTTTAAAGGTTTTCTGTTTTTATCTTTGTAAATTACTGTGTTTATCTTCTTTTAATATTTTCTGCTTTTGTTGTGAACCATTTTCCTTTTGTAATTATAATAACACCTATCTGTATCATTTAGAATAATCAACAAACAAGGCTAACAGTGTACAGCCATGGTAACTGTCCTTTGAGACTGTACTTTGGCACAATGTCATGCAACATCAGCTAACATGCTCAGAATGACAGTGCTGACATGATAATATTTACTGTGTTCAACATCTTATTGGACACACATAATTTTTATTGTTATGATGATGCTATATCGAAATCTGGAAGATGACCAAAGTTACAATTCATCCTAACAGGCACATAACTGTGAATTAGAGATCAGGGCGACCTATCCAGTAGCTGTTGAGACATTTCAATAAAAAACAAAATGTCAACCTGCTGCTGGCAGGGAAAATACCATTAATGCCTGTATAGAATTTCTTGACAATTAGCCCAAGGGTTTGGAGTTTAAGTCTGGAACAAAGGACTTTTTTAGTCTTAATTTCATTACATGTTGTCTTGTTCTGAGTCATTTCTATGTTTATTAGAAATACTGGAAATAAAGTTTTTTAAACTAAGTTGTGTTCCAATTGTAAAAAAATAAAATAAAATAAAAATTAACTTATGCAGAACTGTGACAGATGAGCTAGCCAAGATGGAAACCTGAACTTTTACCAAACCTGCTTGTCTCTAAGTAATGCATGACATAACATTCCAGCTGCTTTGGGAGAGCGAGGACGATAATTATACAATCTAAAAGTCTCATAGCAGCATAGCAGCAACAGAAGAGCAAAATCAGTCACTGAGCCACAGTGATGTTGGTACATTAGAGGAATATGGCTTATGAGTGTGCACAGCAAGTGCAAACACACACGGTGAACTTATGTTGGGCAGGCAGAGACAGTTTTTACATACTGTGTCAGTCAGATAACTATATACAAGTAAGTTAGAAGAGAGCCTAAGCATACATCAGCTGGCAAAAAATGAACACTCTGAGCGGACAACTTGACCACTGTAAGTGATATACAGAATTTGCATGGGAATGATTCTGCCCTAAGGTTTTTTGATCCATATAAGTAGCTGATCACTGCAACAATAATCACTACAGTTTCAACAGTAAATAGATAACGAAGAGAAAAGTCATTGTTTTGAGAGTTAAATGACTACACTTTGCCGATTCACACAGCTGCATTCCCCAATTCTCAATATTCAAATTCCTAAAGTTGAGCACACCCACACATTAGCACAGAATAATAATAATAATAATTATAATAATAATAATTATAATTTTTAAGTCGCCCTTTGGCACTCAAGGACACAAGGATGCAAAGCATTTAAAAGCAGCAAAACTAGAAAATACAACATTAAAAACAAGCTAAAAGCAAAAAAAAAGTACATCAAATGAGGTAGGCAGTTTTAAACAGATGTGTTTTGAGTTGCGATTTAAAAGAATGAGGGGAATGGGAGAATGAATCGATGTGTCTAAGTTGGGATGGTAAAGAGTTCCAGAGACGGGGGGGCAGAGAGGTTGAATGCTCTGTGGTGAGACAAGAAGGGGGGACAGACAGGTGTATGGAGGAAGAGGATCTAAGGGAGCGGGTGGAAGTTGGACCCTGCAGGAGATCAGAAAATATGGAGGGGCAAGGTTGTGGATGCCCTTGAATATTAACAGAAGGACTTTGAATTGGGAGCCAGCTGTTGCAGAACAGGAGTGATGTGGTGGATGGAGGGTCTTCGAGTTATGATGCGGGCAGCTGAATTCTGGACCAGTTGAAGTCTATGAAGGTATTTGTGAGGGAGGCCGAAAAGGAGAGAGTTGCAGTAGTCCAAACGGGAGGTGACAAGACTGTGAACAAGAATGGCGGCAGTGTGGGGGGTAAGGGAGGGGCGGAGGTGATTGATGTTTCGTAGATGGAAATAGGCAGACCGCGTAATGTTATTGATGTGGGACTATAAAGATAAAGTGCTGTCAAGGATGACTCCCAGACTCTTAATCTGGGGGCAGGGTGAAACGGAGGAATTGTCAATAGTAAGAGAAAAGCTGTCGGTTTTGGATAAAGTGGATTTAGTTCCAATGAGAAGGACCTCGGTTTTATCACTGTTTAATTTGAGGAAATTATTGGTAAACCAGGTTTTTATTTCCAAGATACAGTCAGTGAGGGAGGTGGAGGTGTGATGGTTTGGTCGAGAGGTAGAGCTGGGTGTCATCAGCATAACAGTGAAATTGAATATTAAATTTGCGGAAAATATTGCCCAGGGGAAGGAGATAAATGATGAAAAGTAAGAGCCCCAGGACAGAACCCTGGGGTACACCTAAAGTGACGGGGGAAGGACAGAATTTAAAAGACTTAAGTTGAACGAACTGAATGCGGCCAGAAAGATAGGATGTGAACAAGTCTAATGGAGTGTGAGTGATGCGGATAGAAGATAACCTCTTGAGGAGAACAGAGTGACAGATGGTATACAAGGCTGCACACAGGTCGAGGAGGATGAGAATGGTCAGTAGCCCAGAATCAGCTGCCACAAGGAGGTCATTGGTGATTTTGATAAGTGCTGTTTCAATGCTATGTCTTCATAGCACTGAAACAGCAGTCCTCTTGGACAGAAGCTGGACTGGAACTGTTCATACAGGTTATTGTGGAATAGATAAAGATGGAGTTGAGAGGCAACTGTTTAATCAAGAATTTTGGAAATGAATAGTAAATTAAATATAGGACGGAAGTTATTGAAGTTAGAGGGGTCGATGCAAGTTTTTTTTAACAATCGGGTTAATGGCAGTTTTGAATGATGTAGGGACAGTTCCAGTGGTGAGAGAGGTGTGGATGATAGTAGAGATGAGGGGAACCAGGGAGGGAAGGCAGGCTTTAACAAGTTGTGTGGGAATAGGATCAAGTTGACAGGTGGAAGGCTTGGATTTCCTGATGAGTTCTGTAATTTCTGAGGTAGTGGGGAGCTGGAAGGAGGAGAATGGATGTGTGAATGGGTGAGAACTGGCTGAGATACTGAAGTGAGAAGTAGATCCAAGGTGCTGGTGGATGTTTTTAATTTTTTCAGTGGGAAATGACATGATAGAGTTGCAGAAGGATGTTGTGTACAGGTGAGGGGGGAGAAAGTCCTTGGGTTGGGTGATATTGTTAAGTAGGGAGAACAGTGACTTGGAGTTTCCTTTTTTTTCAATAATTATAGTGGATAGTAGTGGGTTTTGGTGTTAGCAATAGAGTCCCTGTGACATAAGATGTGGTTATTGTACATTTCTTTGTGAATAGTAAGACCAGTTTTTTGAGACTTTCCACTTCTTGCGATACATTATCACGACACCCCCCCTCCCAGAGCCACAGGGTTTACAGATGTAAACAAACCCACTGGGAGTGGATTCATTCAGCTGAGAAAAGTTGTTGGGCTGTTGCCATGTCTTGGTGTTCTTCTCCTCCTTCCTCTCTCTCCCTCCGCTCCTGAGCCCAGCCAACTACCCGCACCTGCACCTCGTCAGCAACCTCCCCTGCCTGCCATACCTGCCAGTAATCACCTCATCCCGGCCTGTATATCTACCCTGGCTCTCCACACCATCTTCGCTTGATCGTCGTTGCTCCCAACCCGGTGCCAACCTCTCAAGCTCTAGAATTTTTCTGATCTTCGTTTTCCAGTCCCCAGGTGTTCCCCGAACTAACCCTGTCTCTTTGCTCTCCCTTCCAGGTTCACTCACCCTCGTCCACCGTTCTGTCGGCTGGGCTTATCCTCCGGTCCTCACCGCTCGTGCTCCCTCCGCGGTGCCCTCCCAGCTACCCCCACTCCTTGCCTCTCCACCTGCGCCTCGCCTGCTCCTCGGTCCTCCGCGTCCACGCTCCCTGGTGTCCACCTCTCCTCACTGTCCTCTTCCCCAGTTCCCTCTGTGAAACCTCAATAAAACTCTTTCCCTTTCAGTGTTGCGTTTGGGTCCGTTCTGTCCAGTCTCACAACAGAAAGTCTATCTTACGATCGGAGATGAGGTCCTTGATGAGATGTCCCTTGCCCGTCAATGAGCGGAAGTTGAGCAGAGCGAAGTTGAGTGCGGTGTTGTCACAGCTGGTGGTGGTGCTAGTTGACCGAGCTAGGCGGGCTAACAAACTGTGGTCGACAGCCCGGTTGGTGGCGCATGGTGGGCGACGAGAGCTGGACCATATAGACTATTACTGTAGAGCTGTTGCGGTTAAAATTCTGGCAGGACCCTTGGTGGATGTATCTCGGACGAGGCTGGAAGGCGATGTCCGGATGAAGATGGGGAGCCTCGGGCGCAGGTCCAGGCAGTTGAGGGCGCAGCCGGAGCAAGTCAGCGGCCGAAAACTTAAGTAAACCCGTCACTAGCAGGTGAGCAGGCAGCAGAAAGAGCCAGACACGAACAAACAAGATGTATGTCCTAGCGGCCCACATTATAGATGGGGATTTAAGTGGCATGAAAACGCAAGATAAGGCTCAGACCAGGACGGAAGAAGGTGAGTTAAAGGGGTGGTATTATGCTTTTTGGCTTTTCCCCCTCTCCTTTATTGAGTTGTGTATCTTTTTTGTGCATGTGACAGGTTTGCAAAGTGAAAAAGCCCAAAGTCCAGCCCAAAGGGAGTTCCCATCTTCCACAGAAAACTCTGCTCAGAACTGCTTGAAAACAGCTTGTTTGTAGTCCAACCCTTCACTTCCTTTACTTGTGACATCACAATGCAAACGCGTCATAAAGCTCGCCAAGCGGCTGGCGGGGTCAGGCCACACCCTCAAACCAAGCTAGTCTGAGCGGAGGCCCTTTGGCTCGACTCGCCTTTGTTTGGGTTTCCATTGTGGAAAAGTTGAACCTGTACCTGCTTCCAGGTACTTTTTCTCCTATCACCTCACCTACATCGAGGTTCCAAGCGAGCTGAGGGAAACTAAAATGTAACGTGAAAACACAACAGACTGATTGGTCAGACAGAATATTCACTTTTCACTGCATCATCATTGCACCAGAAAGAGGCAAGCAACAGAGTTTATTTTACAGTTTTTGTATGGAATTTCATCACTAAATCCACTTCTGAGAAGTTTTGAGGTGAGAAATCAGCTGTGTAGATTTCCAATATTGACATTTTTACGAGAAGTGATGGCGGAACAAAAGTGTGATGAATATTTTCGGAGTTGAGGAGCTCCACGAGTGGCAGCGGGGGAAGCCTGCGGCGATCCGCGGGAGGAGCGTGAGGCCGGCCAGCCGCCCGCTCACAGAGCCCTCTGCTCCCGCCGTCACACAGACGCTGCAGCAACAACGGCAGAGGAAAACACAGCTGGAAGGTTTTCATACCGCTTATCAGTCTTTACATTCTGAGGAAGGTTCAAACGTTTTAACCGTAGACTGGATATATTTTAAGAGCTGTGTGGTGTGTGTGTCGCATTGAACATTATGTTGCGGCCGTTGTTGTGTGGCGTCGCTCTCTGGGTTCTATCTGCAACGGAAAACGGAGCAGGGCTGAGTAGAGTCGAGTCTGTCGATTTGCGCTATGGAAGCATTTTCAGCAAGGCAGCATAGATCGTCAGAACACTGGCAACAGTTGAACGTTTAATCCTGATGGTAATGTGGAACAATGATGTTGTGGACTGGTAATAACTTCTGCTAGGTTACGGTCGCCGTCTGAAGGCTTTGATTTGGATCACACTACCTTGTTTCTTATGGCCCGCCCTTCTCTGCTTCTGATTGGCTAGTAGTCCTTACCTGGGAACTTCGCATGTGCAACTCCCAACAAAGATATGGTACAAGTAAGATGCATCACTCTGTAGCTCAAAAGCGGAGCGTACAACAGACAGGCTGAAAAGAGGAGCTGCAGCAATGTGCAGTCTGAGAAAAATATGGTGTTTTTTTGAAAATTAAACCATGTAAACCTGTTCTGGTACAACCCAAAATTAAGATTTTGAACCTGAAAATGAGCATAATACCACCCCTTTAACTATGAAGGCTCAGACAAAAAGTAGCGTCGGCAGATCGTAAGAGTAAATGTACTCTTACGATTTATTCATTTAGTTGATGCTTTTATCCAAACCAACTTACAATTGCTATACTTGTCAGAGGTCGCACGCCTCTGGAGCAATTAGGGGTTAAGTGTCTTGCTCAGGGACACAGTGGTAGATGGGTCACAGTGGGGGATTGAACGAGGGTCTCTCACACCAAAGTCAGGCATCTTATCCATTGCGCCATCACCACAAGTATTCCGTATCAAGGGAATTACACTGTCTGATTGAGTTATAGAACCATAAGGTGAGTAAGAAAGTTAAAAGATACAAGGTTTACCGGCGAGCAGTGGCAGCAAGTTGCGCCAGCGTTCACTCGCATCCGGTTCCAATCACTGAAAAAAAGATACATGCATTAAAAAACACGAATGACGCCTGACATCAGGTGGGAGAGGCTTTACCTCCCTTTGGACTGTACACAGTGCTGCTCACATCCTAGCAGCAGAAAAAGATAAAGTGTCTACAGCTGCTCAGTGTGGATCAGTACAGGGTAGAGGCTTCGACAGCTGAAGCTCTCATTTAACAAGCTGATTAACAAACACTGTTTTGAGCAAGCTTTGATTTTTATTAACGACTTGGTTGAACTATGAAACTTTGTTATATTTTGTTGGTTGATGTTTGTAGTAGTAGTTGTGTAACTATTATAGAACACAACAGGGAAATTCCTCTGGACAGTGGATCTAGATTGTCTTCTTGACTGAAAATTCAGATGATTATCAGGGTGTAACACTATTAACTAATCTGAACTAGAGCAAACATTTGTTTAAATGTGTTGAATGTTACTACTGCATCCTGTCAAGCAACTGGAACCATTAAGTCAGCAATGTTTGATTCAACTGTACAATTTTATTGTTGCTATTTGTCGTCTACTTTCCTCATTTCAGGTGTAAATAGTTGCTGATTTTGTTTGATCTGTTATTCATATAAATAAGTTCAGTGACAAACTTACATTATGTATATTGGTTTTCTCTGCATGGGCAACATTTGGCTTTGAATTAAAGTTTTTGTACACACATTTTATGTAGATATGGCAAGGACAGAATACTTTGATTCTCACTTCCATTTTAGTTCCCTTAAATATAATTATATTGTTTATTGCCCAGGACAGGTTTTTTAGCCTTAATTTAAGGGAGGCCTTGGAAATGTTTAATGTTCATGGGAGATTTATTCTTACTCCTTCCTCTCCTCTACTTTATCCTCCATCACTCTCTCCTGGTTGTTCTTTGTATCCATCTCTCTTTTTGCTTCTCTGTTGCACACACATGATGAGCAATAACAGCTTTACTCCTGGGTATTTTCAGCTGACTCTGTTTACAGACTCTGGGCCCCTCAGATATCTGTTCTTCTGTCTGTGTCTGTTGATCTACATGACTATAATCTCTGCTAACGTTGTCATTATTCTGGCAGTCTGCCTGGAGAAGTCTCTGCATCAACCCATGTACATGTTTCTCTCCTGTCTGTGTTTAAACTCTCTGTACGGCTCAGCCGGCTTCTTCCCGAGGTTCCTGATGGACATTCTGTCTGACACTCATTTGATCTCACGTCCATCTTGTTTCATTCAGATGTATGTTATTTACACCTATGCATCATATGAACCAACCATCCTCAGCATCATGGCCTATGATAGATTTGTTGCTATTTGCCAGCCTTTACACTATCACAGCAAAATGACATTTAGGATGGTGAGAGCGTCTTCTGATTTTTGCTCTGCTCTACCCTGCATTTTTTAATGGATTTGTTCTTTATCTTACAGTTCGATTACCTCTGTGTGGAAATAAACTGCACAGGCTTTTCTGTTCTAACTGGCCTGTGGTTCAGCTCTCCTGTGTGGAGACAACTTTGAATAACATAGTAACTCAGTTTTTTACAATAACAACCTTCTTCATCCCCCTGCTCTTTGTCCTGTACACCTATCTACGGATTCTGCTTGTGTGCAGGAGAAGCTCGTCTGAATTCAGAGGAAAGGCGTTACAGACCTGCCTGCCCCACATAGTGACATTTGTTACCTACATGTTTTCTATCTTCTGTGAGCTGTCATTGACCAGATTTGAAGGTGACAAACTGAATCCAAACATTACAGTTGTTTTATCTTTAGAGTATCTGATCATTCCCCCCATCAACAATCCTCTAGTTTATGGCCTGAATCTGCCTCAAATCAAAGGAGTGATTTTTAGATTTTTGAAGATACGAAAAATGAATCCTGGGGCCAAAATGTAAAACTTGTCTTGCACATATTATGTAACAAACAATGAAGCTTTAAGCTCTTTTGAATGTGGATCATGTTAAAGGTATTAGACTATAGATTTTGTTTGGTTTCACATATGTGTTAGGGAAATCAACATTTATAGAAATATAAATAATTCTCACATTTATGACACACATTTAATCCTCTACTACAACAATTATACTGATATTACAGAAGTTGTTTATGCGTGTTTTAACTCACAGCTTATCAGGCTAAAATATATCTTTAAAGGTCAACCTACAATTCCATTTTAAAGGATGTTAGATGTGTATTTTCTGTTTTTAGCTTGTAAGTTACTCCCTGTTTGTCTTGTTTTAATATTTTCTGGTTGTGTTATGAACCAGTTTCCTTTTGTAATTATAACATTTATCTGTTATGAAGATTAACAGTATCCAGCCATAATAGCTGTCCTTTGATGCTCAACATGACAATGCTAACATGATGATATATTTACCATGTTCAAAATCTTATTGGACACATAATGTTTACTATGATGATGATGCTAGATGAAAGAGATGAGCAAAGTTACAATTTATCGTAACATTCACATAATGTGTGAACTAGAGTCCAGGGCAACCAATAGTTGTCGAAATATTTCAATAATAACCAAAATGTCATGTCACAGGGTCAAAAGTCAGTTCAATATGTTTTGAGTCTGAAGCATGCACCTTTTTACTCTTAATTTCATCATATATTTTCTTGTACTGTAACTGTTGTCATTTGTATTTTGATCAGTAATAGTGGAAATAAAGTTGTTTTTTAAAATTAAAATCTATTCCAACAGTCAAAAAATAAAAAATAAATAACGATGATATCATGCAGGACTGTGACAAATGAGCTAGCCAAGATGAAAAGATCAACCTTACTTGGGGAGGCATAGCACTGGATAGGAAACAATGGAAGAATCTCACTGTGGCCTGACAACCCACATGGGGCAAACATGATGAAGCCAGTAAGTAGGTGTCTTCGTATCAATCCTGCCTCGTAGAAATTATGTTCATGTACTACTAATTTGGAAAAAGTTTTTCAATAAAACATAGTATCATTTGAGATTATATTTTTTAACAACATAATTAATAAACACTGTTAGTACATATCTGGGTCAAAATTAGAATCAGTTTAATTGGCCAGGTATGTGCACATACAAAGAATTTGACTCCAGTTTTACTTTTCTCTCAATTTGCATACACAGAAAAAGGCGTATATGCTGCTAACAAAAATGGACAACAAACAAAAATACACTAATGAAATGAACCAAAGATGCTGAAATAATTCTTTTCTCTTTTCTAACTGGCCTTTATACGTGAGGTAGGTGGATATGACACAGTATGCACAGTGTATGTAGATTGTGTTTTAGGCATACAGTGTTCTGTAACATCTACCAGAGAAGAGAAGTTGGAACAGGTTGTGTAGTGAAGTGTGTTTTCTACTAGTAATCACAGCAGCTTGCTTCAGTCAGGGCATTTGGCACTGGGGAGCCCCCTACTTCCTTCCTTCAGCATCCGTTAAAGATTGCTTTAGTTGATGATCCAGGCATGATCAGGAGTTCACATCCGCACTGTGACCCATCCACCATTGTGTCCCTGAGCAAGACACTTCACCCCTAGTTGCTCCAGAGGTGTGCACCGAGATTAATAGCAATTGTAAGTCACTTTGAATAAAAGAGTCAGCTAAATGAGTTAATGTAATGATCTTGGCCTCCTGCCTCCTCCTGGCTTGCCTCTCAGTAGGCTAGCCTTCAGATTGCTAGCCAACTCCTAACGTGTCATCTCATCTGTTTTCCCTGCCACATTCTAACTCCCCTGTCATCTTAGATCCAGCCAGTCCCTTCTGCCCTGCAATAACCCTTTTCTTGTCATTTGTCATCACCTGAACCTCCCTCGCATGCCTGTTCCCATTTTCCCACGTTAGCCCTGCTGTACAGTGGTCGCAATAGGCAGCAAGATTGCTTTGATAGCAGAAAAATAAAAAATAAACAAACTGATATCGGCTGGTGCTGAAATAGATCTGACATGACAGCTACAATAACTCACACAATCTGTTCCTCATAAGTGATTGTGCCTCCTATATAAAAGTGCGAAAACGATTTTTGCAGCAATGCTTTATATTGAGTTTATTGAGAGCTTTTACTTTGAAAAGTTCTGAAGGACATTCACAAGAGACTCTGTGTTGCTTGACACTCCTCTGAAAAAGCAGTCAGTAAATGTGTGACTGGATTCCCCTGAATCTCCTCTGAGAAATGAAAAAAAGCATCCATAGGTTTATGAAGCGGGCACAAATGTAAAGTAGTGAGTGTACAGCTTGTATAACAGTGTAAATTTGCTGTCCCCTCAAAATAACACCTCACACAGCCATTAATATCTAAACCGCTGGGGGGGGGGGGTCAGTATGTCAGGGCTCAGACCATACACCGCACACTGCATCAGATTGGTCTGCATGGCTGTCGTCAAAGAAGGAGGCCTCTTCTACAGGTGATGCACAAGAAAGCCCACAAACAGTTTGTTGAAGACAAGCAGCCTAAGGACATGGATTACTGTAACCCTGTCCTGTGGTCTGATGAGACCAAGATAAACTTACTAACCCTTCAGATGGTGTCAAACGTTTGTGGCAGCAACCAGGTGAGGAGTACAAAGACAAGTGTGTCTTGCCTACAGTCAAAAATGGTGGTGGTATTGTCCTGGTTGGGGGCTGCATGAGTGTTGCTGGTACTGGGGAGCTACAGTTCATTGAAGGAACCATGAAAGGCAACACTGAAGCAGAACACGATCCCCTCTCTTCGGAGACTGGGCCGCAGGGAAGTATTCCAGCATGATAACGACACCAAACACACCTTCAAGACGACCACTGCCTTGAATTGGATGTCAAAAGCTTCTCCAGCTGAACTCACATTCTCACTTCTTAAATTCTACCATCTACTGCTTCCCCAGTGGATCATATCAAGCATGTTGCAAGGAATCTGGTTTAACAGCAAATCACCAAGCTTGTGCAATTATGTTTTTATCATCTTAGAAATATATCAAATTTGATCTACCTTAACATTTAAAGACACTGAGACCATTTTACATGCCTTCATATTATCAGGCTTGGATTACTGCAACAAACTTTTAAATGTGATGTTTTCAGTTTTAGCTTCATTACACTGGCTTCCAGCATGTTTTAGAATAGACTAAAGAATTGTATTGATTACTTTTAAAGGTCTTCATGGCCTCATGACCTGTTATATTTGACCTCTTAGGGCAGGTACTTTGAGAACCTTGGTGAGAGGCCTATCTTAAGTTCCAGAGGCCCGGCTGAAAGCTAAAGCCAAACGTTTGCAGTCAGGGCCCTCAATGCTTTGGAACAGCCTGCCCTAGAAAATCAGGCCTGCTGAGTTATTGAACTTCTTTAAGATTGGTCTTTCGTAAAACATACTTTCATCAGCGAGCTATTCCTGATTTTACTTGACTTTAATTTTCTGTATTTGGTTGTATTGTAATTCCTGACTTGTTATTTGTTACTTGTTTTTACCGGTTTTAACTATTTGTCTTGTTTTTATCTGTTTTCCTTTAAAACCTGATGTTTTTATGACTGTTTTTTCACTTCAACTTCTTTGCAACCTTCCTCAGGCTGTCAGAGTCATCTTTTTTCATCAGTGTAATGGCTTTCCTTCAGGCTTGTGGTTTGCATGGCAAAGTGTCTGACTCTGCACACTCCAAATAAACCTAAGACAGGTAACCATAATTATTTAAAAGCAATAAATATGGTTTGTTTCATTTGTTTCATTTCAGATGGCACAGACAATAACCATCTGTTCAATAAGGGCATAATGTGTTTGTAAAGAATAACCATTTAACCAAGATGAATTCCATGTATTTGTAATTGAATATACAATAAAATAAAAAAAGAATGATCCGTGCAGCACAGACGTGCCCTTGTGTTTGACTCAGTTAAAACTCAAAAGATTAGCAGTATACTATTTTATCATGTGTGTTTGAACTGATTATAGTCAATTTATTACCATTACAAACTAACCTTATTTATAAATCCAGAGACATCAATATGATATTAATATCAATGGCATAAAAACAATCTCACCCAACATATTCATTCATAATGTAGGTTTAGTTTACACTCGAATTACAATACATATTAAAAGGTCCAGAAATTTACAATATTCTTCACTGTGCATTCATCATAGAAATAATCATTCAAACTACATTTAAAAAAGTCCCCCATTTATAACTGACAGAAGAAATATCTGTGCATTTGTTTTTAGTGTTAATACATCAAATCCTTTTGGCAGGACAGAACAGGCTCTTCAGGTGTTTAGAAATTTCTCTCATTTTTAGTCCATACATAATTGGATTAAATAGAGGATGGTACATTACTATTTGTAAAGACATTATTAAACGTACAGTTATTGGAAAATCAGATTCCAGCCGAACTGTGATGACATCATATGCACACAAACAGGAGAAGTTGATTAAAACTACCAGGTGGGGTAAACAGGTCTGTACAGCTTTCTTCCTGACTTCTCTACTACTTCGATAGGTTATTATAAATATCCTTGTATACGTAAAAAGTATGAAAAGAGCAGGAAGAAGTGCAACATTTAGCAAAACTATCATATCATATATAGTTTGTGCTCTTGAGACCACACATTGAAGTTTATAAACTGTATTGTTGCAAAAAACACCTTTTAAACTAAAGCTACAGAGTTTTTGATTAGCACTCAGTGCAGCTGGCACTGCGACCTGAGAGGCAGGCAGAATCCAGGCTAAAACCAAGAAAATACTGACAGTAGTTTTGTTCATGATAGTTGGATATTGCAGAGGTTTACATATAGAAACATACCTGTCATAGGCCATGGCTGCCAACAGTAAGAATTCTGAACCGCCTAAAGAGTAAAACATATGAAATTGAAAGAGACAGGCTGAATAAGAAATGATCTGTTTTTCAGATAAAACATCAATCAACAGCTTTGGGTAGATAGCAGTGCTGAAAAGAACAGAGTTCAATAACAAAGCTGCAATAAAAATGTACATGGGCTCATGAAGGCTTTGGTGGATCCAGATAAGGTACACAATGGTAGAATTACTGCAGAGTATTAGAATATATACTGTGAACATAATCACAAAATAAAGAAATCTGTATTAGATCCACTTGCACATGCCCTTCAAAGAGTTATATATGTTACATTGAGTTCATCATCCATTAAGCTTATCTGAAAAAAATTCTCACTGTAATTTTAACTTACAGTTACCTGACCTTAAACACAGTGTGTTCATCTTCAGAATCACAAAGTGAACTGTTTGATAGTGTTTTTTATCAGATTGGTTGACACAATGGATCTCATTAAAAATCTTCACCAAGAACTATTAACTTGTAAACAACTTAATTGAACTCAAGACAACTTGTAGAACTTGTACACAGGTTGCTCAGTGGCAGGGGAAAACTCGATGTTTCAGGAGACCCAGAGGCCGGGGTAAAAAAATATATTGCATATACCTTTTGCTAACAGGTCAAATGTCTGGAGGAGGAAGTGTTTTTTGGTTAAGTATGCGGAGGAATACGCCATGTTGATGCCATAGTGCCATTTTCTACAGCTATGATTGGTACTGATTTATGTTATCCTGCTTTGGTGTTCATGGATCCATGATATTGAAGTTTGAGTGCCTGCCAAGGCTCTAGGTTGTCTTATGTTGATTTACTCTTTCCAAAAATGTGCTGCAATTAGGCTTCGGTGCTAGCTAATCCAAACCACAGGTGGAGTCAGGCACACAGCTTGCTATATAATTTTCAGTCCAACATAGCTAAATGTGAAAACAACAGACGGCTCAGTGGAACTGCCAGCTACTCACTAGTTCTTGAAGACAGGCAGAAACAGAGCGGTGAGAAGGTGGGAGAAGGGCTTGTTAACTATAAGTAGTTTAACCCAGGGCATGTTACCACAAAGGCAGAAATCTGCACGACTGATGTTGAGCTGTTGGCTGTCGGGTTGAGGTCGTACTACCTTTCTTCTGAGTTTTTAGCCGCCATTGTCGTCACTGTTTACATCTATTTAAGATAGTGCCAAAGATCTGGTTCATCAGCCCTGTTCTTCATAGGACTCTCCTCATCAACTTCCAGATGGAAGGACAACACAGAGGCCCCTTTATACAGGAAAGGACACCGAAGGCTTTTCTTCCTGAGGAGGTTCAGGTCCTTCAATGTGTGCACCAGGCTGTTTCACAGATGTTCTACCAGTCTGTAGAGGCCACCCTCATCTTGTTCACCGTGGTGTGCTGGGGAGGTGGTTTTGGGACTTGTGGGAGCAACAAACTAGGCGAGCTGGTGAACAAGGCCAGCTTGGTTGTGGGTAATGGAACGTGACAGTGTGGAGGCTGAGAGTGAAGCTGGACCATCTTATATTTTATCTTTAAGACTGTCTCTATGGAACCAAGGATTTCTCATTTTTTAAATCTTTAAAAATGAAAAATTTGCTCTGCCCCTGTTTGGTTCTGCTGATCTCAGGATACAGTTCACACTTCATGCAAATTCCAGAAACCATTATATGAACCCTGGACATGCTCAAGTAAGTAGTGGCATATTACAGCAGTAGCCTCATTGTCAGACAGCTACTGTGTCTAGACTGGAACCCAACAAAGACTGAAGGCCAACAGGTAACAATTCAAGTATTTTATTGAAGAACAGGTTAGTTCAGTGAGAGGGTGCTGACTGACTGGGGTAAAGGGGTTAATCCGGAGCTTCTCTTGATGGAGTCAACTGGCAGGAGTGTTAATCTGGTTGCAGATGAATTTGACTACCAGAGTTAGAGGTATACTAATAATCAAGTTATATATATTCAGGCCTCAAGAACTCTCACAGTGAAGTTTGTAATCGGTGCTGTTACAAATGATTCCTTTGAAAATAAAGTTAAAGTTTTTTTATTAGCATTGAGTGCAATTGGCACAGCATCCTGACAAGCTGGGACAAGCCAAGCTAAAACCAAGAAACTAGTGACAGTTGTGTTCCTCATGATAGTTGGATATTGCAGAGGTTTATATATAAACACATACCTATCATAGGCCATGGCTGACAAGAGACAGAATTCTGAACTGCTTAGTGAGTAATATACAAACCACTGAAAGAGACAGGTTTAATGTCTTGTGTTTCCACTGTTCAGCCTTGTTTGTTCATATGTTCATTTGGTATGTTCAGCTTAGTTTACTTTTACCAGTACTGTCTCATTCCCTGTCTTAGATTGGTGTCTTAGTTCAGTGTCTTAGTCCAGAGTCTTAGTTCACTCTTTCAGTGGGCTATCCTCTTCGGCGTTTTATTCCTGAAAAGACATGGGGTGGGTTGTGCGTGTATTTTAATAAAGACTGGAGCAAAACTGCTGATGTCAAAGACTCCTGCTGGATATCTGATCTAGAGCTGCTTGCTGTGTCATTCAGACCCAAATATCTTCCCTGAGAGTTTGGTCAGCTGGCTCTAGTTCTTGTTTATAAAATCAGCAAAGAAAGGATTGAAGGAGAGTTGAGAGACTCTTTTGGGAAAGCAAAGCTAGGGACGTCTGGCAAGGCATTAAAACATTGGCTGGCAACAACTCAGCATCATCCGGGACAAAATACTCAACATGGCAGATGAACTCAATCAATTCTACAACAGATTTGACCATAATCAGTCTGATTATTCACAAGAGATGAAGGAGATAATAACTGAGCTCACTCCTATGATACCTGGCCAAGCAAACCTGTAGCTGCGACTGGAGGAGGTGGAACTCATGCTGAAGAGAATGAAACCAAACAAAGCACCAGGACCTGATCAGATCTGTGGCTGGTTGCTGAAGGCCTGTTTGCAGCCAGCTGGCAGGTGTTTTCTGTTATTTGTTCAACCGCTCCCTGTCAGAACATTTTTTACGGCCCTATAACCATGGGTCTTGTGTGTTGGTGTGTCTTTTCTCCTGTAGTTCTCCAGGTACTGCCCCTTCCCCTCCTGCCCGTGCGGCTGCAATTAGTAATGGACAGCAGCTGCACCTGATTCCCCAATCAGTACCTGGAGGATAAGAGAGCTAGGAGACTCCAGCAGAGGAGCTATGTGGCTGGTCTTGAGAGGCCAGCGTGTGAGGCTGGTCCTGTGGGTGCCAGCCAAGGTGACCCGATGGCGGTGTTTGGGTGCAGCAGGAGTGGAGCTGCGTGTGGAGCTGTGTGCTTGGGTGCAGCAGGAGTGAAGCTGCGTGTGGAGCTGTGTGCTTGGGTGCAGCAGGAGTGGAGCTGCGTGTGGAGCTGTGTGCTTGGGTGCAGCAGGAGTGGAGCTGCGTGTGGAGCTGTGTGCTTGGGTGCAGCAGGAGTGGAGCTGCGTGTGGAGCTGTGTGCTTGGGTGCAGCAGGACTGGAGCTGCTTCGGAGCTGTTTGCTGGGGACTAGTGGAGCTGTGGGCTTGCATACTCCCTTGGAAAAAGGAGTGTGTTAAATGTGTTAATTTAAGTTATTAGTGTCTGTGTTTTGGGTAAAAGCTATATCACCACCTTTGGTTAAGTAGTCTAGTTCTTTGTCTGTGTCTCTTCTGTTCCTCTGTAAGGTATGTTTGTTAATAAATATCTATTTGTTTGCACATAGATATTAATTAATATCTATTTGTTTGCGCATCCTCTCCGGTGAACCATCACTTTATCGAGGTTTGCGTGCCCTGGTGAACCTGGAGGCTGTGTTGTCTGGAGCCTAGTGCTCCTGGTGGGGTCTCCCAAGGCAGAGAGGTTCCAGGTGAGGGGCCAGACCAAGAATGGTTCACAAAGACCCCGATGGAAGATCACGTAAGAGGAGGAGAGACCCTGCCCGGAGGAAGCCCGGGGCCCCGTCTGGAGCCAGGCCCAGAGGGAGGGGCTCGCTGGCAAGCACCTGGTGTGCGGGTTTGCCCTGGAGCCCGGCCGGGCACAGCCCGAAAAGCTACGTGGCGCCCCCCTTTACATCCTTTGGACCCACCATCCATCGGAGGGTGCGCTGCCACATGGGTGGCGGTGAAGGTCTCGACGGACCAGACCCGGGTGGCAGAGGCTGGCTCTGGGGACGTGGAACGTCACCTCTCTGTGGGGGAAGGACTTGTGCAGTAGATGGAGCACTACCAATTAGATCTGGTGGGGCTGACCTCCACGCACAGTCTTGGTTCTGGAACCGTACTCCTTGATAGGGGATGGACATTATTCTTCTCTGGAGTTGCTCAAGGTGTGAGGCGCCAGGCGGGTGTGGGTATACTCACAAGTCCCCGGCTGAGTGCCGCTACGTTGTAGTTTACTCCGGTGAACGAGAGGGTTGCCTCCCCACGCCTTGGGTAGCGGGGGAACTCTGACTGTTGTTTGTCTATATGCACCAAACAGCAGTTCAGAGTATTCGACCTTCTTGGAGACCCTGAATGGAGTCCTGTATGGGGCTCCAGTAGGGTACTCAACGCGCATGTGGGCAATGACGATGAACTGGGAGCGTCTGGTGGATACCCCTGTCCGTGAGATCTTCAACTCAAACCTCTGGCGGAGCTTTTCTGGCATCCCTGTGGAGGTTGGGGACATTGAACATGAGTGGGCAATGTTCAAAGCCTCTATTGCTGAAGCTGCAGCGGAAAGACATGGAGAAGGACTTTCGAAGGGCTGTCCGCCATCTCAGGAGGGGGAAGCAGGGAACCGTCCAAGCTGTGTACAGTAAGGATAGGACCCTGTTGACCTCAACTGGGGAGGTAATTGGGCGGTGGAAGGAACGCCTTGAGGAACTCCTAAATCTGACTGATGCACCCTCTCTAGTAGAGGCAGAGCTGGAGGCTGATGGAGGTTTCTCGTCAATTTCCCTGGAGGAAATCACTGAGGTAGTCAAACAACTCCACAGTGGCAAAGCCCCAGGGATTGATGAGATCCACCCAGAAATACTAAAAGCTTTGGATGTGGAGTGGCTGTCTTGGATGGCACTTCTCTTCAACATTGCGTGGAAGTTGGGTACAGTGCCCAAAGAGTGCCGGACTGGGGTGGTGGTTCCCCTGTTCAAAAAGGGGGACCAGAGAGTGTGTGCCAATTACAGGGGTATCACACTTCTCAGCCTCCCCGGTAAAGTCTACACCAGGGTGCTGGAATGGAGGGTTTGGCCGATTGTCGAACCTCAGATCGAAGAGGAACAATGCAGTTTTCGTCCCGGTCGTGGAATAACTGACCAGCTCTTTACTCTCACAAGGATCCTGGAGTGGGCTTGGGAGTATGCCTATCCAGTCAACATGTGCTTTGTAGATCTGGAGAAGGCATATGACCGGTTCCCCCGGGCGATACTATGGGAGGTGCTGCGGGAGTATGGGGTGAGGGGGGCCCTTCCTAGGGCTATTCAATCCTTGTACATCCAAAGTGAGAGCTGTGTCCGAGTACTCGGCAGGAAGTCGGACTCTTTCCAGGTGGGGGTTGGCCTTCGCCAGGGCTGCGCTTTGACAACAATCCTGTTAGTGATATTCATGGACAGGATATCGAGGCGTAGCCGTGGCGAGGAGGGCCTGCGATCTCGTCACTGCTTTTTGTGGATGATGTGGTCCTGATGGCATCATCGGTCCGTAACCTTCAGCTCTCACTGGATCGGTTCGCAGCAGAGTCTTGGCGGCTGGGATGAGGATTAGCACCTCTAAATCTGTGGCCATGGTTCTCAGCCGGAAACCGATGGAGTGCCAACTCCAGGTAGGGAATGAGTCCTTGCCCCAAGTGAAGGAGTTCAAGTACCTCGGGGTCTTGTTCACAAGTGAGGGGAGACTGGAGCAGGAGATTGGCCGGAGAATCGAGCAGCGAGGCGGTATTGCATTCAGCTTTACCGTACCGTTGTGACGAAAAGACAGCTGAGCCGTAGGCAAAGCTCTCGATCTACCGGTCAATTTTCGTTCCTACCCTCACCTATGGTCATGAAAGCTGGGTCATGACTGAAAGAGCGAGATTGAGGGTACACGCAGTCGAAATGGGTTTCCTCAGGCGGGTGGCTGGTGTCTTCCTTAGAGATAGGGTGAGAAGTTCGACCATCAGCGAGGAGCTCAGAGTAGAGCCGCTGCTCCTTTGTGTTGAAAGGAGCCAGTTGAGGTGGTTTGGGCATCTGTTAAGGATGCCTCCTGGATGCCTCCCTCGGAGGTTTTCCAGGCACGTCCAGCTGGGAGGAGGCCTCGGGGAAGACCTAGGACAAGGTGGAGAGATTATATCTCCACAATGGCCTGGCAACGCCTCGGGATCCCCCAGTCAGAGCTGGTTAATGTGGCTCGGGAAAGGGAAGTTTGGGGTTCTCTGCTGGAGCCGTTGCCCCCGCAACCCGACCCCGGATAAGCGGATGAAGATGGATGGATGGATTGTTTGCACATAATCTGTTTCCTGTTTCTTTAGACCCGGTTTTCATTTATATTTTTTACTCCTCTCCACCTCTGGGCTTGAGCCAGGTGAGGACGTAACAACATTAAATACCATCAACCTGGAAATCCTCAGTCATGTGTCCAATAGCCAAAAAGAGCAATCCCACCTGCAACAATGACTACTGGCCTGTGGCATTAACATCTCAGCCTTTTTTATCTGGTAATGAAAGGCTTATTCTTTTCCAGCTTCATGAGGCAGTCAGTTTGCATGTTGAACCCCTTCAGTTTGCGTACAAACAGCATGGAGTTGTGGATGATGATGACGACTAACACTGCTACATCGCACTTATTCCTGTCTTGAAAAACCCATGTCATTCATTAGACTGGTCTTTGTAAATTTCTCAAGTATTGTAAACGCAGTGCTACCTCACTGATGAGACAAGAATTGCTCCAAGTGACGGGTCTTGTTGGACCCATCACAAATTGGGTGAGAGAGAGCAGTTTTAACTTTGCTGTGGGTGGGAGTGGGCGGTTAAAAAATATACTGCGGGTCCCAGGATTTGGCTTGGATTAATAAAATGGAGTCAACAAATTAAGTTAAAAGATGATAAGTGGCTTCTACAATGCCAAAGAAAGGCAAGTCTGAAATTTGGAAAAGGTCTCCGTTATTACTGACAAAAATGAATGTAATAATTTATATGTCAGTTATTCTGAACGTTAAACATAGCCCAAACATCAGCGTCCTTTTTCATTCTGCATGTCACAACGTTTGCATATGCGGGTGTAGTGGAACACATCTGTTGTAGGAGCGGGAAACAAGAAAACAGTCCCGCACAGGGCTCCAGTCCACACCTCCATTTCCTACCTCTGCACTCAGCCTCTCATGACAGTGGGACGTAACTAGTCATGGACCCAGCAGAAACTTATTCCACAAGATTTATGGACATGTTTAGATACTTTTTTGAAATGTGCAGAGGAGCAAGTAACCAGGGTTACAAGGAGGCCCCCTTGGCTCGGGGAATGGTGCTGGTCAAGCCTTGGCTCAAGGACCGAGGCTTATCTAGCCGGGATGCTGGTTTCCTTTACTCAACTCCCCCACATACTAGTTTAGTGTTAGCCATGTGCCAGCTAACAGGCTGCCAGTTAGCACCAGGCCGCCTGATCCCTGGCCTACTAGCTGCCTTCTGGAGCCTCAGCCAGCTAACCCCCTGCCTGTTTCCCAGCCTGAAAGCGCCCCAGCACCTAGCCACCCATCTGCCCTCCTGTCTGCCTGCCTGACCCTCCAGCCAAAGAATCTGGTACTATGACTGTCATTTTATTTTTGTCAGGGACAATGTACAAAATACATTAATCTTACGAAAAGATCTTTTGTTGAGTTAGCAAACGCTAATTTCCATCTGCAGTCCCCGGGCAAGTGCTAACAACATTGAAACATAAACTGTCAATAGCACTAACAAATACATATTAATCCAACAATGATCATTTAAAACCAATCAGATGTTTAAATAAAAAAGCTAATCAAAAAGACTATCACAGCCTAAAATATATACAACATATTCAAAAACAATTACTTCAATATTACATTTGTATACTTTAGGTGTGCTGATGCTGACACAGCTGGTTATCGAGTATGTACTTCTTTAAGTTTAGAGAGAAATTAGTCAGATCTACAAACAACTTTAGACTGTCAGAGTTGATTCTCTTGTTTAATGGTTTTAAATGAAAAAGCTGTCTGTGCAAAGGCAGAGGATCTTTTCAGGATAGGACAATTTCTGTGTGCAGTGGAACGAGTTATTCGGTTAGTTTGTTCACAATAAAGATTTATGAATTTTTTATTTGAAGGTGAAGCAATATTATTAACAATTTTAAAAACAGTATTATAGTAACAGCAACATTTATTTAGAATATTGCAGTGGTGATAGCAAGAGGCCTTTCTGTCAGTCACCTTTAATGCCTGATTATAGACCAATCTGAGTGATTTAAGTGTAATCTCGTTGGCCTGAGACCAACAGGACAAACAGTAAGTGATGTATGAAGAGATCATAGCATTAAAATACATAAAAGATGCTTCAGTTGTCAAACTATTCCTAAAATGTCTAAAAAGAGAGATATTATATTTAATAGAGTTGGTCATTATTTTAATATGTTTTTTAAAACTTAAGGTTTGGTCTAAATGGACACCTAGATATTTTAGCTCTGTCACGATGTTAATTTTTTGTCCATTAAAGTAAATGTTAGGTATATCTTTAACTTTATTGGATTTAATGAAATACATCCCAACTGTTTTTTTCAATATTTAGTGTTGATTTAAGAAGATTTAATTATTAAATTATTAAATTATTCATTTTGGCCATGGCTGAGGACAATTTAGCTGCTACTTGCTCCATATCCCTCCCATGTACGTAGATGACAACATCATCTGCGTACATGATGTCTACCCTTGTACACAGCTGGAAGATCATTGATGTAAATACTGAACAACAAGGGTCCCAGAATTGATCCTCTACGGGACCCCAGTTGTGGTGGGCTTCAGAGAGGACAATACATTTTTACCCTCACACATTGCATCTGATTTGAGAGATATGATTGTATCCAATGCCATGTCTCCATGGACAGATTATACTGAGAGAGCTTAGTCAGGAGGACACTGGTTTACCATGTCAAAGGCTTTTCAGAAGTCCAGAAACACGGCACCCACCGTGCCCCTCCGTCCAAGTTGGCTTTTATGTTTTCCATCAGATAGCAGCAGGCTGCGTCGGTGGAATGATTAGCATCTAAAGCCGAACTGCATGGAATGCAAAAAATTTTACAATCTAACTGATCGAGTTAGCTGCTCTATGAAAGCTTTCTCAATAATTTAAATGCTATAGGCAATATACTAATAGGCCTGTAATTGCTAATTTCATTTTTGCTTCCAGCTTTGTAAATTGTAGTTATAACTGCTGTTTTAAAGATACTGGGGAAGATACTCTTATCAATAGATTTATTCACAATATATATAATAACTGGTGTTAAAATCATGTGTTTTAATGAAAGAGCTATCAAGTCCCTAGAAAGCTTTAGCTTTTGAGTTAGATAAAGAGTGTATTATTTTATCTGTTTTAGAATAATCAATGTGTTTAAAACACAGAGCCTCATGATCATAAATAGAGGGCTGAGGTGATAAACGGGGATGAGGCAATCCAGAGGTGTGTTGGATAATTTTATTCACTGAATCAATAAAAGACTCAAAATAGAAGTCCCCTCCTAAAACATACTTTCATCCGAGAGCTAGTGTTGATTTTACTTGACTTTAATTTTCTGTTCCTGATTGTTTTTTAATTCAAAGTATCTGTTTCTGCACACTGCAAATAAACCTATGACAGGTGACCATAATTATTTAAAAGCAATAAATGTGGTTTATTTAATTTTTTGTTTTGTTTCAAATGGCACTGACAGTCATAGTCTATTCAGTAAGGGCACAAGGTGATTGTAAAGAAGAACCATTTAACTAGGATGAATTCCATTTTTATTATTCCATTTTTACAATAAGAAAAGATTGATCTGTAACACAGACAGGTGCCCTTGTGTTTGAGGCTGTTAAAACTCACAAGATTAGCAGTATAGCTTTATATAATGTTCACATGTTAAACATTTACACCGTTTATCATCAATTTATTACCATTATAAACTAAACCTATCTATAAATCCAGAGACATCAGTTGGATATTAATATGAATGGCATAAAAAAGCAGTCACACCCAACATATTCATTCATATTGTAGGTCTGGTTTACATGTGAATTACAATACATATCAATGTCCAAAAAATGTTCTTCATCAATGAATGACAGAAGAAATATCATGTGCATTTCTTTTGTCTTGTTAATACATCAAATCCTTTTGGCAGGACAGAACAGGCTCTTCAGGTGTTTAGAAATTTCTCTCATTTTTAGTCCGTACATGATTGGATTAAATAGAGGATGGTACATTACTATTTGTAAAGACATTATTAAACGTACAGTTATAGGAAAATCAGATTCCAGCTGAACTGTGATGACATCATATGCACACAAACAGGAGAAGTTGATTAAAACTACCAGGTGGGGTAAACATGTCTGTACAGCTTTCTTCCTGACTTCTCTACTACTCGATAGGTTATTATAAATATCCTTGTATACGTAAAAGTATGAAAAGAGCAGGAAGAAGTGCAACATTTAGCAAAATTACCATATCATGTATAACCTGAGCTCTTGAGACCACACATTGAAGTTTATAAACTGTATTGTTGCAAAAAACACCTTTTAAACTAAAGCTACAGAGTTTTTGATTAGCACTCAGTGCAGCCGGCACTGCGACCTGAGAGGCAGGCAGAATCCAGGCTAAAACCAAGAAAATACTGACAGTAGTTTTGTTCATGATAGTTGGATATTGCAGAGGTTTACATATAGAAACATACCTGTCATAGGCCATGGCTGCCAACAGTAAGAATTCTGAACCGCCCAAAGAGTAAAACATATGAAATTGAAAGAGACAGGCTGAATAAGAAATGATCTGTTTTTCAGATAAAACATCAATCAACAGCTTTGGGTAGATAGCACTGCTGAAAAGAACAGAGTTCAATAACAAAGCTGCAATAAAAAATGTACATGGGCTCATGAAGGCTTTGGTGGATCCAGATAAGGTACACAATGGTAGAATTACTGCAGAGTATTAGAATATATACTGTGAACATAATCACAAAATAAAGAAAACCGTATTTGTCCACTTGCACATGCCCTTCAAGAGTTACATATGTTACATTGAGTTCATCATCCATTAAGCTTATCTGAAAAAAATTCTCACTGTAATTTTAACTTACAGTTACCTGACCTTGAAACACAACAAACATGTTCATCTTCAGAATCACAATTCACAAAGTGAACTGTTTGATTATATAGAATGTTTTTTATCAGATTGGGTGACACTGATCTCATTAACTCTTCACCAAGAACTATTAACTTGAAAACAACTTAATTAAACTCAAGAGAACCTGTAAGCAGGTTGCTCAGTGACTGAGAAAACTGTTTCAGAAAAATATATTGCAAACTTTTTGCCAACTGGTCAGAAATTTGGAAGAGGATGTGTTTCTTTTGTTAAGTATGCAATGTGTTTATAAACTCCAAAAATGTGCTGCAATTAGGCCATAGTGTTAGCCTTGCAAATCTAAACCACAACTTGTTAGCATTTCAAATAAGAAAAGGTGAATGTTCTCTAGCTAAGTTGATGATCAATCAATGAGAAATGTGTGCAAGTCGGAGCTCCATCTCTGTCCTTGTTACCTTCCAAAAGCGACTTTTAGTGGGTTGCATTCTCAGAGTTTATCAGAATCAGGATGGACTTTGGCAGATTGAACTTCCTCAGCTATGGCAGAAAGTAAATGCTCTGCTTAGCATTCTTGGTGAAGGAGTTGATGTTCTAGAAGGGTGTTTACTGGGGATTGACACATGGTGATGGAGGTGGGTGTGGCAGAGTTCATTCTGAAATCCACCACCATCTCCACTGTCTTTAGAGTGTTGACCTTTAAGATGTTCTTTCTGCATCAGGTCACCCAATAGTCTGTCTCCCACCCGCAGGCTGAGTCATCCCCACGAGAGATGAGACCAATGAGGGCAGTGTTGTCTGCAAACTTTGGGAGTTTGCTTCATATGCTGCCTCTCAGACAGGAAGTCAGTGATCCACCAGTAGATCGAGTCAGGCACACATCTTTCTCAAATTTTCAATCTAATATGGCCAAATGTGAAAACAACAGACTGCTCAGTGGAAATGGCCAGCTTCTGCTAGTTTGGGAAGACACGAAAAAACAGAGCTGTGAGCAGTTAGGAGAAGGATTTGTTAACATTAAATAGTTGAACCCAGGGCATGTTACTACAAGGCAGAAATCTGCACGCCTGATGTTGACCTTTGTCAGGTTGAGGTCGTACTACCTAAGTTGGGAGTTTTCAGCCGCCATTTTCATCACTGTTTACAATCCTCCCATGGCAGTGGTGGCCCGTGCTTGTAACGTTATCCACTTTTGGGGACCTGCAGATTTTAAGCATGTCAAAATTTCTAGGACACTGAACAGCTTTACCAAGTATGTTACCCGTAACACCAGGGGAGACAAGTACCTGGATCTGCTGTACACCAATGTTAAGGAGGCATGCAGCCCACCTGCCCTGGACCCCCCTGACACGACATTGAGGGTCTTGCCCAATGTGTCACCGATTATACCAGGTTCTGTGGGGAAAGTATCATCTGCACCAAGAAGTTCTGCTGGTTCCCCAACAACAAATCCTGGATCAATAGGGACCCTTCTATACCCCCCTCCCTCCTCTCTCTCCTGTTCTCATAAGAACAAACCAGGTGAGACGCCAACTCACCAGGATCCTGCTTAACAAGGTGGACCAACCCGATGGTGCTTAAGTGTTTGCAGAGCTTTTGGCAGCAGTGTTCCAGCATCATTTTGACCTCTCAGTGAGGTAGAAGATGGTGCCAAAGATCTTGGAGAAATCCTGTATCATCCTTGCCCACCAAAGGGACACGCCAGCGTCGTCATGGACATCCGGCCTGTGACATTAACGTTGCACATCCTAAAGACATTTGACAGAATGCAGCACATCAGGCCCCTGGTACACGACTGTGTGGACCCTCTGGAGTTTGATCAGGACCTTGTGGCCTGGAATTACAGACTACCTCACTGACAGGGCTCAATATGTTAGACTGCAGGGCTGTCTGACAGCTGTGGTGGCGAACAACACTAGAACATGACATGGAACTGTACTTTCACTGTTTCTGGTCACTGTCTACATCTCTGACTTTGATTCAATTCTGAAATGAGCCATCTCCGGAAGTTCTTGGAAGACTCCTCCATCCTCAAGCTCAACACTGCCAAAACCAAAACTGGTACATCCGACACTGAAGAGGTCCTTCAATGTGTGCACCAGGCTGCTACGGATGTTCTACCAGTGGCCAGTGTCATATTCTTCACTGTGGTGTTCTGGGGAGGTGGTTTTGGAACTTGTTGCACCAACAAACTGGGCAAGCTGGTGAAGGCCAGCTTGGTGGTGGGTAATGGAACTTGACAGTGTGTAGGTTTAGAGGTGAAGTTCTTATATTATAAATAAAGAAACATCTTATCTTTAAGACCAATACTATGAAACCAAGGATTTGTCATTTAGCTGCTTTTTTAAAAATCTTTAAAAATAAAAACTCTTCTCTGCCCCAGTTTGGTGTCTGCTGATCCCCGGAGACAGTTCACACTTTATGCCAGTTCCAGAAACCACAAAGTGAACGCTGGACATGCTCAAGTAAGTAGTGGCATTATTACAGCAGTAGCTCTGCATTATTAGACAGCTGGCTGCTGTGTCGGGAATCTAGGCTGGAGGCCGACAGGTAACAATTCAAATCTTTCATTGAAGAACAGGATAGTTAAGTGAAAGGGGTGCTGGCTGGCTGGGGTAAAGGGGTTATGCTGCGTTCCAGGCAACTTGGAAATTTCCAACTTCCAACTAGAAAAAGTGCCATGGAACACCACTTGAAGTCGGATGCCTAGTTGGTCAGCTGAATTACGTCCACAACAATGTCAGCACCCTGGAAGTACACACCGTAAATGGTAATCCATAAAAGGCAAAAAAACTGTCAAGTAGGTTGAGATCCCAACGCTCTAAACAGCATGAACAATGGCTCAGAGGCGACTTCAGAGATTCTTCGGGGATTTCCAGAGATCGCACCACTGAGGGTAACCACACCGCCAAACCAACTGAAGAATGATCGGACTCTGAAGATTTTCTCTCCTCATCTGCAATGAAGACTGAAGACTTTTGAAGACAATCTGAGGGCTTTGTACAAGGCATCAGGTTCCACCAAGGTCATCAGCCCAGCAGTAGAAGAAGGAATCCACCTGCAGAAGACTCCTTCCATTCCCTTTCTCTCCAAAACAGAAGACATCAAAGCATTCAAGCTCAACTACTACAATCAGGTTTTGAATTTTTAAGATTTTATCAATTTACTATATTATTAATCATTTCAGTTGTATGCTTACCCTTGCTTAATTTTGCAATAAATTATATAACCACTGCATTTAAAGTACCAGTAGTAGACATTGAATAATTTCTTCACTAAGGTAGTAATTGTATTAGGTAAAGTGTGTTTAACATCTTTAAGGTTCTTTTAGGTTGCTCTAGCCAACGAAATTAACATATCCTTGGGGCCTCTTTTCCTGGCCACTAAACACAATCCTAGCAACCATACCAAGTGCACTGATCAATGAGAAGAGAGCTGTTGTGATCGGACGTGGCTGGAGTGGTATTCGGCTCTGAGGCTATTCAGTCGGGTGCCATTTCAGAGTAAGCAGGGTAGGCGTTCGAAGAAGACAGTGAGAAGCTAGGCGAATCTCTTCGACACCAGCTTAAACAGTCCTCAGTAACACCTTATAGGGTAATACCCATAGGCCACGAGGATCGGACCCTTTAAGACGGAGAGCTGGTCCAGTACCTCCTGAACAGGGGTAACTTCGGGATCTAACAAAACCCAAATATATTTGCATGTATTTAAATTAAAATAATACATGCGATCATAGTAAAAACTGGGTTTGCATGTAGGTAAATTGATGTAGAAATGTGTTAGGTAGCTGGCTACATTAAAGAATCTCAGTCATCTTCTCTGCATAAAGGTTATTGTTTAAAAGGCCATTGACATTGACTTGAGGAAAACCAGCCAATGTAGCTGTGGGAGTACACAGTTAACTAGTAGCGATATAGGTTTTATATCCGCTGTTTGCATTTTAACTGCCATCCTTTAAATTAAACACCTAAAGCGCTGCTTTGGGTGCAAGTGTTGTAGACTTAGTCCAGAGCTTGATGGAGTAGTCTGGCATCAGTGGAAATCTGGTTAAGATAAGATCAGCCTTAATTTGTCTCACAGGTGAGAAATTTCAACATTACAGCAGCAAATGGAGAGCATGGATTAAAGTGATAAGTGACATTAAACATAATACTAACAAATAAAAATAAATCATATAATACTAAATTATAAAAATATTTTATTCATTTGTTTTGGTTAGTATTATGTTTAATGTTAGATAATCTGAAGACGAGAGAATAGCAGAGTTAAAGGGAGGCAGGCAGACAAGCAAGTTTGCTGGCTGGTACACAACCTAAGGTGCAACAGTTCAGTGGAGACTGGATATCAGCCCTGGGTTCTTAAAGGAGAGTTGATTGGCTTGATGCTAATCAGGTGTGTAGATTACTTAATTGCAGGCAGGTGAGGGAACCACAGACTGAGAGAGAGAGAGAAACAAAATAGACCACGCATGCCACATCCACCCAAAAGGTAAAAATAAGGTGGTTCTAACTCACATCTACGTCACTTCAAAAAATCGGATTAATTTATTTAACATTTAGCATTAAAGCAGAGCACTCAAACATGTTACAAACATTGTTCTAAAATTAACTTCATAACACAACAGTGGTGAAAGCCTGTATCTCAACCACGGCTTTAGTTCTCAACAGTTAAATCTCCCCATATTACCTGCACCAAATAGCAAAATGTGGGGTGGTAAATGAATCATCCATCCATCCAACCTT
>JALXJV020000016.1:2650245-2681504 GCA_024633595.2 Lepomis macrochirus
GTTTATTTTATTTCTATCTTTACTCCATCCTTCTCGGTCTTCACTTCTTTAAACTTTTGTTAATTTATTCTTTGTTTGTATAAATCCATATTTTCTTTAATTGTCTACACTCATTTACATTTTTCACTTCTTTTACTGTACTTCTAGTTTATCATGCAACTTTTCAGTGGTCAGTAAGTTTTTCTTCACTCAAATGCATTATCAAGTTGCATGTGCATTTCAGGTAGAATTTTGCAAATCATATTTGGATGTATGTTAAGACAGCCTGAACAGGCTTTCTGCTCGTTTAAAGAACTACAGCTACAACAACTAGTTCTGCTTTTAATAGTTGGTAACAGGTCTATATATGTGTGTATGTTTGTCTGTGTGTGTGTCCGTCACACTGAGAGCAGCTGCATCTTTCTTGGTAGCCAACAAGAGTTGATACAGCTTATGCATAATAAAAATAAATAATAATTTGACAGCAGCTGACAAGAGTTGTTTTAATTGTTTATTATTATTACAATAAAATTAAATAGCTGAGTTGTCTCTCAGGGACTTAGACTAGCAAATCAGAAACCTGCACATGCTCTTGCTTTTCAAGGCTGTTACTTTTAAATATTAACATGTTCATTAAACATCCATTATAAACTTCACAATACACTCAGACAATAATCATGATCATGTGGGAGCAAATGTGATTATTTGCTAGACTGAAAATGGGCCTTTTGGGTTGTTGAAAACTGCAGCAAATTACTTAGTACATTGTTGAAGTGGAAAATGCTTTGGGTATCACTGTTTTAGAAACAAGCTTTTACATTCAGTGCCTCAGAAAAAAAATCACAGTTCTGTTTTATGACACAAAACAACGAGTGTACAACAGTGTTGATGCATCAGCCCGTTTTGCAGAACAACCTCTTCAGGTGTTTATAAATTTCTTTCACTTTTACTCCATATATGATTGGATTGAAGAGAGGATGATATATTACCATTTGTAACGTCATTATTAAACGTACAGTTTGGGGAAAATCAGTTTCCAGACGCAGTAGAAGTACATCATATGTACTCAAACAGGAAAAGTTGATCAAAACAATCAGGTGGGGTAAACAGGTCTGTGCAGCTTTTCTCCTGACTTCTCTGCAGCTGTGATATGTTATTATAAATATCCTAGTGTATGTAAAAAGTATGAAGAGCACAGGGAGAGGTACAGCATTTACCAAAAGGATCAAGCCATATATATTCAGCACTCCTGAACTCTCACAGTGAAGTTTATAAACTGTGCTGTTACAAATGATTCCTTTAAAAACAAAGTTACAGAGTTTTTTATTAGCATTTAGTACGATTGGCACTACAACCTGACAAGCCGGCACAAGCCAAGCTAAAACCACGAAAATGATAACAGTTGATTTCCTCATGATAGTTTGATATTGCAGAGGTTTACATATAGACACATACCTGTCATAGGCCATCGCTGACAAGAGATAAAATTCTGAAGTGGCTAGAGCATAATATATACACCACTGAAAGAGACAGGCTGGATATGATATGACCTGTTTTTTCAGATAAAAAGTCAATCAAAAGCTTTGGGTAGACAGCAGTGCTGAAAAGAAGAGAGTTCAGTAACAGAGCTGCAATGAAAATGTACATAGGCTCATGGAGGGATTCGTGAATCACAATGATGCACACAACAGCAGAATTACTGCAAATTATTAGAACATAAGCTGTAAACATGATCACAAAATAAAGATATCTATATTTCTGCACTTCCACATACCCATCAAGAGTTATGTATGTTACATTTAATGTATTATCCATTGATATTGTCTAAAACAAAAGTTAATGAAGTCTCATCAGATTATTTTTTTTGGTCATACGTACCTGACCATGTGTTTTGCAAACACAGATATTGGAAAGTGATCAGCTCACATTTGAGGGATGTTTTTATAAGGCTGTTTCACCCTCCATGGATCTCATTAAGTTCTCCAAAGAAAGAGAGACTTACATTCAACTAATTAAACTGTAGAGGTGTAACAAGATGTTGCAAGAGTTTGTTTGTGTGTCTCTGGCATATTTTTTTGGTTTCTCTGGGTTACGTCAACCACTGGTGGTTAGAGTGCAGGGTTGTTCCTGGCTTAGAATGGGCCTTTGGAGGGTGACTTTGCATGACAATAAGCAGTTGAGATTTAACAATTCAGCTGTTTCATAAATAAAACAAAAAGAGATCAAACTGGAAATGAAAAGGTGCAAACTGGGTTACAAAGATAAAGTAGAAAGACAACTAAGTAATAATTATTTGGGCTCAGAATAGGACAGTGTCATGAATATTGCTGGAATGATGACAAAGCAAGGAAAAAGGTTTTACAGCAGACTCTACACAGACACAGGAGTTTAACAAGTTTTATTCTAGGTTTGATGTCCACAATTATAGTAAAGAAAGGGGTGCATTAAGGAACAGTCTAATTAACTCTGGTCTTCTTGCTCCTTTTTTTCTGAACACAACGTTGTGAACATAGCAAATCTTGTACAAACCCTGGTCCCGATAACGTAAGCAGCCACATGCTGACACATTGTGTGAATCGATTAGGCTTCATTTTTTATCATATCTTTTAATCTGTCTTTGTGCCAACATAGGGTCCCAAACTTATGGAAACAATCTATAATTATTCCCATCGCAAAAAGCAACCACCCAAAAATACTGAATGACTACACACCTGTGGCTCACTTCTTACTTCATTAGTTATGAAGTCCTTTGAAAAACTGATAAAGAAAGAACTGCTGGGTAGGACTGAACACCTCCCCGAACCCCTGCAGTTTGCATACAGAGCCAACAGGGGGGAGCAGGACGCCAGCATAACTGTGAAAAACATTCCAGACTGCTGTTTGTGTCTGCCTTCAACACCATGCAGCCCCATTTACTGGTGCAGGAACTCATAAAAAATTTCGGGTTGGACTTTAATCTGTTCAGCTGGATTTCGGACTTTCTCACTAACAGGACACAGAGAGTGAGAGTAAATGTCTTTCTGGTATATCAATAACATCAACCGGCTCCCCTCAAGGCTGTGTTCTCTCTCCTCTATTATCTACACTAACAACTGCAGTAGTGAACTGACCAATAACTATATCATAAAGTTTGCAGATGACACTGTCATTTGTGTCCATTTAATGGACACGACCCTGTACTACCCTAGTTTTTAAACTGGTGCAAAGAAGCCTTTTTAGACTTAAATGTTACAAAGGACATGTGCATTGATTTTAGAGGTCACCATCCAACTCCTGAAAAGACGATTATAGATGGAAAAGAGTTTGAAATTGTTTAGTCATATAATTATCTGGGAATCATCAAGTTGACCTTTGAACTAAACACAGACATGCTGAGTAAGAAAAGTCAGCAACGTCTCTTCAGTCTGAGAAAGCTAGGTAAGTTTCGAGTGGACAGATTCCTGATGACATAGTTTTCTAAAACTTTTATTGAGTCTGTCTTTACTTTCCTCACCCTGAACCGGTCGAGGCAGATGGCCGCCCACCCTGAGCCATGGTTCTGCTCGAGATTTCTGCCTCTTAAAAGGAAGTTTTTTGTTGCCTGTGTCGCCTAGTGCTGCTCTTGGTGGGAATTGTTGGGCTTCTGTAAATAACTTCAGAGTGCGGTCTAGACCTGCTCTTTATGAAAAGCGCTGTGAGATAACTGTTGTTGTGATTTGGCGCTATATAAATAAAACTGAATTGAAATTTAATTGAACTTTTTCATGTATTTGCTGGTATCACTTCACTTAGTTTAAAATGGATAAACACTTTAGCAATGGTAAATAAAGTTAGTAGCAAAATCATCGGGATTCAAGCAGATAAAACTAACTGAACCGCACAATAGACATGCTTAAAAAGGCAGAATCCATCATGTCTGATAGTTCTGACCCTTTGCATGCAGAATTTAAGATGCTTCCTTCTGGTTCCTGCTTCAGGGGCTAATGTTAGTGTGTTCATCAGAAGTCCAGATCATAGTATAGGCTACTATATTATTGTGCAAGGAAAAATGCTTTACATGGTGGTTAGTCTCTTATTTGTTTATGCAAAGTACTGTATAAAGTGCTTAATAACAAAATATGTGCACACAGAACAACATGTTCAACATTTCAAAGTTTGCTACACAGCATCAACCTTTTTTCAGTGTTCCGCCCATTCCAGGCTGTGATTGGTCTGTTCACGGAAATGTGACATTGATGAGCAACTTTATGCATTAGTCTGCATGAAAGGCTCCAAGCTTCTCCCTGATTACAGAGTAGCAGTTAGGCAAGAATGGAAACAGTTTTTTAATTTCATGTGTCCTGGTGACGTTTTGCTGCGCCGGATAAAGTCGGACACGATTTCTAACCAGGATGCCTTATTTTAAGTCCTACATGCATCACGTTAAGTCAGCACAGCGCAGCGCCGCATGAAGTCAAATGCACTTAATAGTATTTGTTTTTTTACTCCGCCCGGGGCCCAGGGTATTATTATTGTTTAATAACGCAGGTTAAAATACAGGAGATTTACTGGACAATACTAATACGGTAGGACAGCGGGAAAGAAGAGTAAAATACAGGACTTTCCCGGCTTGACAGGTATAGAATAGTGAAAAGTACCGGCAGCTCAGAGTCAGAATGGGATATATTGACAGGTATATTTTCACATACGAGGAACTTTTGGGGCTTTAGAACACAAATAGAGAAATATAAATATTGACAACGTAAAGATATCAAAAATGTAGAAGTTAAAAAAATAATACAAAAATACTACAATACTAATGGGAAAAAATGCAAAAATAATAAAATAATAATTCAGGATATGACAATATATTAACAAGCAATGTGCAAAGACCTAGATGAACATTTTTATAATGTGTGGGGTCGTGTGTGTGTTTGTAGGGGGAGGGACTGAGAGTAAGTGACCGTGGGGATCCCAGGCCTTGTTGAGGAGGTCAACTGCAGTCGGAAAGAAAGTGTTCTTGTAGTGCAAAGTTTTGGTGGGACAGTCTGAAACAGTTTGTGTCCATGGTGAGAGGAATCAGCCAGAATCTTACCTGCATGCCTCAGAGTCCTGGAGGCATACAGGTCCTGGAGAGATGGAAGGTGGCAACCAATCACCCTCTCTGCAGAGCGAATGATTTGCTGCAGCCTGCCCTTGTCCCTGGCAGTGGCAGCAGCGTACCAGATGGTGAGGGTGGAGGTGAGGATGGACTCAATGATGGTGGAGTAGAAGTTCACCACCATTGTCTTTGGCAGGTTCAACTTTTTCAGCTGCCGCAGGAAGTTCATCCTCTGCTGGTCTTTTTTGAGGGACATGGGACTGTTTATTTTATTTCTATCTTTACTCCATCCTTCTCGGTCTTCACTTCTTTAAACTTTTGTTAATTTATTCTTTATTTGTATAAATCCATATTTTCTTTAATTGTCTACACTCATTACATTTTTCACTTCTTTTACTGTACTTCTAGTTTATCATGCACCTTTTCAGTGGTCAGTAAGTTCTTCTTCACTCAAATGCATTATCAAGTTGCATGTGCATTTCAGGTAGAATTTTGCAAATCATATTTGGATGCATGTTAAGACTGCCTGAACAGGCTTTCTGCTCGTTTAAAGAACTACAGCTACAACAACTAGTTCTGCTTTTAATAGTTGGTAACAGGTCTATATATGTGTGTATGTTTGTCTGTGTGTGTGTCCGTCACACTGAGAGCAGCTGCATCTTTCTTGGTAGCCAACAATAGTTGATACAGCTTATGCATAATAAAAATAAATAATTTGACAGCAGCTGACAAGAGTTGTTTTAATTGTTTATTATTATTACAATAAAATTAAATAGCTGAGTGGTCTCTCAGGGACTTAGACTAACAAATCAGAAACCTGCACATGCTCTTGCTTTTCAAGGCTGTTACTTTTAAATATTAACATGTTCATTAAACATCCATTATAAACTTCACAATACACTCAGACAATAATCATGATCATGTGGGAGCAAATGTGATTATTCGTTAGACTGAAAATGGACCGTTGGGTTGTTGAAAACTGCAGCAAATTACTTAGTACATTGTTGAAGTGGAAAATGCTTTGGGTATCACTGTTTTAGAAACAAGCTTTTACATTCAGTGCCTCAGAAAAAAAATCACAGTTCTGTTTTATGACACAAAACAACGAGTGTACAACAGTGTTGATGCATCAGCCCGTTTTGAAGAACAACCTCTTCAGGTGTTTATAAATTTCTTTCATTTTTAGTCCATATATGATTGGATTGAAGAGAGGATGATATATTACCATTTGTAACGTCATTATTAAACGTACAGTTTGGGGAAAATCAGTTTCCAGACGCAGTAGAAGTACATCATATGTACTCAAACAGGAAAAGTTGATCAAAACAATCAGGTGGGGTAAACAGGTCTGTGCAGCTTTTCTCCTGACTTCTCTGCAGCTGTGATATGTTATTATAAATATCCTGGTGTATGTAAAAAGTATGAAGAGCACAGGGAGAAGTATAGCATTTACCAAAATGATCAAGCCATATATATTCAGCACTCCTGAACTCTCACAGTGAAGTTTATAAACTGTGCTGTTACAAATGATTCCTTTAAAAACAAAGTTACAGAGTTTTTTATTAGCATTTAGTACGATTGGCACTACAACCTGACAAGCCGGCACAAGCCACGCTAAAACCACGAAAATGATAACAGTTGATTTCCTCATGATAGTTTGATATTGCAGAGGTTTACATATAGACACATACCTGTCATAGGCCATCGCTGACAAGAGATAAAATTCTGAAGTGACTAGAGCATAATGTATACACCACTGAAAGAGACAGGCTGGATATGATATGACCTGTTTTTCAGATAAAAAGTCAATCAAAAGCTTTGGGTAGACAGCAGTGCTGAAAAGAAGAGAGTTCAGTAACAGAGCTGCAATGAAAATGTACATAGGCTCATGGAGGGATTCGTGAATCACAATGATGCACACAACAGCAGAATTACTGCAAATTATTAGAACATAAGCTGTAAACATGATCACAAAATAAAGATATCTATATTTCTGCACTTCCACATACCCATCAAGAGTTATGTATGTTACATTTAATGTATTATCCATTGATATTGTCTAAAACAAAAGTTAATGAAGTCTCATCAGATTCTTTTTTTGGTCATATCGCATTCTGACCATGTGTTTTGCAAACACGGATATTGGAAAGTGATCAGCTCACATTTGAGGGATGTTTTTATAAGGCTGTTTCACCCTCCATGGATCTCATTAAGTTCTCCAAAGAAAGAGAGACTTACATTCAACTAATTAAACTAAAGATGTTGCAAGAGTTTGTTTGTTTGTCTCTGGCATATTTTTTGGTTTCTCTGGGTTACGTCAACCACTGGTGGTTAGAGTGCAGGGTTGTTCCTGGCTTAGAATGGGCCTTTGGGGGGTGACTTTGCATGACAGTAAGCAGTTGAGATTTAACAATTCAGCAGTTTCATAAATAAAACAAAAAGAGATCAAACTGGAAATGAAAAGGTGCAAACTGGGTTACAAAGATAAAGTAGAAAGACAACTAGTAATAATAATTTGGGCTCAGAATAGGACAGTGTCAAGAATATTGCTGGAATGATGACAAAGCAAGGAAAAAGGTTTTACAGCAGACTCTACACAGACACAGGAGTTTAACAAGTTTTATTCTAGGTTTGATGTCCACAATTATAGTAAAGAAAGGGGTGCATTAAGGAACAGTCTAATTAACTCTGGTCTTCTTGCTCCTTTTTTTCTGAACACAACGTTGTGAACATAGCAAATCTTGTACAAACCCTGGTCCCGATAACAGAAGCAGCCGCCTGCTGACACATTGTGTGAATCAATTAGGCTTCATTTTTTATCATATCTTTTAACCTGTCTTTGTGCCAACGTAGGGTCCCAAACTTATGGAAACAATCTATAATTATTCCCATCGCAAAAAGCAACCACCCAAAAATTCTGAATGACTACACACCTGTGGCTCACTTCTTACTTCATTAGTTATGAAGTCCTTTGAAAAACTGATAAAGAAAGAACTGCTGGGTAGGACTGAACACCTCCCCGAACCCCTGCAGTTTGCATACAGAGCCAACAGGGGGGGAGCAGGACGCCAGCATAACTGTGAAAAACATTCCAGACTGCTGTTTGTGTCTGCCTTCAACACCATGCAGCCCCATTTACTGGTGCTGGAACTCATAAAAAATTTCGGGTTGGACTTTAACCTGTTCAGCTGGATTTCGGACTTTCTCACTAACAGGACACAGAGAGTGAGAGTAAATGTCTTTCTGGTATATCAATAACATCAACCGGCTCCCCTCAAGGCTGTGTTCTCTCTCCTCTATTATCTACACTAACAACTGCAGTAGTGAACTGACCAATAACTATATCATAAAGTTTGCAGATGACACTGTCATTTGTGTCCATTTAATGGACACGACCTTTTACTACCCTAGTTTTTAAACTGGTGCAAAGAAGCCTTTTTAGACTTAAATGTTACAAAGGACATGTGCATTGATTTTAGAGGTCACCATCCAACTCCTGAAAAGACGATTATAGATGGAAAAGAGGTTGAAATTGTTTAGTCGTATAATTATCTGGGAATCATCAAGTTGACCTTTGAACTAAACACAGACATGCTGAGTAAGAAAAGTCAGCAACGTCTCTTCAGTCTGACAAAGCTAGGTAAGTTTCGAGTGGACAGATTCCTGATGACATTGTTTTCTAAAACTTTTATTGAGTCTGTCTTTACTTTCCTCACCCTGAACCGGTCGAGGCAGATGGCCGCCCACCCTGAGCCATGGTTCTGCTCGAGGTTTCTGCCTCTTAAAGGAAGTTTTTCCTTGCTTGTGTCGCCTAGTGCTGCTCTTGGTGGGAATTGTTGGGCTTCTGTAAATAACTTCAGAGTGCGGTCAAGACCTGCTCTTTATGAAAAGCGCTGTGAGATAACTGTTGTTGTGATTTGGCGCTATATAAATAAAACTGAATTGAAATTTAATTGAACTTTTTCATGTATTTGCTGGTATCACTTCTCTTAGTTTAAAATGGATAAACACTTTAGCAATGGTAAATAAAGTTAGTAGCAAAATCATCGGGATTCAAGCAGATAAAACTAACTGAACCGCACAATAGACATGCTTAAAAAGGCAGAATCCATCATGTCTGATGTTCTCACCCTTTGCATGCAGAATTTAAGATGCTTCCTTCTGGTTCCCGCTTCAGGGGCTAATGTTAGTGTGTTCATCAGAAGTCCAGATCATAGTATAGGCTACTATATTATTGTGCAAGGAAAAATGCTTTACATGGTGGTTAGTCTCTTATTTGTTTATGCAAAGTACTGTATAAAGTGCTTAATAACAAAATATGTGCACACAGAACAACATGTTCAACATTTCAAAGTTTGCTACAGAGCATCAACCTTTTTTCAGTGTTCCGCCCATTCCAGGCTGTGATTGGTCTGTTCACGGAAATGTGACATTGATGAGCAACTTTATGCATTAGTCTGCATGAAAGGCTCCAAGCTTCTCCCTGATTACAGAGTAGCAGTTAGGCAAGAATGGAAACAGTTTTTTAATTTCACGTGTCCTGGTGACGTTTTGCTGCGCCGGATAAAGTCGGACACGATTTCTAACCAGGATGCCTTATTTTAAGTCCTACATGCATCACGTTAAGTCAGCACAGCGCAGCGCCGCATGAAGTCAAATGCACTTAATAGTATTTGTTTTTTTACTCCGCCCGGGCCCAGGGTATTATTATTGTTTAATAACGCAGGTTAAAATACAGGAGATTTACTGGACAATACTAATACGGTAGGACAGCGGGAAAGAAGAGTAAAATACAGGACTTTCCCGGCTTGACAGGTATAGAATAGTGAAAAGTACCGGCAGCTCAGAGTCAGAATGGGATATATTGACAGGTATATTTTCACATACGAGGAACTTTTGGGGCTTTAGAACACAAATAGAGAAATATAAATATTGACAACGTAAAGATATCAAAAATGTAGAAGTTAAAAAAATAATACAAAAATACTACAATACTAATGGGAAAAAATGCAAAAATAATAAAATAATAATTCAGGATATGACAATATATTAACAAGCAATGTGCAAAGACCTAGATGAACATTTTTATAATGTGTGGGGTCGTGTGTGTGTTTGTAGGGGGAGGGACTGAGAGTAAGTGACCGTGGGGATCCCAGGCCTTGTTGAGGAGGTCAACTGCAGTCGGAAAGAAAGTGTTCTTGTGGTGCAAAGTTTTGGTGGGACAGTCTGAAACAGTTTGTGTCCATGGTGAGAGGAATCAGCCAGAATCTTACCTGCATGCCTCAGAGTCCTGGAGGCATACAGGTCCTGGAGAGATGGAAGGTGGCAACCAATCACCCTCTCTGCAGAGCTGAATGATTTGCTGCAGCCTGCCCTTGTCCCTGGCAGTGGCAGCAGCGTACCAGATGGTGAGGGTGGAGGTGAGGATGGACTCAATGATGGTGGAGTAGAAGTTCACCACCATTGTCTTTGGCAGGTTCAACTTTTTCAGCTGCCGCAGGAAGTTCATCCTCTGCTGGTCTTTTTTGAGGGACATGGGACTGTTTATTTTATTTCTATCTTTACTCCATCCTTCTCGGTCTTCACTTCTTTAAACTTTTGTTAATTTATTCTTTATTTGTATAAATCCATATTTTCTTTAATTGTCTACACTCATTACATTTTTCACTTCTTTTACTGTACTTCTAGTTTATCATGCACCTTTTCAGTGGTCAGTAAGTTCTTCTTCACTCAAATGCATTATCAAGTTGCATGTGCATTTCAGGTAGAATTTTGCAAATCATATTTGGATGCATGTTAAGACTGCCTGAACAGGCTTTCTGCTCGTTTAAAGAACTACAGCTACAACAACTAGTTCTGCTTTTAATAGTTGGTAACAGGTCTATATATGTGTGTATGTTTGTCTGTGTGTGTGTCCGTCACACTGAGAGCAGCTGCATCTTTCTTGGTAGCCAACAATAGTTGATACAGCTTATGCATAATAAAAATAAATAATTTGACAGCAGCTGACAAGAGTTGTTTTAATTGTTTATTATTATTACAATAAAATTAAATAGCTGAGTGGTCTCTCAGGGACTTAGACTAACAAATCAGAAACCTGCACATGCTCTTGCTTTTCAAGGCTGTTACTTTTAAATATTAACATGTTCATTAAACATCCATTATAAACTTCACAATACACTCAGACAATAATCATGATCATGTGGGAGCAAATGTGATTATTCGTTAGACTGAAAATGGACCGTTGGGTTGTTGAAAACTGCAGCAAATTACTTAGTACATTGTTGAAGTGGAAAATGCTTTGGGTATCACTGTTTTAGAAACAAGCTTTTACATTCAGTGCCTCAGAAAAAAAATCACAGTTCTGTTTTATGACACAAAACAACGAGTGTACAACAGTGTTGATGCATCAGCCCGTTTTGCAGAACAACCTCTTCAGGTGTTTATAAATTTCTTTCACTTTTACTCCATATATGATTGGATTGAAGAGAGGATGATATATTACCATTTGTAACGTCATTATTAAACGTACAGTTTGGGGAAAATCAGTTTCCAGACGCAGTAGAAGTACATCATATGTACTCAAACAGGAAAAGTTGATCAAAACAATCAGGTGGGGTAAACAGGTCTGTGCAGCTTTTCTCCTGACTTCTCTGCAGCTGTGATATGTTATTATAAATATCCTAGTGTATGTAAAAAGTATGAAGAGCACAGGGAGAAGTACAGCATTTACAAAAACAATCAAGCCATATATATTCAGCACTCCTGAACTCTCACAGTGAAGTTTATAAACTGTGCTGTTACAAATGATTCCTTTAAAAACAAAGTTACAGAGTTTTTTATTAGCATTTAGTACGATTGGCACTACAACCTGACAAGCCGGCACAAGCCAAGCTAAAACCACGAAAATGATAACAGTTGATTTCCTCATGATAGTTTGATATTGCAGAGGTTTACATATAGACACATACCTGTCATAGGCCATCGCTGACAAGAGATAAAATTCTGAAGTGACTAGAGCATAATGTATACACCACTGAAAGAGACAGGCTGGATATGATATGACCTGTTTTTCAGATAAAAAGTCAATCAAAAGCTTTGGGTAGACAGCAGTGCTGAAAAGAAGAGAGTTCAGTAACAGAGCTGCAATGAAAATGTACATAGGCTCATGGAGGGATTCGTGAATCACAATGATGCACACAACAGCAGAATTACTGCAAATTATTAGAACATAAGCCGTAAACATGATCACAAAATAAAGATATCTATATTTCTGCACTTCCACATACCCATCAAGAGTTATGTATGTTACATTTAAAGTATTATCCATTGATATTGTCTAAAACAAAAGTTAATGAAGTCTCATCAGATTATTTTTTTCGGTCATACGTACCTGACCATGTGTTTTGCAAACACGGATATTGGAAAGTGATCAGCTCACATTTGAGGGATGTTTTTATAAGGCTGTTTCACCCTCCATGGATCTCATTAAGTTCTCCAAAGAAAGAGAGACTTACATTCAACTAATTAAACTAAAGATGTTGCAAGAGTTTGTTTGTTTGTCTCTTGCATATTTTTTGGTTTCTTTGGGTTACGTCAACCACTGGTGGTTAGAGTGCAGGGTTGTTCCTGGCTTAGAATGGGCCTTTGGGGGGTGACTTTGCATGACAGTAAGCAGTTGAGATTTAACAATTCAGCTGTTTCATAAATAAAACAAAAAGAGATCAAACTGGAAATGAAAAGGTGCAAACTGGGTTACAAAGATAAAGTAGAAAGACAACTAAGTAATAATTATTTGGGCTCAGAATAGGACAGTGTCAAGAATATTGCTGGAATGATGACAAAGCAAGGAAAAAGGTTTTACAGCAGACTCTACACAGACACAGGAGTTTAACAAGATTTATTCTAGGTTTGATGTCCACAATTATAGTAAAGAAATGGGTGCATTAAGGAACAGTCTAATTAACTCTGGTCTTCTTGCTCCTTTTTTTCTGAACACAACGTTGTGAACATAGCAAATCTTGTACAAACCCTGGTCCCGATAACAGAAGCAGCCGCCTGCTGACACATTGTGTGAATCAATTAGGCTTCATTTTTTATCATATCTTTTAACCTGTCTTTGTGCCAACGTAGGGTCCCAAACTTATGGAAACAATCTATAATTATTCCCATCGCAAAAAGCAAGCACCGAAAAATACTGAATGACTACACACCTGTGGCTCACTTCTTACTTCATTAGTTATGAAGTCCTTTGAAAAACTGATAAAGAAAGAACTGCTGGGTAGGACTGAACACCTCCCCGAACCCCTGCAGTTTGCATACAGAGCCAACAGGGGGGAGCAGGACGCCAGCATAACTGTGAAAAACATTCCAGACTGCTGTTTGTGTCTGCCTTCAACACCATGCAGCCCTATTTACTGGTGCAGGAACTCATAAAAAATTTCGGGTTGGACTTTAACCTGTTCAGCTGGATTTCGGACTTTCTCACTAACAGGACACAGAGAGTGAGAGTAAATGTCTTTCTGGTATATCAATAACATCAACCGGCTCCCCTCAAGGCTGTGTTCTCTCTCCTCTATTATCTACACTAACAACTGCCTTAGTGAACTGACCAATAACTATATCATAAAGTTTGCAGATGACACTGTCATTTGTGTCCATTTAATGGACACGACCCTGTACTACCCTAGTTTTTAAACTGGTGCAAAGAAGCCTTTTTAGACTTAAATGTTACAAAGGACATGTGCATTGATTTTAGAGGTCACCATCCAACTCCTGAAAAGACGATTATAGATGGAAAAGAGGTTGAAATTGTTTAGTCGTATAATTATCTGGTAATCATCAAGTTGACCTTTGAACTAAACACAGACATGCTGAGTAAGAAAAGTCAGCAACGTCTCTTCAGTCTGAGAAAGCTAGGTAAGTTTCGAGTGGACAGATTCCTGATGACATAGTTTTCTAAAACTTTTATTGAGTCTGTCTTTACTTTCCTCACCCTGAACCGGTCGAGGCAGATGGCCGCCCACCCTGAGCCATGGTTCTGCTCGAGGTTTCTGCCTCTTAAAGGAAGTTTTTCCTTGCTTGTGTCAGCCTAGTGCTGCTCTTGGTGGGAATTGTTGGGCTTCTGTAAATAACTTCAGAGTGCGGTCAAGACCTGCTCTTTATGAAAAGCTGTGAGATAACTGTTGTTGTGATTTGCGCTATATAAATAAAACTGAATTGAAATTTAATTGAACTTTTCATGTATTTGCTGGTATGCTTCTCTTAGTTTAAAATGGATAAACACTTTAGCAATGGTAAATAAAGTTAGTAGCAAAATCATCGAGTTCAGCAGATAAAACTAACTGAACCGCACAATAGACATGCTTAAAAAGGCAGAATCCATCATGTCTGATGTTCTCACCCTTTGCATGCAGAATTTAAGATGCTTCCTTCTGGTTCCCGCTTCAGGGGCTAATGTTAGTGTGTTCATCAGAAGTCCAGATCATAGTATAGGCTACTATATTATTGTGCAAGGAAAAATGCTTTACATGGTGGTTAGTCTCTTATTTGTTTATGCAAAGTACTATATAAAGTGCTTAATAACAAAATATGTGCACACAGAACAACATGTTCAACATTTCAAAGTTTGCTACAGAGCATCAACCTTTTTTCAGTGTTCCGCCCATTCCAGGCTGTGATTGGTCTGTTCACGGAAATGTGACATTGATGAGCAACTTTATGCATTAGTCTGCATGAAAGGCTCCAAGCTTCTCCCTGATTACAGAGTAGCAGTTAGGCAAGAATGGAAACAGTTTTTTAATTTCATGTGTCCTGGTGACGTTTTGCTGCGCCGGATAAAGTCGGACACGATTTCTAACCAGGATGCCTTATTTTAAGTCCTACATGCATCACGTTAAGTCAGCACAGCGCAGCGCCGCATGAAGTCAAATGCACTTAATAGTATTTGTTTTTTTACTCCGCCCGGGCCCAGGGTATTATTATTGTTTAATAACGCAGGTTAAAATACAGGAGATTTACTGGACAATACTAATACGGTAGGACAGCGGGAAAGAAGAGTAAAATACAGGACTTTCCCGGCTTGACAGGTATAGAATAGTGAAAAGTACCGGCAGCTCAGAGTCAGAATGGGATATATTGACAGGTATATTTTCACATACGAGGAACTTTTGGGGCTTTAGAACACAAATAGAGAAATATAAATATTGACAACGTAAAGATATCAAAAATGTAGAAGTTAAAAAAATAATACAAAATACTACAATACTAATGGGAAAAAATGCAAAAATAATAAAATAATAATTCAGGATATGACAATATATTAACAAGCAATGTGCAAAGACCTAGATGAACATTTTTATAATGTGTGGGGTCGTGTGTGTGTTTGTAGGGGGAGGGACTGAGAGTAAGTGACAGTGGGGATTCCAGGCCTTGTAGAGGAGGTCAACTGCTGTCGGAAAGAAAGTGTTCTTGTGCAAAGTTTTGGTGGGACAGTCTGAAACAGTTTGTGTCCATGGTGAGAGGAATCAGCCAGAATCTTACCTGCATGCCTCAGAGTCCTGGAGGCATACAGGTCCTGGAGAGATGGAAGGTGGCAACCAATCACCCTCTCTGCAGAGCGAATGATTTGCTGCAGCCTGCCCTTGTCCCTGGCAGTGGCAGCAGCGTACCAGATGGTGAGGGTGAAGGTGAGGATGGACTCAATGATGGTGGAATAGAAGTTCACCACCATTGTCTTTGGCAGGTTCAACTTTTTCAGCTGCCGCAGGAAGTTCATCCTCTGCTGGTCTTTTTGAGGGAGGTAATGTTTACCTCCAATTTGAGGCCCAGTTAGATGATGGTGACCAGGAAGCAGAAGGAGTCCACTGTGCCAACTGGGGAGTCACACAGGATCATGGGGGAGGGTGGAGCTAGGCTCCTTCTGAAGTCCACAACCATCTCCACTGTCTTCAGAGCATTGATCTTCTGCCAGTTCTGGCTGCACCAGGTCAACAGATGGTCAATCTCCCATCTGTAGGCGGACACATCCCCAAAAGAGATTAGCGCAATGAGGCTGGTGTCATCTGTAAGTTTCAGGAGGTTGACGGACTGGTAACTGGAGGTGCAGCTGTTGGTTTACAGGGAGAACGCAGCATTGAGGGGAACCATTGCTGATGTTTTCCCAGCTTCACGTGCTGCTTTCTGTCCCTCATGACGTCTGATCCACCTGCAGGTGGAGTCAGACACACTCAGCTGGGAAAGCTTGTCCTACAGCAGACCCGGGATGAATTGAAAGCAGAACTGAAATCCACAGGATCCTGGTGTAGGTTTCTGGAGAGTGCAGGTGCTGGTGTGATGGGACGTGTTTACTGCATTGTCTACAGACCTGTTGGTTTTGTAGGCAACCTGCACACGGTCCAGGTGTGGGTCTGTAGTGGACTTTAGGTGGGACAACACAAGGCTCTCCAAAGACTTTAGTACCACAGAGATCAGGACGATGGGTCTGAAGTCATTTTAGTCCCATGGTCGTTTGTTTTTTTGTGACAGGGACGATGGTGGAGGTTTTGAAGCAGGCTAGCACAAGCCATGTCTGCAGTGAGGTGTTGTTTGTGAACATCGGCGACATTGGCACAGTGCTTCAGGGTGGATGGGGAGACAGTCCGGCCCAGCTGCTTTGCAGGGTTTCTGCCTTCTGAACAGTCTGTTGACATCCCTCTCCAAAATGGTGAGGAAGGGGAGTGAGGTACAGCAACCCCGCTATCGGGAGGGGAAGGAGGAGATAGTGGACTGTGGTCGATCAGTGGTGTGATGGGGGGATTTAGGTTTGTAGCTGGTGAATTGTCTGAATTCTCTCCAGACAGAAGCAGAGTCATTTCTTGAGAATTGGTGTTGTAGTCTCTTTGCGTAGAGGTGTTTAGCATCTCGCACCACATTGCTAAACCAGCACTTTGACTCCTTAAACCTGGCCCGGTCGCCACTCCTAAACGCCTCCTCTTTTTCCAAGCTTAGTTGTGAACCAGGATTTGTCATTGTTATAACTCATCCTGGTCCACGATGTTATACAGCTGTCCTCGCAGAAACTGACACCACAGCCTCTGTAAACTCATACAGATTGTTAATAGCAATCCTGAAAACATTCCAGTCATTGCAGTCCAAACTCGCCTGAAGATCCTCGACAGCTTCACTGGTCCCCTGCTTAGATGTTCTCATCACAGGTTCACAGAACTTCACTTTCTGTCTGTATGCAGGAATCAGGTGGACCATGACGTGGACACAGTGTCCAAGAGGAGTGTGGAGGACGGCGTGAGAGGCACTGCTTACTGTGGTGTAACAGTGGTCTAAAATGTTCTCTTCTCTGGTTGGAGACTTTATGAACTGTCTGCATTTGGGGAGGTCATGGTTGAGGTGTCATTTGTTAAAGTCACCAAGAACAATAACTAAAGAGTCCGGGAATGTCCGCTTTACCCACAGTATCTGGTCGGCCATCATGCGCTGTGCGTCATGCACGTTGGCTTGCGGGGAATGTCAATACGACCAAAAAGTCTGAAGCAAACACACAGGGGTAGAACAGTTTATAATGTATCAGAAAATAAGCTGAAAATAAGCTGAAGCTCGTCTGAATTCAGAGGAAAGGCGTTACAGACCTGCCTGCCCCACATAGTGACATTTGTGACATATTCATTTTCTCTCTTCTCTCTTCTCTCTTCTCTAGAGTATCTGATTATTCCCCCCATCAATAATCCTCTAGTTTATGGCCTGAATCTGCCTCAAATCAAAGGAGTGATTTTTAGATTTTTGAAGATACGCAAAATGGGTCCTGCTGCCAAAATGTAAAACTCAGCATGCACATAGTGAGCAGGAAAAAAAAAATGCTTTTGTTGTTTTGACAAGATATGCCTCAGAAGTGTATTAGTCAAAATATTTGTTTTCACAACCAACAACGTGATTTGACAGGATTTCAGATGTGTCAAATAGCAATTTGGATGTTAGATGTGTAAGTATGTGTAAGATGTTTAAGCTTTTATATATTACTCTGCATTTATTCTGTATTAATATAATTTTGTTTTGTGTGTCGTCAACCAGTTTCTCTTTGTAATTATAATTACACTAAACTGTAAAGAACAAACTGAGAGTGGACTGAAACAGTGGTGCTTCTTAACCATGTCATGCAACATCAACATGCTAACATGCTCACAAGGACAATGCTAACATGATGGTGTTTACAAGTTAGAATGTTTGCCATGTTCATATTCGTATTGTAGTGGACACGTGATGGCGGCACTAGATGAAAAGTCAGAGGATCACCACAGTTATTACAATTTATCCTGATGAGGACATAAATGTGTGTACTACATTTCTAGGCAATCCCTCCAATAGTTAAGACATCTTACAAAAAGCCAAAAATGTCAACCTGCTGATGGCAGGAAAAAATAAGAGGATTAAAGTCACTACTATACTTTCTCTGAGACCATTAATGGCTGCGCACTGTTTCGTGGCAATCTGTCCAAGTGTTGTTGAGATACTGGAGCCTGGAACGAAGCAAACACACAGGGGGTAGAACAGTTTATAATGTATCAGAAAATATTCCAAGTCAGGAGAACAGTGCTGCGGAATCACTGTCACATCATTACACCCGCCACCGTTAATGTAAAAACAGACACCTCTGGCTTTTGTTTGCTGGGAGTGAAAACCTATTCTTGCATAAATAACTGCTCAAGAAAAAGTAAAAAATACCATATGACAAATCTTCTCATGGAACCATTCAATAAGCTACTGAAAGGTAACTTGGCTTTGTATGTTTTTATCTCCAAGTTTGCTATTTAATACAATTAGTTTTTATGTCAATGAAGATACTGATAAGATCATTAGGAATTATCATACTTCCGGCACAGCCTACAATTGTAGCCCAAATCTGCTGTTGCCTAAAGATAGACATGTACCCAACCAAACCACTTGCTTTATGTTAAGGGTGCTGCATAGGATTTGCCTCTCTAGTAGCCCAATACAAGGTGATCACATTAGTGAATCATCTATTAAATAATCTAAAGAATTATTCTGGAAATAAGAACGTGTATGTTTAATCCCCAACCAAACCTGAGCCCCGGGTTATTAGAATATCAAAAGATATTGTGGAATTATTAAGAGAAGTATTGATAATAAAAATGAATTATCATTAATAAATACAGAGCACCACCCTGGAATGGAATCAGGGACCAATAACAAAAAATTTAACTAAATATTATGAGTCAACAATGTTTGTCCTCTAGATTTCAATAGTCAGACTAGGCTTTTACATAAACAGTGAGGGATGAAGGAGCAATTTGTCCATAACCATGATAACCTACTATTACTACATTATTTTACACAAATTATTATTCTTAAAACTATAAAATATTCATTTAAGTTAAGCATGGATCAACGGTCAACAATGTGAGCAAAATGGTGGACACTCTCTCCTCATCCGATACTACAAAAACTGATAGTCCATTATGCATTATGGATTTAACAAGTTGACAGTGTTCATCTGATTTTCAGCAGCCACTGTAGAGAACTGGATAATAATCTGTCACCCGTCTTACTCCCTAGTAGAAGATTTTCTTTAACTCAGCAGAGAACAGATTCATTGGTGAGCAGATCGCTCTTTGCCTCTCCCATGTAGCTGTAGCCTTTTGTGGACCAAGTGTGCTGTGTCCAGTCATCCCAGATCGAACCGTAAGGTTTTTGATCACACCGTTGTGGACTCAAAAGTAGGACTCAGAGTCAGAGCAGTTGAAGGTAAAATGCTGTTTAAAGTAGGAGTTGTGTGCAGGTGGATGTTGATGTGAGGATCAGGTGACGGTTGTAGGGAACACAGAGAGAACAGCATCAGGCCAGGTGAGGTTGATTAAAATAACAGTGAGGTTGATTAAAAATAAATAAATATATAGATGAGGAAGAATAATATCATGGTTTTGAAAGAGGTCTGACTACACACAGCCTGTTCACACAGCTGCATCCCCCACTTTTCAGCCTTCGATGCCTAAAGTTAAACACACCCAAAAGCAATTCAGAGCAGAAAAACGTCTCGGGTTACATAGGTAACCCTTGTTACCTAACGAGACACTGCGTCGGTGACGACACTATGGGAACACCTTTAGGCGTGGCAGGGCTGAATGCTGAATGAAAACTACTCCAATCCTATTGGCTTAATGAGAACGGTAGCATGTGACGGCGTAACCGTGAGGCGTATATAAGCACGCCCGGCACATAGGTACGTTAGCTCTTACTATGAAGCAAGGCACTCCAGGCGGGAGAGGTGCGGTGAACCGACGCAGTGTCTCGTTCCCCTTTCGGGGAACAAGGGTTACCTATGTAACCCGAGACGTTCCTCTCGAGGGAACTTCGAACTGCGTCGGTGACGACACTATGGGAACGAGATACCCACTATGCGCGCCGAACCCCACCTGCCCTAGCGTGCAGGCAACCAGTGGGCACGACTTAGAGAGAGTGCACGGGTGCCGGGTCGCGGAGGGAAGGTCCAGACTATAGAAGCGGATGAAGGTGTGAGGAGTGGCCCAGCCAGCTGCATCACAGACCTCCTGCAGAGATGCTCCAGAGAGGAGAGCCGTGGAGGCTGCCATGCCTCTCGTGGAGTGAGCCCTTACAGCCATAGGTGAAGGCAAGTTGCGCACCTGATAAGCCAGGGAGATAGTCTGAACGATCCAATTGCTGATCGGTATGTTGGAAGCGGGAGCCCAGCCTTGGGGACCCGAAACACACCAGCAATTGGTCTGCCTTCCTCCATTGAGAGGACCTCTGAGTATCGCTACTCAGTGCTCTGGCGGGGCAGAGCAAATGCAGTCTCTCATCTTCTGCCGTCACATGAGGTAGAGGATGGAATGCCTGCAGTACCATGGGACCCATTTCGTTGGACTGCACCTTAGGAATGTATCCTGGAAAAGCGTGCAGGATGGCCCTCCTATTCCCTGGGGCAAACTCCAGGCACTGTGGAGCAGTTGACAAAGCCTGGAGGTCCCCACACCCTCCTCAGAGAAGTGATAGCGAGAAGAAAGCCATCTTAGGGTCAAGTACTTGGCCTCAGCCGACTCAAGGGGCTCGAAGGGGCCTCAGCCAAAGCTCGAGCACCACTGCCAGGTCCCAGGTGGGAACTCTGGGGCGAGTCACAGGTCTCATCCTCCGGGTCCCACGGAGGAATCGTGACGACTAGTGGAAGCCTCCCAAAGACCCATCCCTACAAAGGGTGTGGAAAGCTGATATAGCTGCCACATACACCTTGAGGGCGGATGGGGAAAGGCCTGCAGAGAAGCGGTCTTGCAAAAACTCCAGCACCTGAACCACCAGGCAGGTAACTGGGTCCAGCGTGCGTTCTCTGCACCATGTAGACCTTCCATGTAACCTTCCATTTGATGCCGTACATCCTCCCGTATGGATGGAGCCCTGGAGCTAAGGAGTGTCTCGACAGCTCCTGTCGTTGAGCCCACCTCTAGGTACTGCGCCCCTCAAGGGCCAGACCCACAGCCGCCACAGAGGCGGGGCAAGGGTGAAGAACCCGGCCCCTTCCGGGACAGCAGGTCTCTCCTCAGAGGGACCTGCCATGGCGGACCTTCCAGGAGATCCAGCAGGTCTGAGAACCACACCCGGTCGGCCAAAGCGGCGCTACTAGTAGTAGTCGAATACCGTCCTGACGGACCCTCTCCAGGATCCCCGGAGCAAAGCTGACTGGGGAAAAGCGCATAGACGTAGCCTCGCCACGAAAGTGCACCATGGCGTCCAGCCCTAGTGGGGCCGGAGGTGTCAGGGAAACCATAGAGGACAGTGCGTAGTCTCTTGAGACGCAAACAAGTCCACGTCTATGGGCCCGAACCTTACGCACAATGACTCCACCACCTCGGGGTGGAGTCTCCATTCCCCTGGGCCTCGACCCCTGCCTCGACAGCAAGTCTGCTCCCTGATTCTGAAGTCCCGGAATGAACATCGCTCTGATGGACAGTAGCTTCCGTCGGGACCACCGGAGGATCTGGTCCGCCAGTCTGCAAAGAGGGCGCGAGCGCAGACCCCCCTGGTGATTCAGATAGGCCACCACTGCCGTGTTGTCGGACCTGCAGGAGCCACACTTCGCGTCCCAAGCTGCTCAAGGGGGACCGCGAGAAACCACACTCTTCTTGCAAAGTCTGCCAACGGAACCAGCCCCTCGGGGCTAGTGGTCGGTATCTCGTGTGATTCCCAGGTGGACCCCTGAAGTGCCAGAATGGCAGGGGAGAGCCACCGAAGATCCACGGTGAGTGAGTCTGGATGCCGCCTGACTGCAGACCCTTGGGGCAGGCAGTACGGTGTGGACTCAATGGTTCTGCGTCCCGAACGTGTAAACAGCGGGATAATGTCACCGTTGCCATGACGGAGGGGACCTAGGTCGGCCATAATGGTCCGGCCAGCTTCTGTGACATCGCTGGCAGAACCAACCCTCGGGGCTGGTGGCCGGTATTCTAGACGATCTCGGACGGTCTCCTGAAGCTGGCTGCCAGGAAAAAGCCGCCGATGAACTGCAGTCTGGGAGCCGACCTTCTGGCTGACTGCCGCCCCTCGGGGCCAGCAGAATGGTGAAGGCTAGCGCGTCCCGAGCGCCTCAGCGGCGGGAACAGCGCTAGTCCCAGAGCGTCCTCTACCCGCGGCATCGTCCCGCAGCCGCGGTCCTTGATCCCCGCCGCTCGCTGTACTCCAACAGCTGGAGAGTAGACAGCTAGGCGGAGAATGTTATCCCAAGACTTACATAACTCATTATGCATTTTAGTCTGGAAAAGACGGCATGGGGATGTCGAGTGGTTCCTCAGGAAGCGATCATCCAGTTACTACACTGATAATTTTTACAGTGTACCGGCATTAATCGCCCTCACAGCCTGTGGCCAATCAGGGATGAGCTGAGCCACAGCCAGCGTCACCACTTCCAGCAGCTTATCATAGTCGTCGCTGGCTCTTCTGATGACGCCGGCCCGACACCCGGAAGTCATTCTCCTCCGCCATGACGCTTAAACACATCTAGCTCCTCAGAGCTAGAGTGCATTGTCTCGCCGAACGGAGAAAGCCGAACGGGCTCCCGAACGGAAATGAGGAGAGTCGGAATCAGCAGATGAAGGCAGAGAAAGGGCATCAGCCGTCTCAAGATCCTCCAGCAGGTCCTGCTACAATCCCTATGACCGAAGCCGTCCGGTCTGCCTCGGCAACCGCGGGGCTCTAAGCCACGGGAGAGCGTATCCTGCCGCCCTCTGAGAAGAGTGCCATGCGGGACCTCAGTACCGCGATTGAGCAAGGCCTTGCAATGACCACAGCCAGCTCCCTCAAGAGCTGCTGTAGCGCGCAGCAGACCTAGACAAGCAACACACAGTTCGTGAGAATCTCCTACCGTGAGAAGCCTTCTGCAGGAATGCACACATCTGCGGAACTGGTTCGACTCAGAGGACGTGCTGCGACTTCCAGGTGAGTATTAATAGCCATTTCTTCTTGGATGTGGGAGCTTTCACAAACAACATACGCCAAAGTGCCTGCTGAATAGAAAAGCTAACGCACCTATGTGCCGGCGTGCTTATATACGCCCACGGTTACGCCGTCACATGCTACCGTTCTCATTAAGCCAATAGGATTGGAGTAGTTTTCATTCGCGATTCAGCCCTGCCACGCCTAAAGGCGTTCCCATAGTGTCGCCACCGACGAGTTCGAAGTTCCCCTCGAGGGGAACAGATACATGCATTAAAGACCCTGAATGTCAGGTGACATCAGGTGAGAGAGGCTTCACCTCCCTTTGACGGCACACGCTGCTGCTCGCATCCTAGCAGCAGAAGAAGATAAAGTTTCCACAGCTGCTCAGTGTGCATCAGTACAGGGTAGAGGCTTCATCAGTCGAAGGTCTTATTTAATAAGCTGATTAACAAACACTGTTTTGAGCATGTTGTCATTATCATCAGTTGATTTAATTGTTATTTTGTTGATGTTCATAGTAGTAGTTGTGTAACTGTTATAGAACCCACACCGGGTCAAATTCTCTGGACAGTGGATCTTTACAGATGATTATCTTGCAGTAAGAATATTATTTAATCTTAACTTGAGCAAAAATGTGTTAAATGTCACTACTGCACCCTGTAAAACATCTGGAAGCATTAGGTCTTAGATGTTTGATTTAATATGATTTATTGGTAAAATGTGTCCTCTGCTTTCCTCATGCCAAGCGTAAATACTTGCCCCTGACTGTGTTTGTTATCCATATGCAAACTTTGACAAGTGTCTGTGAAAAACATCCAATATACAGTATGTTTATGGGCTGATTCTGCAGGGGCCACATTTAACTTCGGAAGGGATTGAAAACACTCTTATGTAAATATAGCAGGTAAGGAAATGATACATTGATAAAGTGTGTGATCATACTGTGTATTGCCCTAACAAAGTTTGAGCCTTTATTTAACTCAATAAGTATATGTTTATTATTGAAGGCAGGTTTACCTCTACTCCTCCAACTGTTTTTACTTTGTCCACTCTCTCCTGGTTGTTCTTTGTATCCATCTCTCTTTTTGCTTCTCTGTTGAACACACATGATGAGCAATAACAGCTTTACTCCTGAGTATTTTCAGCTGACTCTGTTTACAGACTCTGGGCCCCTCAGATATCTGTTCTTCTGTCTGTGTCTGTTGATCTACATGACTATAATCTCTGCTAACCTTGTCATTATTCTGACAGTCTGCCTGGAGAAGTCTCTGCATCAACCCATGTACATGTTTCTCTCCTGTCTGTGTCTAAACTCTCTGTACGGCTCAGCTGGCCTCTTCCCGAGGTTCCTGATGGACATTCTGTCTGACACTCATTTGATCTCACATGCAGCTTGTTTCATTCAGATGTATGTAATTTACACCTATGTATCATGTGAACTCACCATCCTCAGCATCATGGCCTATGATAGATTTGTTGCTATTTGCCAGCCTTTACACTATCACAGCAAAATGACATTTAGGATGGTGAGACATCTTGTAATCTTTGCTGTGCTCTACCCTGCATTCGCTATGGGCTTCATCGCTTATCTAACTGTTCGATTGCCTTTGTGTGGAAACAAACTGCACAGGCTTTTCTGTTCTAACTGGCCTGTGGTTCAGCTCTCCTGTGTGGACACAACTCTGAACAGCATAGCAGGTCAGTTTGTTACAATAATAACCATCTTCACCCCCCTGCTCTTTGTCCTGTACACCTATCTCACGGATTCTGCTTGTGTGCAGGAGAAGCTCGCCTGAATTCAGAGGAAAGGCGCTACAGACCTGCCTGCCCCACATAGTGACATTTGTGACCTATTCGTTCTCTCTCTTCTGTGAGCTGTCATTGGCTCGATTTGAGGGTGAGAGACTGAATCCAATCATTACAGTTTTTTTATCTTTAGAGTATCTGATTATTCCCCCCATCAACAACCCTCTAGTTTATGGCCTGAATCTGCCTCAAATCAAAGGAGTGATTTTTAGATTTTTGAAGATACGCAAAATGGGTCCTGGTGACAAAATGTAAAACTCATAATGCACATACAGGAGCAGGAAAAAAATGCTTTTGTTGTTTTTGACAAGATATGCCTCAGAAGTTTATTAGTCAAAATATTTGTTTTCACAACCAACAACGTGATTTGACAGGATTTCAGATGTGTCAAATAGCAATTTGGATGTTAGATGTGTCATTTTTGTATTTTCCATTTTAAGCTTTTTATATATTACTCTGCATTTATTCTGTTTTAATATAATTTTGTTTGTGTGTCGTCAACCAGTTTCTCTTTGTAATTATAATTACACTAAACTGTAAAGAACAAACTAAGAGTGAACTGAAACAGTGGTGCTTCTTAACCATGTCATGCAACATCAACATGCTAACATGCTCACAATGACGATGCTAACATGATGGTGTTTTACCAGTTAGAATGTTTGCCATGTTCATTATCGTATTGTAGTGGACACGTGATGGCTGCACTAGATGAAAAGTCAGAGGATCACAACAGTTTTACATTACAATTTATCCTGATGAGGACATAAATGTGTGTACTAAATTTCTAGGCAATCCCTCCAATAGTTAAGACATCTTACAAAAGCCAAAAATGTCAACCTGCTGATGACAGGAAAAAATAAGAGGATTAAAGTCACTACTATACTTTCTCTGAGACCATTAATGTTCTGCGCACTGTTTCGTGGCAATCTGTCCAAGTGTTGTTGAGATACTGGAGCCTGGATCGAAGTAGACATTTTCTTGTAATGTTACTGTTGTGTTATCATTTGTATCTTGACCTATAATAATAAAGTTTTTACAACTAAGATGGGGAGATGCATGTCAGTTATGATGGGTTATGCAGCCGGAATTATCGATTAACAATTATCAGTGGTTCACAGTTTAAAGGATGTGAAATAAAGATTTGTGCAACAGGTTGCTCATAAACACTCCTGAAAAAGAGCAAATCCATAATGATATCAAGCCAAATTGGAAAATGCTGTTAGACTTTCACCAAGGAGGCTGTTCACTGATGCGTGATGGTTAAAATCTGCATAGCACTTTATGATAACTACACACTCTAAATCCAACGAAGGTTAAAGTCAAAGAAAGCTTGACTTTAACCTTTGTTGGATAACCATGACCTGGATGACTGAGAATCTCCACAGATACACACTCTGAATTATTAGTTAAGTATTAGTAAATATGCAATTCATCATTTATAAAGCATTGTTCATACATTAAGACACATTAGTAAGTCATTCAGAAACAGTTGCTGTTTTATTCTTATCTACACACTATGGAACAGTTGTACATTTTTAATTCATCATTTATAAACCATTGTTCTTACGCTAATACACATTACACATACATATAGTTATACATGTTGTATTCTTTATTAATAAGCTCATCTATAACGTGTGTTTCATGCCAAGCAGGCCTGTTTCTGGTTTGTTTTTTCTCCTGCCTTCTTTCTCCCCCACTATGTTCTCCCCAGGTTGGTGACTGGCTCGCACCTGTGCAGCCTGGCCGAGCTGCACATTGGCCAATGGAGGTTGGAGCTGGCCAACCAGGATGAAACATGGTTTCCCATGAAAGGAGCACCCCAGAAGAGTTTGGTCTCTCTGACCCATGCAATCACCCTTGTTTTGTAGCAGCAGTGTGCCACAGCTCTGCGTTAATTATCTGATAATTTTATTTTGTGGAATAAATTTTCATTTGCTGAGTTCTTCGTACTGGTGCTTTTTTTATGTTGCCTCCCTCAAGTCGGGGTCATAACAATGTGCTTAATAATTGTATTGTCATAATTTATACATGATCATTCACTATTTATTAATGAAGTATTATTTTAATGACAAACCATTTATGAGTTGTTAATGCTTTATAAGATTTGGAAAGTTTTTAAAAATTATTACATAACTGACTGTTTTTTGATACTGAGAAAGAATATAAACAATGTCAGCATAACTCATAAATCTCAGGACAGCTACAACTACCTTGGGGTGCCGCAGGCTAACAGAAACCATGATGAGACAGCAAGGAAGTACCTACAGAGTAAGACAGGCCTCTCAGCTGAAGAGAGGTCGGAATGCAGGTAATAAACTGGCCAAATAGCTATGCTAGTATTCAGGGGTCCAACAACTAACAACAACATACTTGGTGCGTAGGTCAGTTGGCCTTATGCTGAGTGCTAGGGCTTGTGGTTATTGGGGCTTGTGGGGATGATGGTGAATCTCCTGCAGACCTGTCGTCCTGGCTCTCCCTTTACCAAGGCGATGCACTATTCCTGCTGCTGTTCTGCACAGGCTTGAACCCCCTCAGCCAGATCATCACAAATACTGGCTCACGGATACCGATTCGAGTGGAACAATCGTTACCTCCTCTACATGGATGACATCAAGCTGTATGCCAGAAATGAGCGAGACATTGACTCACTGATCCACACTACCAGGATCTACAGCAGCGACATTGGAATGTTGTTCGGACTGGACAATTGTGGTCGCATGGTATCAAAAGAGGGAAGATGATCAGAACCGAGGGGTTGAACTACCAGAAGGCCACATTGCAGATGTTCAGGACAGCTACAAATACCTTGGGGTGCCACAGGCTAACGGAAACCATGAGGAGGCAGCAAGGAAGACCGCTACAGCCAAATATCTACAAAGAGTGAGGCAGGTCCTGAAAAGTCAGCTGAATGGGAAAAACAAGATCAAACAAGGGTTTCACCCCAAATCCAGCACCCTGAGACTGTACACCAAGCGTGGCGAGGGAGGCCGAGGGCTAGTGAGTGTCAAGACCTCTGTCCAGGATGAAACGACAACAATCCAGGAGTACATCAGGAGTATGGCCCCAAAGATGAAGGGCTTAGTGAATACCTCAGGCAGCAGAAACCCGAAGGTGAGGACAAGGAAGATGAAGAACCGTCATGGAGGGACAAGCCGCTACACGGCGTGTACCACAGACAAATAGAAGAAGTGGCTGATATCAAGAAATCCTACCAGTGGCTGGAAAAGGCTGGACTGAAGGACAGCACAGAAGCACTAATCATGGCGGCACAAGAACAGGCACTCAGTACAAGATCAATAGAGGCTGGGGTCTACCACACCAGGCAGGACCCCAGGTGCAGACTGTGCAAGGATGCCCCTGAGACAGTACAGCACATAACAGCAGGGTGTAAGATGCAGGCAGGAAGTGCGTACATGCGTGCGTGTCAAGCGTCTACTCCAACAACCCTTAAAAACACCGGAGGAAAAACAGCGAGCTGCAGCACCTCCTCTCCCTTCCAAACACTAGCTACACTCCAGGCAGTCGATTGACATAAAGTTGTTACTGTGATGTAGAGACAGAGCTTCGGTTAAAACTTTATGGATAAATTTTTTTTTACAGATTAATAACTCACCACTCTGAAACTCTTGCTCCAGTCGATGTTGCCAAGCTGGTCGGCAACATGTACAGATGAACCAAAGCCGTTTACTGGGTTCTCAATGACCCGCCCTTCTCTGCTTCTGATTGGCTCGTAGTCCTTAACTTGGAACTAGGCATGTGCAGCTCTCAACAAAGATCATTTAGAGACAAGATGTATCACTCCATAGCTAAGATGAAGCCTTCTACACAGGGTGAAAAGTGGAGCTGCAGCAATGTGCGGTATGAAAAAACATGGGGGGGGGGGGTTGAAAATTATACCATGTAAACCTGTTCTGAAACATCCCCTAAATAGGATTTTGAACCTCGAAATGAGCATAATACCACATCTTTAACTATTGTTTTGCCGGCTAAATGCTTTTAATGTGAACTATGTATTTACACAATCCATCCTTCCATCTGGATTTTTTACCTGCTTATACAGGGTCTGGTCATGGTCATGGACTAATGATGCCAACAGGTTATTCACTTTGGCTAAATCTAAGCTAAATGTAAATATACCACTGGATGTTTGAGTCATAGGGTTATTGTTTTGGTTTGTTTTTTTTTGGCAGAAATGGTAGCAGACATAGAACACAATATAAAATTTAAGATAAGTCTTAAACTAGAATGGGCATTTCCTAAAGAAAATGCATGTGAAAGCTTCAACCTTGAATCTAAAGGACAAGACTCTAAACACTAGACAAATGAGATACACTTTAAAGGTCATGCTTTTACATCTGTGTATCATTTGTTATTTTATCATTCAGTTTAAAAATCGAATTGGAACAAAACCAGAACGGAAAATGGAAAAACAGAAAACAAAAAAAAAGACTACTGTTTCAAAATTGAAACGGAAAAAGGAACTGTGTTTTTTTTTTTCTATGACTGGTGTTGTGTCCCTATTGGTTTGTCGCAACGTGCATATGTTCCGTGCAACAGCTGATCTGCCTCCATCCCAACATTGGTCACACAGGTTACAGGTTATTCCTTGATTTGGCCGGCCTGGTCTATCAGAAGGACCTCACAGTGAGTGTTGAATTGAGGGGGGAACACCTGTGATGACTGATGAACATGAGGATGGTGCTGCGGGGGCTTCTGGCCTGTCAGGGTAGCCAGAAAACGCATGAATTGACCATGTTGAACACTAGAGGTAAAGCAAGGCTGCTAGACCAGTTTAAGATCGGGGAGACAGCAGGGGAGACAGGGCCCTGTGGACATTCTAGAGCGGGGCTGCTCAGGCCCACTCTATGCCCCGGCATCCACGATCCCTGAGACCCAGTCTGGATGAGCTCTCCCTGGGCGAGGGTCTGGCATTGCCTTGCTTGGTGCCAGAGGCACATCAGGAAGAAGGGATGGGCACCTGCGTGCCGGGGCTGGTCTTCCACTCTTCCGTCCCGGCCTGGTCCTGTGGTGTGGCTGTGCTGTGCCACCCTGTGGACAAGGACGAGGCCAGTAGAATGCTGATCCTGGAGTTCACCTTTGCTGGGCAGGAGTAGAGGCTGGGCTGCGTGCATGCCACCAATGACGCCACTGAGCCAGAAGCCAGGGGTTGGCTCAATGGTGCAGCGCCACCTGTGGCGAGCTAGTGGAAAGCTGCCGTGCGGAGCAGGACAACTGCCTTAGTTGAAGGGCTGTACGACTTATTTTTTAGGTGTTGAGAATCGCAAGCAAACCAGGTGTTTTATAACTGAACTGAATGATGGTGATGGCACAGCGGTTCTTGAGACCTGGAGGTAGTGTGGGTGGCCAGGGCCTACTTCACCTGCACCTTTGTCCTGGAAGCCGGGGTTGCCATGTGATCTGATGCTCTCTATTTTTGTTGTAGACGGGTGGGGTCAAGACATTGTTGGGTCATTAGAACACATTATGTTCTGATGACCCAATAGGAGCTGATGGCGGGTGATGGTGGCGTGATGTTGTCCGTAGATATGCAACAGCCATTTGACAAAGTGAGCTATGCCTACCTGTTTAGCCTTCTCTGCTGTTTTGGAATGGCAGTGGCAGCAAGTGCATGCAAACACACATGGTGAACTTATGTTGGGCAGGCAGAGACAGTTTTTACATACTGTGTCAGTCAGAAAACCCTAAACAAGTAAGTTGGAAGAGAGCCTAAGCATACATCAGCTGGCAAAAAATGAACACTGTGAGCGTACTACTTGACCACTGTAACCAAAATACAGAATTTGCATGGGAATGATTCTGTCCTAAGGTTTTTTATTCATATAAGTAGCTGATCACTGCAACAATAATCACTACAAACAGTTTCAGCAGGAAGGGAAAAATCACTGGGAATACACTTTGCCGATTCACACAGCTGCATTCCCCAATTCTCAGTATTCAAATC
>JALXJV020000016.1:2682004-2725042 GCA_024633595.2 Lepomis macrochirus
TTAAATATAATTATATTGTTTATTGCCCAGGACAAGTTTTTTAGCCTTACTTTAAGGGAGGCCTCGGAAATGTTTAATGTTCATGGGAGATTTATTCTTACTCCTTCCTCTCCTCTACTTTATCCTCTATCACTCTCTCCTGGTTGTTCTTTGTATCCATCTCTCTTTTTGCTTCTCTGTTGCAAACACATGATGAGCAATAACAGCTTTACTCCTGAGTATTTTCAGCTGACTCTGTTTACAGACTCTGGGCCCCTCAGATATCTGTTCTTCTGTCTGTGTCTGTTGATCTACATGACTATAATCTCTGCTAACCTTGTCATTATTCTGACAGTCTGCCTGGAGAAGTCTCTGCATCAACCCATGTACATGTTTCTCTCCTGTCTGTGTTTAAACTCTCTGTACGGCTCAGCCGGCTTCTTCCCGAGGTTCCTGATGGACATTCTGTCTGACACTCATTTGATCTCAAGCACAGCCTGTTTCATGCAGATGTATGTTATTTACACCTATGCATCATGTGAACCAACCATCCTCAGCATCATGGCCTATGATAGATTTGTTGCTATTTGCCAGCCTTTACACTATCACAGCAAAATGACTTTTAGGATGGTGAGATGTCTTTTGATTTTTGCTGTGCTCTACCCTGCTTTTTTCATTGGGGTTTGTCTTTATCTTACTGTTCGATTGCCTCTGTGTGGAAATAAACTGCAGAGGCTTTTCTGTTCTAACTGGCCTGTGCTTCAGCTCTCCTGTGTGGAGACAACTCTTAACAACATAGTTACTCAGTTTTTTACAATAACAACCGTCTTCATCCCCCTGTTCTTTGTCCTGTACACCTATCTACAGATTCTGCTTGTGTGCAGGAGAAGCTCGTCTGAATTCAGAGGAAAGGCGTTACAGACCTGCCTGCCCCACATAGTGACATTTGTGACCTATATGTTTTCTGTCTTCTGTGAGCTGTCACTGACCAGATTTGAAGGTGACAAACTGAATCCAAACATTGCAGTTGTTTTATCTTTAGAGTATCTGATTATTCCCCCCATCAATAATCCTCTAGTTTATGGCCTGAATCTGCCTCAAATCAAAGGAGTGATTTTTAGATTTTTGAAGATACGAAAAATGGGTCCTGCTGCAAAAATGTAAAACTCATCATGCATATGAATGAATTATTTTTTTTAATCCTCAACCACAACGATTGTGTTGGTATAACACAAGTTCTCTATGCGTGGTTTAACTCACATCTCATTTGGTTAAAATATATCTTTAAAGGTTTTCTGTTTTTATCTTTGTAAATTACTGTGTTTATCTTCTTTTAATATTTTCTGCTTTTGTTGTGAACCATTTTCCTTTTGTAATTATAATAACACCTATCTGTAATCATTTAGAATAATCAACAAACAAGGCTAACAGTGTACAGCCATGGTAACTGTCCTTTGAGACTGTACTTTGGCACAATGTCATGCAACATCAGCTAACATGCTCAGAATGACTGCTGACATGATAATATTTACTGTGTTCAACATCTTATTGGACACACATAATTTTTATTGTTATGATGATGCTATATCGAAATCTGGAAGATGACCAAAGTTACAATTCATCCTAACAGGCACATAAATGTGTGAATTAGAGTTCATGGTGACCTATTCAGTAGCTGTTGAGACATTTCAATAATAAACAAAATGTCAACCTGCTGCTGGCAGGGAAAATACCATTAATGCTTGTATAGAATTTCTTGACAATTAGCCCAAGGGTTTGGAGTTTTAAGTCTGGAACAAAGGACTTTTTTAGTCTTAATTTCATTACATGTTGTCTTGTTCTGAGTCATTGAGTCATTTCTATGTTTATCAGAAATACTGGAAATAAAGTTTTTTTTTAAACTAAGATGTGTTCCAATTGTAAAAAAAATAAATAAAATAAAGATTAACTTATGCAGAACTGTGACAGATGAGCTAGCCAAGATGGAAACCTGAACTTTTACCAAACCTGCTTGTCTCTAAGTAATGTATGACATAACATTCCTGCTGCTTTGGGAGAGCGAGGACGATAATTATACAATCTAAAAGTCTCATAATAGCAGCATAGCAGCAACAGAAGAGAAAAATAAGTCACTGAGCCACAGTGATGTTGGTACATTAGAGGAATATGGCTTATGAGTGTGCACAGAATGTGCAAACACAACGGTGAACTTATGTTGGGCAGGCAGAGACAGTTTTTAAATACTGTGTCAGTCAGAAAACTGTATACAAGTAAGTTAGAAGAGAGCCTAAGCATACATCAGCTGGCAAAAAATGAACACTCTGAGCGGACAACTTGACCACTGTAAGTGATATACAGAATTTGCATGGGAATGATTCTGCCCTAAGGTTTTTTATTCATATAAGTAGCTGATCACTGCAACAATAATCACTACAAACAGTTTCAGCAGTAAATAGATAAGGAAGAGAAAAATCACTGTTTGGGTCCAGGTCTGGAGGAGAAAGTGGCGATCCAGTGGTCTTCCATCTGGTCCAATTGGATCTAGAGCTCCCTGGAGTGAGCGGTGCCTGAGGCCGATTTTGGATTTGGTAGTACCTGTTAAAAAGATCTCAGAAGGCCTTTCCTTGGATAAATGACAATATTAGTTTAAGGAGAAAATGTCGGAAGATTGAGCGCTAGTGGAAAGCCACTAAATTAGAGGTCCACAGACTCCATTTAAAAGACATGATGCTAGATCTAAATGAATTGATAAAGCAGTCTCGCTCAGCTTATTTTTCTAATCTTGTGTCAGGAAATAAGAAAAATCCAAAAATCTTGTTTGACACCATCGACAAACTTACTGCACCCCCAGCTCCTCTTGTGCCTGTGTACACACATGAGGACTGTAACAACTTTTTGACAACTTCTTGAACAAAGTACAAGACATTAGGGCCAGTATTAATCCTCCACTCATTCGTGGTTGTTTTACTGAGTTCTCACTGGTGTCGTCTTGTTCGTCCTTCACTCCTGTCAGCATACAGGACGTGAAGACCATAACAAGAAATATGAAACTGTCTTCGAGCCCTGCTGACATTATCCCAACAAATCTATTTTTGAAAATACTTGATATCGTCGGCCCCTGTGTGGTAAAAATAATAAATCTGTCACTTAAATCTGGCTCAGTTCTCACCTACTTCAAACATGCTGTGGTGACTCCGATCCTCAAAAAGCCCAATCTCGACCCTTCAGAACCTAAAAACTACAGGCCCATATCTAAACTTCCATTTATCTCCAAAATTTTGGAAAAAGTAGTAGCATGCCAACTGACCTCCTTTATGGAGCAGCACAACTTGTTTGATACTTTTCAATCTGGCTTTCGAAAATCACATTCTACTGAAACTGCCCTTATCAAAGTCTCTAGGTCTCTGGCACAAGGTTCAGTTTTGGGACCTATTTTGTTTTTTACTGTACATTTTGCCTCTTGGTCAAATTATCGGCTGATCTCTTCTTTTTTATCTACCTGTTGCAACATTCTTGATACAATTGCCCCATTTAAATCCATGTGTTCAAAACCCAAATCTGAACCTTGGAAAAATGCTAGACAAGAGTGCAGGAAAGCTGAGCGCAAATGGGAAAAAGATCATCTGCAGGTTTCTTATGACATTCTTAAAGAAAGTTTGCACAATTATCAGAGAACTGTTAAAGCTGAAAAGACCAAGTATCTCTCAGATTTTATTTCAAAAAATTGCCAGAAACCTCATGTTCTTTTTAAAACAATTAATTCTGTTCTCAACACTCCCCAATCTGTCTATCACGTAGCTTCCTGTGACAAATTTCTCCATTTTTTTTTTGTGGATAAGATTGCCTCAATTAGAGCAAGCATCTCACTTCCTACTTTTGACCCCTCCATTTCCTTAGAGTGTACAGCTGTTTTTAACAGATTTGAGACTGTATCCATCTCTACTCTCAAAAATATTGTTACACATTTGAAACCCTTATTTTGTCCCACTGATATTGTCTCACCTCGTCTTTTTAAAGAGGTGTGGGACACTATTGGACCTAACATCCAAGAAATTATAAATAGCAGCCTTACTTCAGGTTCTGTACCAGCTTATTTTAAACAAGCAGTGGTGCAGCCACTAATCAAGAAACCAAATTTGGACACATCTGAACTTTCAAACTATCGCCCAATCTCTAAACTCCCTTTTGTCTCGAAGATTTTAGAGAAGGCAGTTCTTTTACAGTTGCAGTCCTTTTTAGATACACATGGTGTTCTTGAGGTGTTCCAACCTGGTTTTAAGACACTTCATAGCACTGAATCCGCACTTTTAAGAGTTTTTAATGATCTTTTAATCTTGACTGACTCTGGAGATTATGCAATTCTTATGCTTTTAGATCTTACAGCAGCATTTGACTCAGCTTACCACAGCATCCTTATTTCTCGCCTCGAGCATGGCGTGGGGATTAAGGGCACTGCCTTAGAATGGTTTAGGTCATACTTGTCTGACAGAGATTTTAGAGTCAGTTTTGGTGGCTCTATTTCACCTTCTGTGTCCTTTACATGTGGAGTTCCACAGGGTTCAATTCTCAGGCCAATTCTTTTTTCACTTTATTTGCTTCCCCTTGGATCAATCTTAAAAAAACACAACATCGGCTTCCATTTCTACGCAGATGATTCGCAAATCTACCTGCCCATCAAAAGAAATGATGATAGTCGTTTATCAAGATTGGTTGACTGTTTAAATGATATTAAAGCCTGGATGGCCCTCAATTATTTAAACTTTAATGAGAATAAAACTGAGGTCATGCTTTTTAGACCCAGTGGCACCTCTGATGTCTCGCAAATAGACCTGGGCACTTTCAAACCCTATGTTAAGTCTGTTGTAACAAACCTTGGAGTAAAAATGGACTGTGATTTTAAAATGGAGAAGCAGATAAATTCCATTGTAAAAGCAAGCTTCTTTCAACTTAGGCTTCTTACTAAGCTTAAACCCTTTTTATCCCTCACAGACTTTGAGAGGGTTATACATGCATTCATCACAACACGCCTTGACTATTGTAATGCTCTGTATGTAGGTGTTAGCCAGGCCTCCTCTCTCGACTACAACTGGTTCAGAATGCTGCTGCTCGCTCTCCTTACTGGAACTCGAAAGCGAGATCACATCACCCCTGTCCTTGCCTCTCTTCACTGGCTCCCAGTTAATTTTAGGATTGATTTTAAGATTCTATTGTTTGTTTTTAAAGCCCTTCATGGACTAGCTCCAAAATATATTACTGATCTGTTGAAGCCACATGCTCCCTCAAGGTCATTAAGGTCTGCGAACCAGTCTCTTCTTGCTGTCCCTAAAACACGGCTGAAGAGCAGGGGTGAGCGAGCTTTCTCAGTTGCAGCCCCGAGACTGTGGAATGCATTGCCCCTCCATATTAGTATGGCCCCCAGCCTTCCGGTTTTTAAATCGCGACTTAAAACGCATTTTTATTCTTTGGCTTTTAATCTGGTATGAGAACTGTATGATGTATTTGTCTGGTGTTGTATTTTGTCTATTTTTTGTTTTTTGTTTTTGTTTATATCAATGTACAGCACTTTGGTCAACCTGGTTGTTTTAAATGTGCTTTAGAAATAAAGTTTGAGTTGAGTTGAGTTGAGTTTTAATGATGCTGAGTTTCATCGTCTGCCTCTGTTTCTAGAGTGTGTGTCCTCCATCAAAGACTGGCTAGCCACAAACTACTTGCAGGTAAATTCAAACAAGACTGAAACGCTGATTTTTGCCCCAAACCATAAGATCCCGCTGATCAAACAGCACCTTGGCACTCTGGGCGCTTCTGTCAAATCCAGCCTCAGAAACCTGGGGGTTGTATTTGACCAGGCCGTGTCCCTGGAGACACACTCAAAACAGGTCATTTGGAATTGCTTTTGTCACCTTAGGAACATCTCTAAAATTCGTAAAATGTTGTCAAAGGATCTGGAAATGATAATTCATGCTTTCATATCGACAAGTCTTGACTACTGCAATGCTGTTTTTACCTGTCTGAATAAGTCTGCTTTGAACAAATTGCAAATCGTCCAAAATTCTGCTGCTAGGCTTTTAACAGGAGCCCCTCGAAGGTCTCACATTACACCAGTCTTACTGGACCTCCATTGGCTCCCTGTAAAATTCAGGATTGATTTTAAGATTTTAGTGCTGACTTTCAGAGCCTTAAACAGTCAGGCCCAACACTACATCCTGGACCTTTTGAAGCCGTATTCCCCTGACCGCACTCTTCGGTCCTCTGGCCAGAACTTACTTGCAGTCCCTAAGACAAGTTATAAGACCCGAGGGGACATGTCATTCCAGTCTGTTGCTCCCAGACTGTGGAACGCTCTGCCCCTGTCCTTGCATCTGGCAGACACGGTTGTCTCATTTAAAAAGGATCTAAAAACACTTCTATTTAAGAAGGCATTTGGTTGAAAGCGCTTTATAAATACACTTTACTTACTTACTTACTTACTGTTTTGAGAGTTAAATGACTACACTTTGCCGATTCACACAGCTGCATTCCCCAATTCTCAATATTCAAATTCCTAAAGTTGAGCACACCCACACATTAGCACTGAAAAACAGACACATGCATAAAAAAAAAACATGAATGTCGCCTGACATCAGGTGGGAGAGGCTTTACCTCCGTTTGGACTGTACACAGTGCTGCTCACATCCTAGCAGCAGAAAAAGATAAAGTCTCTACAGCTGCTCAGTGTGGATCAGTACAGGGTAGAGGCTTCGACAGCTGAAGCTCTCTTTTAACAAGCTGATTAACAAACACTGTTTTGAGCAAGCTTTGATTTTTATTAACGACTTGGTTGAACTATGAAACTTTTTGTTATATTTTGTTGGTTGATGTTTGTAGTAGTAGTTGTGTAACTATTATAGAACACAACAGGGCAGTTCCTCTGGACAGTGGATCTTTTCATTATATATCTAGATTGCCTTCTTGACTGAAAATGCAGATGATTATCAGGCTGTAACACTATTAACTAATCTGAACTAGAGCAAACATTTGTTTAAATGTGTTGAATGTTACTACTGCATCCTGTCAAGCAACTGGAACCATTAAGTCATCAATGTTTGATTTAACTGTACAGTTTTATTGTTGCTATTTGTCGTCTACTTTCCTCATTTCAGGTGTAAATCGTTACTGATCCCTGATCTGTTATTCATATAAATAAGTTCAGTGACAATCTTACATTATCTATATTGGCTTCATCTGCATGGACAACATTTAGCTTTGAATGAAAGTTTTTGTACACACATTTTTATGTAGATATGGCAAGGACAGAATACTTTGATTCTCACTTCCATTTTAGTTCCCTTAAATATAATTATATTGTTTATTGCCCAGGACAAGTTTTTTAGCCTTAATTTAAGGGAGGCCTTGGAAATGTTTCTTGTTCATGGGAGATTTATTCTTACTCCTTCCTCTCCTCTACTTTATCCTCCATCACTCTCTCCTGGTTGTTCTTTGTATCCATCTCTCTTTTTGCTTCTCTGTTGCACAGACATGATGAGCAATAACAGCTTTACTCCTGAGTATTTTCAGCTGACTCTGTTTACAGACTCTGGGCCCCTCAGATATCTGTTCTTCTGTCTGTGTCTGTTGATCTACATGACTATAATCTCTGCTAACCTTGTCATTATTCTGACAGTCTGCCTGGAGAAGTCTCTGCATCAACCCATGTACATGTTTCTCTCCTGTCTGTGTTTAAACTCTCTGTACGGCTCAGCCGGCTTCTTCCCGAGGTTCCTGATGGACATTCTGTCTGACACTCATTTGATCTCAAGCACAGCCTGTTTCATGCAGATGTATGTTATTTACACCTATGCATCATGTGAACCAACCATCCTCAGCATCATGGCCTATGATAGATTTGTTGCTATTTGCCAGCCTTTACACTATCACAGCAAAATGACATTTAGGATGGTGAGACGTCTTCTGATTTTTGCTGTGCTCTACCCTGCATTTTTTAATGGATTTGTTCTTTATCTTACTATTCGATTGCCTCTGTGTGGAAATAAACTGCACAGGCTTTTCTGTTCTAACTGGCCTGTGGTTCGGCTCTCCTGTGTGGACACAACTCTGAATAACATAGTAGGTCAGTTTTTGACAATAACAACCACCTTCATCCCCCCTGCTCTTTGTCCTGTACACCTATCTACGGATTCTGCTTGTGTGCAGGAGAAGCTCGTCTGAGTTCAGAGGAAAGGCGTTACAGACCTGCCTGCCCCACATAGTGACATTTGTGACCTATATGTTTTCTGTCTTCTGTGAGCTGTCACTGACCAGATTTGAAGGTGACAAACTGAATCCAAACATTGCAGTTGTTTTATCTTTAGAGTATCTGATCATTCCCCCCATCAATAATCCTCTAGTTTATGGCCTGAATCTGCCTCAAATCAAAGGAGTGATTTTTAGATTTTTGAAGATACGAAAAATGGGTCCTGCTGCAAAAATGTAAAACTCATCATGCATATGAATGAATTATTTTTTTTAATCCTCAACCACAACGATTGTGTTGGTATAACACAAGTTCTCTATGCGTGGTTTAACTCACATCTCATTTGGTTAAAATATATCTTTAAAGGTTTTCTGTTTTTATCTTTGTAAATTACTGTGTTTATCTTCTTTTAATATTTTCTGCTTTTGTTGTGAACCATTTTCCTTTTGTAATTATAATAACACCTATCTGTAATCATTTAGAATAATCAACAAACAAGGCTAACAGTGTACAGCCATGGTAACTGTCCTTTGAGACTGTACTTTGGCACAATGTCATGCAACATCAGCTAACATGCTCAGAATGACTGCTGACATGATAATATTTACTGTGTTCAACATCTTATTGGACACACATAATTTTTATTGTTATGATGATGCTATATCGAAATCTGGAAGATGACCAAAGTTACAATTCATCCTAACAGGCACATAAATGTGTGAATTAGAGTTCATGGTGACCTATTCAGTAGCTGTTGAGACATTTCAATAATAAACAAAATGTCAACCTGCTGCTGGCAGGAAAATACCATTAATGCTTGTATAGAATTTCTTGACAATTAGCCCAAGGGTTTGGAGTTTTAAGTCTGGAACAAAGGACTTTTTTAGTCTTAATTTCATTACATGTTGTCTTGTTCTGAGTCATTGAGTCATTTCTATGTTTATCAGAAATACTGGAAATAAAGTTTTTTTTTAAACTAAGATGTGTTCCAATTGTAAAAAAAATAAATAAAATAAAGATTAACTTATGCAGAACTGTGACAGATGAGCTAGCCAAGATGGAAACCTGAACTTTTACCAAACCTGCTTGTCTCTAAGTAATGCATGACATAACATTTCGTCTGCTTTGGGAGAGCGAGGACGATAATTATACAATCTAAAAGTCTCATAATAGCAGCATGGCAGTAACAGAAGAGCAAAATAAGTCACTGAGACACAGTGATGTTGGTACATTAGAGGAATATGGCTTGTGAGCGTGCACAGAATGTGCAAACACACACGGTGAACTTATGTTGGGCAGGCAGAGACAGTTTTTAAATACTGTGTCAGTCAGAAAACTGTATACAAGTAAGTTAGAAGAGAGCCTAAGCATACATCAGCTGGCAAAAAATGAACACTCTGAGCGGACAACTTGACCACTGTAAGTGATATACAGAATTTGCATGGGAATGATTCTGCCCTAAGGTTTTTTATCCATTTAAGTAGCTGATCACTGCAACAATAATCACTACAAACAGTTTCAGCAGTAAATAGATAAGGAAGAGAAAAATCACTGTTTGGGTCCAGGTCTGGAGGAGAAAGTGGCGATCCAGTGGTCTTCCATCTGGTCCAATTGGATCTAGAGCTCCCTGGAGTGAGCGGTGCCTGAGGCCGATTTTGGATTTGGTAGTACCTGTTAAAAAGATCTCAGAAGGCCTTTCCTTGGATAAATGACAATATTAGTTTAAGGAGAAAATGTCGGAAGATTGAGCGCTAGTGGAAAGCCACTAAATTAGAGGTCCACAGACTCCATTTAAAAGACATGATGCTAGATCTAAATGAATTGATAAAGCAGTCTCGCTCAGCTTATTTTTCTAATCTTGTGTCAGGAAATAAGAAAAATCCAAAAATCTTGTTTGACACCATCGACAAACTTACTGCACCCCCAGCTCCTCTTGTGCCTGTGTACACACATGAGGACTGTAACAACTTTTTGACAACTTCTTGAACAAAGTACAAGACATTAGGGCCAGTATTAATCCTCCACTCATTCGTGGTTGTTTTACTGAGTTCTCACTGGTGTCGTCTTGTTCGTCCTTCACTCCTGTCAGCATACAGGACGTGAAGACCATAACAAGAAATATGAAACTGTCTTCGAGCCCTGCTGACATTATCCCAACAAATCTATTTTTGAAAATACTTGATATCGTCGGCCCCTGTGTGGTAAAAATAATAAATCTGTCACTTAAATCTGGCTCAGTTCTCACCTACTTCAAACATGCTGTGGTGACTCCGATCCTCAAAAAGCCCAATCTCGACCCTTCAGAACCTAAAAAACTACAGGCCCATATCTAAACTTCCATTTATCTCCAAAATTTTGGAAAAAGTAGTAGCATGCCAACTGACCTCCTTTATGGAGCAGCACAACTTGTTTGATACTTTTCAATCTGGCTTTCGAAAATCACATTCTACTGAAACTGCCCTTATCAAAGTCTCTAGGTCTCTGGCACAAGGTTCAGTTTTGGGACCTATTTTGTTTTTTACTGTACATTTTGCCTCTTGGTCAAATTATCGGCTGATCTCTTCTTTTTTATCTACCTGTTGCAACATTCTTGATACAATTGCCCCATTTAAATCCATGTGTTCAAAACCCAAATCTGAACCTTGGAAAAATGCTAGACAAGAGTGCAGGAAAGCTGAGCGCAAATGGGAAAAAGATCATCTGCAGGTTTCTTATGACATTCTTAAAGAAAGTTTGCACAATTATCAGAGAACTGTTAAAGCTGAAAAGACCAAGTATCTCTCAGATTTTATTTCAAAAAATTGCCAGAAACCTCATGTTCTTTTTAAAACAATTAATTCTGTTCTCAACACTCCCCAATCTGTCTATCACGTAGCTTCCTGTGACAAATTTCTCCATTTTTTTTTTGTGGATAAGATTGCCTCAATTAGAGCAAGCATCTCACTTCCTACTTTTGACCCCTCCATTTCCTTAGAGTGTACAGCTGTTTTTAACAGATTTGAGACTGTATCCATCTCTACTCTCAAAAATATTGTTACACATTTGAAACCCTTATTTTGTCCCACTGATATTGTCTCACCTCGTCTTTTTAAAGAGGTGTGGGACACTATTGGACCTAACATCCAAGAAATTATAAATAGCAGCCTTACTTCAGGTTCTGTACCAGCTTATTTTAAACAAGCAGTGGTGCAGCCACTAATCAAGAAACCAAATTTGGACACATCTGAACTTTCAAACTATCGCCCAATCTCTAAACTCCCTTTTGTCTCGAAGATTTTAGAGAAGGCAGTTCTTTTACAGTTGCAGTCCTTTTTAGATACACATGGTGTTCTTGAGGTGTTCCAACCTGGTTTTAAGACACTTCATAGCACTGAATCCGCACTTTTAAGAGTTTTTAATGATCTTTTAATCTTGACTGACTCTGGAGATTATGCAATTCTTATGCTTTTAGATCTTACAGCAGCATTTGACTCAGCTTACCACAGCATCCTTATTTCTCGCCTCGAGCATGGCGTGGGGATTAAGGGCACTGCCTTAGAATGGTTTAGGTCATACTTGTCTGACAGAGATTTTAGAGTCAGTTTTGGTGGCTCTATTTCACCTTCTGTGTCCTTTACATGTGGAGTTCCACAGGGTTCAATTCTCAGGCCAATTCTTTTTTCACTTTATTTGCTTCCCTTGGATCAATCTTAAAAAAACACAACATCGGCTTCCATTTCTACGCAGATGATTACGCAAATCTACCTGCCCATCAAAAGAAATGATGATAGTCGTTTATCAAGATTGGTTGACTGTTTAAATGATATTAAAGCCTGGATGGCCCTCAATTATTTAAACTTTAATGAGAATAAAACTGAGGTCATGCTTTTTAGACCCAGTGGCACCTCTGATGTCTCGCAAATAGACCTGGGCACTTTCAAACCCTATGTTAAGTCTGTTGTAACAAACCTTGGAGTAAAAATGGACTGTGATTTTAAAATGGAGAAGCAGATAAATTCCATTGTAAAAGCAAGCTTCTTTCAACTTAGGCTTCTTACTAAGCTTAAACCCTTTTTATCCCTCACAGACTTTGAGAGGGTTATACATGCATTCATCACAACACGCCTTGACTATTGTAATGCTCTGTATGTAGGTGTTAGCCAGGCCTCCCTCTCTCGACTACAACTGGTTCAGAATGCTGCTGCTCGTCTCCTTACTGGAACTCGAAAGCGAGATCACATCACCCCTGTCCTTGCCTCTCTTCACTGGCTCCCAGTTAATTTTAGGATTGATTTTAAGATTCTATTGTTTGTTTTTAAAGCCCTTCATGGACTAGCTCCAAAATATATTACTGATCTGTTGAAGCCACATGCTCCCTCAAGGTCATTAAGGTCTGCGAACCAGTCTCTTCTTGCTGTCCCTAAAACACGGCTGAAGAGCAGGGGTGAGCGAGCTTTCTCAGTTGCAGCCCCGAGACTGTGGAATGCATTGCCCCTCCATATTAGTATGGCCCCCAGCCTTCCGGTTTTTAAATCGCGACTTAAAACGCATTTTTATTCTTTGGCTTTTAATCTGGTATGAGAACTGTATGATGTATTTGTCTGGTGTTGTATTTTGTCTATTTTTTGTTTTTTGTTTTTGTTTATATCAATGTACAGCACTTTGGTCAACCTGGTTGTTTTAAATGTGCTTTAGAAATAAAGTTTGAGTTGAGTTGAGTTTTAATGATGCTGAGTTTCATCGTCTGCCTCTGTTTCTAGAGTGTGTGTCCTCCATCAAAGACTGGCTAGCCACAAACTACTTGCAGGTAAATTCAAACAAGACTGAAACGCTGATTTTTGCCCCAAACCATAAGATCCCGCTGATCAAACAGCACCTTGGCACTCTGGGCGCTTCTGTCAAATCCAGCCTCAGAAACCTGGGGGTTGTGTTTGACCAGGCCGTGTCCCTGGAGACACACTCAAAACAGGTCATTTGGAATTGCTTTTGTCACCTTAGGAACATCTCTAAAATTCGTAAAATGTTGTCAAAGGATCTGGAAATGATAATTCATGCTTTCATATCGACAAGTCTTGACTACTGCAATGCTGTTTTTACCTGTCTGAATAAGTCTGCTTTGAACAAATTGCAAATCGTCCAAAATCAGGCCCAACACTACATCCTGGACCTTTTGAAGCCGTATTCCCCTGACCGCACTCTTCGGTCCTCTGGCCAGAACTTACTTGCAGTCCCTAAGACAAGTTATAAGACCCGAGGGGACATGTCATTCCAGTCTGTTGCTCCCAGACTGTGGAACGCTCTGCCCCTGTCCTTGCATCTGGCAGACACGGTTGTCTCATTTAAAAAGGATCTAAAAACACTTCTATTTAAGAAGGCATTTGGTTGAAAGCGCTTTATAAATACACTTTACTTACTTACTTACTTACTGTTTTGAGAGTTAAATGACTACACTTTGCCGATTCACACAGCTGCATTCCCCAATTCTCAATATTCAAATTCCTAAAGTTGAGCACACCCACACATTAGCACTGAAAAACAGACACATGCATAAAAAAAAAACATGAATGTCGCCTGACATCAGGTGGGAGAGGCTTTACCTCCGTTTGGACTGTACACAGTGCTGCTCACATCCTAGCAGCAGAAAAAGATAAAGTCTCTACAGCTGCTCAGTGTGGATCAGTACAGGGTAGAGGCTTTGACAGCTGAAGCTCTCATTTAACAAGCTGATTAACAAACACTGTTTTGAGCAAGCTTTGGTTTTTATTAACAACTTGGTTGAGCTATGAAACTTTTTGTTATATTTTGTTGGTTGATGTTTGTAGTAGTAGTTGCGTAACTATTATAGAACACAACAGGGCAGTTCCTCTGGACAGTGGATCTTTTCATTATATATCTAGATTGCCTTCTTGACTGAAAATGCAGATGATTATCAGGCTGTAACACTATTAACTAATCTGAACTTGAGCAAACATTTGTTTAAATGTGTTGAATGTTACTACTGCATCCTGTCAAGCAACTGGAACCATTAAGTCATCAATGTTTGATTTAACTGTACAGTTTTATTGTTGCTATTTGTCGTCTACTTTCCTCATTTCAGGTGTAAATCGTTACTGATCCCTGATCTGTTATTCATATAAATAAGTTCAGTGACAATCTTACATTATCTATATTGGCTTTCTCTGCATGGATAACATTTAGCTTTGAATGAAAGTTTTTGTACACACATTTTTATGTAGATATGGCAAGGACAGAATACTTTGATTCTCACTTCTAGTTCCCTTAAATATAATTATATTGTTTATTGCCCAGGACAAGTTTTTTAGCCTTAATTTAAGGGAGGCCTTGGAAATGTTTCTTGTTCATGGGAGATTTATTCTTACTCCTTCCTCTCCTCTACTTTATCCTCCATCACTCTCTCCTGCTTGTTCTTTGTATCCATCTCTCTTTTTGCTTCTCTGTTGCACAGACATGATGAGCAATAACAGCTTTACTCCTGAGTATTTTCAGCTGACTCTGTTTACAGACTCTGGGCCCCTCAGATATCTGTTCTTCTGTCTGTGTCTGTTGATCTACATGACTATAATCTCTGCTAACCTTGTCATTATTCTGACAGTCTGCCTGGAGAAGTCTCTGCATCAACCCATGTACATGTTTCTCTCCTGTCTGTGTTTAAACTCTCTGTACGGCTCAGCCGGCTTCTTCCCGAGGTTCCTGATGGACATTCTGTCTGACACTCATTTGATCTCACGTCCATCTTGTTTCATTCAGATATATGTGATTTACACCTATGCATCATGTGAACCAACAATCCTCAGCATCATGGCCTATGATAGATTTGTTGCTATTTGCCAGCCTTTACACTATCACAGCAAAATGACTTTTAGGATGGTGAGATGTCTTTTTGATTTTTGCTGTGCTCTACCCTGCTTTTTTCATTGGGGTTTGTCTTTATCTTACTGTTCGATTGCCTCTGTGTGGAAATAAACTGCAGAGGCTTTTCTGTTCTAACTGGCCTGTGCTTCAGCTCTCCTGTGTGGAGACAACTCTTAACAACATAGTTACTCAGTTTTTTACAATAACAACCGTCTTCATCCCCCTGTTCTTTGTCCTGTACACCTATCTACAGATTCTGCTTGTGTGCAGGAGAAGCTCGTCTGAATTCAGAGGAAAGGCGTTACAGACCTGCCTGCCCCACATAGTGACATTTGTGACCTATATGTTTTCTGTCTTCTGTGAGCTGTCACTGACCAGATTTGAAGGTGACAAACTGAATCCAAACATTGCAGTTGTTTTATCTTTAGAGTATCTGATCATTCCCCCCATCAATAATCCTCTAGTTTATGGCCTGAATCTGCCTCAAATCAAAGGAGTGATTTTTAGATTTTTGAAGATACGAAAAATGGGTTCTGCTGCAAAAATGTAAAACTCATCATGCGTATGAATATTATTTTTTAATCCTCAACCACAACGATTATGTTCATATTACAAAAGTTGTATATCCATGGTTTAACTCACAGCTCATCAGGCTAAAATATATCTTTAAAGGTCAACCTAGAATTCCTTTTTAAAAGATGTTAGATGTGTCTTTGTAATATTTTCTGTTATTATCTTTTTAAGTTACTGTGTTTATCTTCTTTTAATATTTCTGCTTTTGTTGTGTACCAGTTTCCTTTTGTAAGTATAATAACATTTATCTGTATTCATTTAGAATAATCAACAAACAAGACTAACAGTGTACAGCCATGGTAGCTGTCCTTTGAGGCTGTACTTTGGCACAGCTGGTCTTTGTCACAATGTCATGCTAACATCAGCTAACATGCTCAGAATGACTGCTGACATGATAATATTTACTGTGTTCAACATCTTATTGGACACACATAATTTTTATTGTTATGATGATGCTATATCGAAATCTGGAAGATGACCAAAGTTACAATTCATCCTAACAGGCACATAAATGTGAATTAGAGTTCATGGCGACCTATTCAGTAGCTGTTGAGACATTTCAATAAACAAAATGTCAACCTGCTGCTGGCAGGGAAAATACCATTAATGCTTGTACAGAATTTCTTGACAATTAGCCCAAGGGTTTGAGAGTTTTAAGTCTGGAACAAAGGACTTTTTTAGTCTTAATTTCATTACATGTTGTCTTGTTCTGAGTCATTGAGTCATTTCTATGTTTATCAGAAATACTGGAAATAAAGTTTTTTGAACAAAGATGTGTTCCACGGTAAAAAAAAAAAGAATAAAGATTAACTTATGCAGAACTGTGACAGATGAGCTAGCCAAGATGGAAACCTGAACTTTTACCAAACCTGCTTGTCTCTAAGTAATGTATGACATAACATTCCTGCTGCTTTGGGAGAGCGAGGACGATAATTATACAATCTAAAAGTCTCATAATAGCAGCATGGCAGTAACAGAAGAGCAAAATAAGTCACTGAGACACAGTGATGTTGGTACATTAGAGGAATATGGCTTGTGAGCGTGCACAGAATGTGCAAACACACACGGTGAACTTATGTTGGGCAGGCAGAGACAGTTTTTACATACTGTGTCAGTCAGAAAACTGTATACAAGTAAGTTAGAAGAGAGCCTAAGCATACATCAGCTGGCAAAAAATGAACACTCTGAGCGGACAACTTGACCACTGTAAGTGATATACAGAATTTGCATGGGAATGATTCTGCCCTAAGGTTTTTTATCCATTTAAGTAGCTGATCACTGCAACAATAATCACTACAAACAGTTTCAGCAGTAAATAGATAAGGAAGAGAAAAATCACTGTTTTGAGAGTTAAGTGACTACACTTCACACACAGCTGAATTCCCCAATTCTCAATATTCAAATTCCTAAAGTTGAGCACACCCACACATTAGCACTGAAAAACAGACACATGCATAAAATAATAATAATAATACATTTTGTTTAAGGTGCCTTTCTCGGCACTCAAGTTTTGAGTTGCGATTTAAAATGAGAGAATGAATCGAGGTTTCTAAGTTGGGGTGGTAAAGAGTTCCAGAGACGGGGGGCAGAGTGGCTGAATGATCTGCTCCCCATTGTGGTGAGACGAACAGGGGGGACAGACAAGTGTATGGAGGAAGAGGATCTAAGGGAGCGTGTGGAAGTTGGTGCCTGCAGTAGATCAGACAAATATGGAGGGGCAAGGTTGTGGATGGCCTTGAATATTAACAGAAGGACTTTGAATTGGGAGCCAGTGAAGCTGTTGGAGAACAGGAGTGATGTGGTGGATGGAGGGTGTTCGAGTTATGATGCGGGTAGCTGAATTCTGGACCAGTTGAAGTTTATGAAGGTATTTATGAGGGAGGCCGAAAAGGAGAGAGTTGCAGTAGTCCAAATGGGAGGTGACAAGACTGAACAAGAATGGCGGCAGTGTGGGGGGTAAGGGACGGGCGGAGGTTATTGATGTTTCGTAGATGGAAATAGGCAGACCGAGTAATGTTATTGATATGGGACTAAAAGGATAAAGTGCTGTCAATGATGACTCCCAGACTCTTAACCTTGGGGGCAGGGTGAAACGGAGGAATTGTCAATAGTAAGAGAAAAGCTGTCGGTTTTGGATAAAGTGGATTTAGTTCCAATGAAAAGGACCTCAGTTTTATCACTGTTTAATTTGAGGAAATTATTGGTAAACCAGGTTTTTATGTCCAAGATACAGTCAATGAGGGAGGTGGGGGGGGGATGATGGTTTGGTCGAGAGGTAGAGCTGGGTGTCATCAGCATAACAGTGGAATTGAATATTAAATTTGCGCAAGATATTGCCCAGGGGAAGGAGATAAATGATGGAAAGTAAGGGCCCCAGGACAGAGCGCTGGGGTACACCTGAAGTGACGGGGCAGGGACAGAATTTAAAAGACTTCAGTTGAACGAACTGAGTGCACCCAGAAAGATAGGATGTGAACCAGTCTAATGGAGTGTGAGTGATGCTGACAGAAGATAACCTGTTGAGGAGAACAGAGTGACAGATGGTATCAAAGGCTGCACTCAGGTCGAGGAGGATGAGAATGGTAAGTAGTCCGGAATCAGCTGCCACAAGGAGGTAATTGGTGATTTTGATAAGTGCTGTTTCAGTGCTATGTCTTCATAGCACTGAAACAGCAGTCCTCTTGGACGGAAGCCGGACTGGAACTGTTCATACAGGTTATTGTGGAATAGATGAAGATGGAGTTGAGAGGCAACTGTTTTATCAAGAATTTTGGAAATGAATGGTAAATTGGATATAGGACGGAAGTTATTGAAGTTAGAGGGGTCGATGCCAGTTTTTTAAAAATCGGGGTAATAGCAGCAGTTTTGAATGATGTAGGGACAGTTCCAGTGTTGAGAGAGGAATGGATGAGAACAGAGATGAGGGGAACCAGGGAGGGAAGGCAGGTTTTAACAAGTTGTGTGGGAATAAGTTGACAGGTAGAAGGCTTGGATTTCCTGATGAATTCTGTAATTTCTGAGGTAGTGGGGAGCTGGAAGGAGAGGAATGGATGTGTGAATGGGTGAGAGCCGGCTGGGGAGAAAGTCCTTGGGTTGGGTGATATTGTTAAGTAGGGAGAACAGTGACTTGGAGTTTCCTTTTTTTTCAATAATTATAGTGGATAGTAGTGGGTTTTGGTGTTAGCAATAGAGTCCTTGTAACATAAGATGTGGTTATTGTACATTTCTTTGTGAATAGTGAGACCAGTTTTCTGTAGAGACATTCTAGTTGCCTTTGGCTTTCATGAGACAAAGAGCAGGGGTTAACCAAGGGGCGGAGACGGAAAAGGAAACAGATCAGTTTTTTAACGGAGCAAGGGAATTTAAGAATGTTATGGAGTCCAGTGTTGTAGTGAGAGACCAGAGCATCGGGAGTGGAAAGGTTGTGAGTATCACAGTGGCAAGATTAATGTTCTTTACATTCCGAAATGAAATAAGGAGTGATATTTTAGACATGGAGAGAGTGAGTTTCAATGTAAATAAGAGGAGAAAATGGTCAGATATGGGGAGTTCAACAGCTGTAAGGTCAGAAGGGGTGACACCAGAAGAGAGCAGCTTAAAACTAGAGTATGTCCTTTGGAGTGTGTTGGGAAAGTAGCATATTGTTGGTATCCATGGATGTTGAGCAGAGCGAAGTTCAGTGCGGTGTTGTCACAGCTGGTGGTGGTGCTAGCCGACCGAGCTGGGCGGGCTAACAAACTGTGGTCGACAGCCCGGTTGGTGACGCATGGTGGGCGACGAGAGCTGGACCATATAGACTATTACTGTAGAGCTGTTGTGGTGAAAATTCTGGCGGGACCCTCAGTGGATATATCTCGGACGAGGCTGGAAGGCGATGTCCGGATGAAGATGGGGAGCCTCGGGCGCAGGTCCAAGCAGTTGAGGGCGCAGCTGGAGCAAACCCGTCACTAGCAGGTGAACAGGCAGCAGAAAGAGCCAGACACAAACAAACAAGATGTATGTCCTAGCGGCCCACATTATAGATGGGGATTTAAGCGGCATCAAAACGCAAGATGAGGTCGGACCAGAACGGAGCATGTGCGTTAAAGGGGTGGTATTATGCTTTTTGGCTTTTTTCCCTCTCCTTTATTGAGTTGTATATCTTTTTTTGTGCTGTAACAGGTTTGCACAGTGAAAAAGCCCAAAGTCCAGCCGAAAAGGGAGTTCCCATCTCCCACAGAAAGCTCTGCTCTGAACCGCTTGAAAACAGCTCGTTTGTAGTCCAGCCCTTCACTTCCTTGATTTGTGACATCACAATGCAAACGTGTCATAAAGCTCGCCAAGCGGCTGGCAGGGTCAGTCCACGCCCTCAAACCAAGCTAGTCTGAGCGGAGGCCCTTTGGCTCAACTCGCCTTTGTTTGGGTTTCCGTTGTAGAAAAGTTGGACCTGTACCTGCTTCCAGGTACTTTTTTTGTATCACCTCACCTCCATCGAGGTTCCATGCGAGCTGAGGGAAACTAAAATGTAACATGAAAACACGACAGACTGCTGATTGGTCAGAGAGCATCATCATTGCACCAGACAGAGGCCAGCTACAGGAAGTTTATTTTACAGTTTTCGTACGGAATTTGAGGAGCTCCGCAAGTGGCGCCGGGGGAAGCCTGCAGCGACCCGCGGGAGGAGCGTGTGAGGCCGGCCGGCCGGCCGCTCACAGAGCCCTCTGCTCCCGCCGTCACACAGACGCTGCAGCAACGGCAGAGGAAACAGTTCAACGTTCAGTCCTGATGGTAAGATGTGGAACAATGATGCTGTGGACTGGTAATAACTTAGACCATCTGCTAGGTTATGGTCGCCGTCTGAAGGCTTTGACTTGGATCGCCCTACCTTGTTTCTTATGACCCGCCTTTCTCTGCTTCTGATTGGCTAGTAGCCCTTATCTAGGAACTGCACATGTGCAACTCCCAATAAAGATGTGGTACAAGTAAGATGCATCACTCTGTAGCTCAAGAGCGGAGCGTACAACAGAAAGGCTGAAAAGAGGAGCTGCAGCAATGTGCAGTCTGAGGAAAATATGGTGTTATTTGAAAATTAAACCTTGTAAACCAGGGCCCGTATTCATAAAGAATCTAAGAATCCTCTCAGAAAACTCTTATCTTAGCTAAAAAACTTTTACATAGGAGTCTTAACTTAAGAGCCATTCAGGACTGATCTGAGAGCAACTCTGAGCAAGGAAAAGACAAAAACTTGTATCTTAGTGAGGAGGCGGGGTCGACCCCTTTGCTATGTATGACACAATCTTTTGAAGACTGTGATTGGTTGGTTGTCCAAGAAGGAAAAAAAGAGTGATTCTAAGTACAGGTGATATTCTAGGCTTCACTTTGGAAATTAAATGCGTAATATTTCCTATTTGACCGTTCTCTGCTCACACACACATTATATATGTGTATATAAATCCATTTTGTTATTTACCATACTGTTAATTTCCTATAAGGTATTTAATTGGCTTGAAATAATAAACATTGTTCCACTCTTTCCAGTTACACTGATTGCTGGCGTTTCTATTTAAGTGGTGGTTTGAATGTTGGTTTTAATGGATCAAACATGGAATCAAAACCAAGAAGGGCGAGAAAGCCCAACTGGACAGAGGAACAGTGTTTCCTGTTAGCCCAGTTAGTGGATGAACACAAGGCCGTTCTAAAAGAAAAATTTGGGCCGGGTGTCACAGCACGGGGCGAGAAGCAGACGAGGCAGCATATAGTGCAAACTATTAACGGTTCATTCTCGTTGTGCGCAAGAGGGAAGCTACTATATTCATAAATGCAGTTTTTTGAGCCTGCAAGGTGGGAATGTCCAGTGGAAACGAAATGAACTGCGACACAATAAGAGGTGCTGAAAGTGCTGTAATTGTTTGTGTCACGCTTAAAGAAGGTTGTGACAGACCCAAATCATCACCGCTGCATTGCCAAATATCCTAATGTAGTGATTACTTTCATTCCTGCCTGTGTCGGAGATGTTAGCGTGTATCTAATAAGATCAGTCACAAACACGATCCCTGCACGATCTAATCTATAGACTAGAAGCTACTCTTAGCCTTAAGATTCTTTATGAATACGGGCCCTGTTCTGGTACAACCCAAAATTAAGATTTTGAACCTGAAAATGAGCAGAATACTTTAACTATGAAGGCTCAGACAAAAAGTAGTGCCGGCAGATCGTAAGAGTACATTTACATTTATTCATTTAGCTGATACTTTTATCCAAACCAACTTAAAAATGCTATACATGTCAGAGCTCGCACACCTCTGGAGAAACTAGGGGTTAAGTGTCTTGCTCAGGGACACAATGGTAGATGGGTTACAGTGGGGATTGAACCAAGGTCTCTCACACCAAAGTCAGGCATCTTATCCATGGCGCCATCCCCACCGAGTATTCCGTATGAAGGGAATTGCACTGTCTGATTGAGTTACTGAACCATAAGATGAGTCGGAAAGTTAAAAGATACGAGTTAAAAGATACAAGGTTTACCGGCGAGCAGCGGCAGCAAGTTGCGCCAGCGTTCACTTGCATCCGGTTCCGATCACTGAAAAACAGATACAGTACATGCATTAAAAACACGAATGACGCCTGACATCAGGTGGCAGAGGCTTTACCTCCCTTTGGACTGTACACAGTGCTGCTCACATCCTAGCAGCAGAAGAAGATAAACTCTCTACAGCTGCTCAGTGTGGATCAGTACAGGGTAGAGGCTTCGACAGCTGAAGCTCTCTTTTAACAAGCTGATTAACAAACACTGTTTTGAGCAAGCTTTGATTTTTATTAACGACTTGGTTGAACTATGAAACTTTTTCGTATATTTTGTTGGCTAATGTTTGTAGCAGTAGCTGTGTAACTATTATAGAACACAACAGGGAAATTCCTCTGGACAGTGGATCTTTATATATATATATATATATATCTAGATTGCCTTCTTGACTGAAAATGCAGATGATTATCAGGCTGTAACACTATTAACTAATCTGAACTAGAGCAAACATTTGTTTAAATGTGTTGAATGTTACTACTGCATCCTGTCAAGCAACTGGAACCATTAATCATCAATGTTTGATTCAACTTTACAATTACAACAATTTTATTGTTGCTATTTGTCGTCTACTTTCCTCATTTCAGGTGTAAATAGTTGCTGATTTTGTTTGATCTGTTATTCATATAAATAAGTTCAGTGACAATCTTACATTATCTATATTGGTTTTCTCTGCATGGGCAACATTTGGCTTTGAATGAAAGTTTTTGTACACACATTTTTATGTAGATATGGCAAGGACAGAATACTTTGATTCTCACTTCTATTTTAGTTCCCTTAAATATAATTATACTGTATATTGCCCAGGACATGTTTTAGCCTTAATTTAACTCAGGAAGGTCTTGGAAATGTTTCTTGTTCATGGGAGATTTATTCTTACTCCTTCCTCTCCTCTACTTTATCCTCCATCACTCTCTCCTGGTTGTTCTTTGTATCCATCACTCTCACTTCTCTTCTTCCAGCTCTGCTGTTGCACAGACATGATGAGCAATAACAGCTTTACTCCTGCGTATTTTCAGCTGACTCTGTTTACAGACTCTGGGCCCCTCAGATATCTGTTCTTCTGTCTGTGTCTGTTGATCTACATGACTATAATCTCTGCTAACCTTGTCATTATTCTGACAGTCTGCCTGGAGAAGTCTCTGCATCAACCCATGTACATGTTTCTCTCCTTTCTGTGTTTAAACTCTCTGTACGGCTCAGCCGGCTTCTTCCCGAGGTTCCTGATGGACATTCTGTCTGACACTCATTTGATCTCACGTCCATCTTGTTTCATTCAGATATATGTGATTTACACCTATGCATCATGTGAACCAACAATCCTCAGCATCATGGCCTATGATAGATTTGTTGCTATTTGCCAGCCTTTACACTATCACAGCAAAATGACATTTAAGATGGTGAGACGTCTTCTGATTTTTGCTGTGCTCTACCCTGCATTTGCTATTGGATTTGTTCTTTATCTTTCTGTTCAATTGCCTTTGTGTGGAAACAAACTGCACAGGCTTTTCTGTTCTAACTGGCCTGTGGTTCGGCTCTCCTGTGTGGAGACAACTTTGAATAACATAGTAACTCAGTTTTTTACAATAACAACCTTCTTCATCCCCCTGCTCTTTGTCCTGTACACCTATCTACGGATTCTGCTTGTGTGCAGGAGAAGCTCGTCTGAATTCAGAGGAAAGGCGTTACAGACCTGCCTGCCCCACATAGTGACATTTGTGACCTATATGTTTTCTATCTTCTGTGAGCTGTCATTGACCAGATTTGAAGGTGACAAACTGAATCCAAACATTGCAGTTGTTTTATCTTTAGAGTATTTGATCATTCCCCCCATCAATAATCCTCTAGTTTATGGCCTGAATCTGCCTCAAATCAAAGGAGTGATTTTTAGATTTTTGAAGATACGAAAAATGAATCCTGGGCCCAAAATGTAAAACTTGTCTTGCACATATTATGTAACAAACAATGAAGCTTTAAGCTCTTTTGAATGTGGATCATGTTAAAGGTATTAGACTATAGATTTTGTTTGGTTTCACATATGTGTTAGGGAAATCAACATTTATAGAAATATAAATAATTCTCACATTTATGAATTATTTATAATAGGAATATTATTTTTTAATCCTCTACTACAACAATTATACTGATATTACAGAAGTTGTTTATGCGTGTTTTAACTCACAGCTTATCTCAGGCTAAAATATATCTTTAAAGGTCAACCTTCAATTCCATTTTAAAGGATGTTAGATGTGTCTTTGTAGTATTTTCTGTTTTTAGCTTGTAAGTTACTCCCTGTTTGTCTTGTTTTAATATTTTCTGGTTGTGTTATGAACCAGTTTCCTTTTGTAATTATAATATTTATCTGTTATGAAGATTAACAGTATCCAGCCATAATAGCTGTCCTTTGATGCTCAACATGACAATGCTAACATGATGATATATTTACCATTTTCAAAGTCTTCTTGGACACATAATTTTTACTCTGATGATGATGCTAGATGAAAGAGATGAGCAAACTTACAATTTATCGTAACATTCACATAATGTGTGAACTAGAGTCCAGGGAAACCAATAGTTGTTGAAATATTTCAATAATAACCAAAATGTCATGTCACAGGGTCAAAGTCAGTTCAATATGTTTTGAGTCTGAAGCATGCACCTTTTTTACTCTTAATTTCATCATATATTTTCTTGTACTGTAACTGTTGTCATTTGTATTTTGATCAGTAATACTGGAAATAAAGTTGTTTTTTAAAATTAAAATCTATTCCAACAGTCAAAAAAAAAAATAACGATGATATCATGCAGGACTGTGACAAATGAGCTAGCCAAGATGAAAAGATCACTTGGGGAGGCATAGCACTGGATAGGAAACAATGGAAGAATCTCACTGTGGCCTGACAACCCACATGGGGCAAACATGATGAAGCCAGTAAGTAGGTGTCTTCGTATCAATCCTGTCTCGTAGAAATTATGTTCATGTACTACTAATTTGGAAAAAGTTTTTCAATAAAACATAGTATCATTTGAGATTATATTTTTTAACAACATAATTAATAAACACTGTTAGTACATATCTGGGTCAAAATTAGAATCAGTTTAATTGGCCAGGTATGTGCACATACAAAGAATTTGACTCCAGTTTTACTTTTCTCTCAATTTGCATACACAGAAAAAGGCGTATATGCTGCTAACAAAAATGGACAACAAACAAAAATATACTAATGAAATGAACCAAAGATGCTGAAATAATTCTTTTCTCTTTTCTAACTGGCCTTTATACGTGAGGTAGGTGGATATGACACAGTATGCACAGTGTATGTAGATTGTGTTTTAGGCATACAGTGTTCTGTAACATCTACCGGAGAAGAGAAGTTGGAACAGGTTGTGTAGTGAAGTGTGTTTTCTACTAGTAATCACAGCAGCTTGCTTCAGTCAGGGCATTTGGCACTGGGGAGCCCCCTACATCCTTCCTTCAGCATCCGTTAAAGATTGCTTTAGTTGATGATCCAGGCATGATCAGGAGTTCACATCCGCACTGTGACCCATCCACCATTGTGTCCCTGAGCAAGACACTTCACCCCTAGTTGCTCCAGAGGTGTGCACCGAGATTAATAGCAATTGTAAGTCACTTTGAATAAAAGAGTCAGCTAAATGAGTTAATGTAATGATCTTGGCCTCCTGCCTCCTCCTGGCTTGCCTCTCAGTAGGCTAGCCTTCAGATTGCTAGCCAACTCCTAACGTGTCATCTCATCTGTTTTCCCTGCCACATTCTAACTCCCCTGTCATCTTAGATCCAGCCAGTCCCTTCTGCCCTGCAATAACCCTTTTCTTGTCATTTGTCATCACTTGAACCTCCCTCGCATGCCTGTTCCCATTTTCCCACGTTAGCCCTGCTGTACAGTGGTCGCAATAGGCAGCAAGATTGCTTTGATAGCAGAAAAATAAAAAATAAACAAACTGATATCGGCTGGTGCTGAAATAGATCTGACATGACAGCTACAATAACTCAATCACTTATGAGGAACACAATCTGTTCCTCATAAGTGATTGTGCCTCCTATATAAAAGTGCGAAAACGATTTTTGCAGCAATGCTTTATATTGAGTTTATTGAGAGCTTTTACTTTGAAAAGTTCTGAAGGACATTCACAAGAGACTCTGTGTTGCTTGACACTCCTCTGAAAAAGCAGTCAGTAAATGTGTGACTGGATTCCCCTGAATCTCCTCTGAGAAATGAAAAAAAGCATCCATAGGTTTATGAAGCGGGCACAAATGTAAAGTAGTGAGTGTACAGCTTGTATAACAGTGTAAATTTGCTGTCCCCTCAAAATAACACCTCACACAGCCATTAATATCTAAACCGCTGGGGGGGGGGGTCAGTATGTCAGGGCTCAGACCATACACCGCACACTGCATCAGATTGGTCTGCATGGCTGTCGTCAAAGAAGGAGGCCTCTTCTACAGGTGATGCACAAGAAAGCCTAAGGACATGGATTACTGTAACCCTGTCCTGTCGTCTGATGAGACCAAGATAAAGTTACTAACCCTTCAGATGGTGTCAAACGTTTGTGGCAGCAACCAGGTGAGGAGTACAAAGACAAGTGTGTCTTGCCTACAGTCAAAAATGGTGGTGGTATTGTCCTGGTTGGGGGCTGCATGAGTGTTGCTGGTACTGGGGAGCTACAGTTCATTGAAGGAACCATGAAAGGCAACACTGAAGCAGAACACGATCCCTCTCTTCGGAGACTGGGCGCAGGGAAGTATTCCAGCATGATAGCGACACCAAACACACCTTCAAGGCGACCACTGCCTTGAATTGGATGTCAAAAGCTTCTCCAGCTGAACTCACATTCTCACTTCTTAAATTCTACCATCTACTGCTTCCCCAGTGGATCATATCAAGCATGTTGCAAGGAATCTGGTTTAACAGCAAATCACCAAGCTTGTGCAATTATGTTTTTATCATCTTAGAAATATATCAAATTTGATCTACCTTAACATTTAAAGACACTGAGACCATTTTACATGCCTTCATATTATCAGGCTTGGATTACTGCAACAAACTTGTGATGTTTTCAGTTTTAGCTTCATTACACTGGCTTCCAGCATGTTTTAGAATAGACTAAAGAATTGTATTGATTACTTTTAAAGGTCTTCATGGCCTCATGACCTGTCATATTTGACCTCTTAGGGCAGGTACTTTGAGATCCTTGGTGAGAGGCCTATCTTAAGTTCCAGAGGCCCGGCTGAAAGCTAAAGCCAAACGTTTGCAGTCAGGGCCCTCAATCAGGCCTGCTGAGTTATTGAACTTCTTTAAGATTGGTCTTTCGTAAAACATACTTTCATCAGCGAGCTATTCCTGATTTTACTTGACTTTAATTTTCTGTATTTGGTTGTATTGTAATTCCTTACTTGTTATTTGTTACTTGTTTTTACCGGTTTTAACTATTTGTCTTGTTTTTATCTGTTTTCCTTTAAAACCTGATGTTTTTATGACTGTTTTTTTCACTTCAACTTCTTTGCAACCTTCCTCAGGCTGTCAGAGTCATCTTTTTCATCAGTGTAATGGCTTTCCTTCAGGCTTGTGGTTTGCATGGCAAAGTGTCTGACTCTGCACACTCCAAATAAACCTAAGACAGGTAACCATAATTATTTAAAAGCAATAAATATGGTTTGTTTCATTTGTTTCATTTCAGATGGCACAGACAATAACCATCTGTTCAATAAGGGCATAATGTGTTTGTAAAGAATAACCATTTAACCAAGATGAATTCCATGTATTTGTAATTGAATATACAATAAAATAAAAAAGAATGATCCGTGCAGCACAGACGTGCCCTTGTGTTTGACTCAGTTAAAACTCAAAAGATTAGCAGTATACTATTTTATCAAGTGTGTTTGAACTGATTATAGTCAATTTATTACCATTACAAACTAACCTTATTTATAAATCCAGAGACATCAATATGATATTAATATCAATGGCATAAAAACAATCTCACCCAACATATTCATTCATAATGTAGGTTTAGTTTACACTCGAATTACAATACATATTAAAAGGTCCAGAAATTTACAATATTCTTCACTGTGCATTTATCATAGAAATAATCATTCAAACTACATTTAAAAAAGTCCCCCATTTATAACTGACAGAAGAAATATCTGTGCATTTGTTTTAGTGTTAATACATCAAATCCTTTTGGCAGGACAGAACAGGCTCTTCAGGTGTTTAGAAATTTCTCTCATTTTTAGTCCATACATAATTGGATTAAATAGAGGATGGTACATTACTATTTGTAAAGACATTATTAAACGTACAGTTATTGGAAAATCAGATTCCAGCCGAACTGTGATGACATCATATGCACACAAACAGGAGAAGTTGATTAAAACTACCAGGTGGGGTAAACAGGTCTGTACAGCTTTCTTCCTGACTTCTCTACTACTTCGATAGGTTATTATAAATATCCTTGTATACGTAAAAAGTATGAAAAGAGCAGGAAGAAGTGCAACATTTAGCAAAACTATCATATCATATATAGTTTGTGCTCTTGAGACCACACATTGAAGTTTATAAACTGTATTGTTGCAAAAAACACCTTTTAAACTAAAGCTACAGAGTTTTTGATTTGCACTCAGTGTAGCCGGCACTGCGACCTGAGAGGCAGGCAGAATCCAGGCTAAAACCAAGAAAATACTGACAGTAGTTTTGTTCATGATAGTTGGATATTGCAGAGGTTTACATATAGAAACATACCTGTCATAGGCCATGGCTGCCAACAGTAAGAATTCTGAACCGCCTAAAGAGTAAAACATATGAAATTGAAAGAGACAGGCTGAATAAGAAATGATCTGTTTTTCAGATAAAACATCAATCAACAGCTTTGGGTAGATAGCACTGCTGAAAAGAACAGAGTTCAATAACAAAGCTGCAATAAAATGTACATGGGCTCATGAAGGCTTTGGTGGATCCAGATAAGGTACACAATGGTAGAATTACTGCAGAGTATTAGAATATATACTGTGAACATAATCACAAAATAAAGAAATCTGTATTCGTCCACTTGCACATGCCCTTCAAGAGTTATATATGTTACATTGAGTTCATCATCCATTAAGCTTATCTGAAAAAAATTCTCACTGTAATTTTAACTTACAGTTACCTGACCTTAAACACAGTGTGTTCATCTTCAGAATCACAAAGTGAACTGTTTGATAGTGTTTTTTATCAGATTGGTTGACACAATGGATCTCATTAAAAATCTTCACCAAGAACTATTAACTTGTAAACAACTTAATTGAACTCAAGACAACTTGTAGAACTTGTACACAGGTTGCTCAGTGGCAGGGAAAACTTCGATGTTTCAGGAGACCCAGAGGCCGGGGTAAAAAAATATATTGCATATACCTTTTGCTAACAGGTCAAATGTCTGGAGGAGGAAGTGTTTTTTGGTTAAGTATGCGGAGGAATACGCCATGTTGATGCCATAGTGCCATTTTCTACAGCTATGATTGGTACTGATTTATGTTATCCTGCTTTGGTGTTCATGGATCCATGATATTGAAGTTTGAGTGCCTGCCAAGGCTCTAGGTTGTCTTATGTTGATTTACTCTTTCCAAAAATGTGCTGCAATTAGGCTTCGGTGCTAGCTAATCCAAACCACAGGTGGAGTCAGGCACACAGCTTGCTATATAATTTTCAGTCCAACATAGCTAAATGTGAAAACAACAGAGCGGCTCCAGTGGAACTGCCAGCTACTCACTAGTTCTTGAAGACAGGCAGAAACAGAGCGGTGAGAAGGTGGGAGAAGGGCTTGTTAACTATAAGTAGTTTAACCCAGGGCATGTTACCACAAAGGCAGAAATCTGCACGCCTGATGTTGAGCTGTTGGCTGTCGGGTTGAGGTCGTACTACCTTTCTTCTGAGTTTTTTAGCCGCCATTGTCGTCACTGTTTACATCTATTTAAGATAGTGCCAAAGATCTGGTTCATCAGCCCTGTTCTTCATAGGACTCTCCTCATCAACTTCCAGATGGAAGGACAACACAGAGGCCCCTTTATACAGGAAAGGACACCGAAGGCTTTTCTTCCTGAGGAGGTTCAGGTCCTTCAATGTGTGCACCAGGCTGTTTCACAGATGTTCTACCAGTCTGTAGAGGCCACCCTCATCTTGTTCACCGTGGTGTGCTGGGGAGGTGGTTTTGGGACTTGTGGGAGCAACAAACTAGGCAAGCTGGTGAACAAGGCCAGCTTGGTTGTGGGTAATGGAACGTGACAGTGTGGAGGCTGAGAGTGAAGCTGGACCATCTTATATTTTATCTTTAAGACTGTCTCTATGGAACCAAGGATTTCTCATTTTTAAATCTTTAAAATGAAAAATTTGCTCTGCCCCTGTTTGGTTCTGCTGATCTCAGGATATAGTTCACACTTCATGCAAATTCCAGAAACCATTATATGAACCCTGGACATGCTCAAGTAAGTAGTGGCATATTACAGCAGTAGCCTCATTGTCAGACAGCTACTGTGTCTAGACTGGAACCCAACAAAGACTGAAGGCCAACAGGTAACAATTCAAGTATTTTATTGAAGAACAGGTTAGTTCAGTGAGAGGGTGCTGACTGACTGGGGTAAAGGGGTTAATCCGGAGCTTCTCTTGATGGAGTCAACTGGCAGGAGTGTTAATCTGGTTGCAGATGAATTTGACTACCAGAGTTAGAGGTATACTAATAATCAAGTTATATATATTCAGGCCTCAAGAACTCTCACAGTGAAGTTTGTAATCGGTGCTGTTACAAATGATTCCTTTGAAAATAAAGTTAAAGTTTTTTTATTAGCATTGAGTGCAATTGGCACAGCATCCTGACAAGCTGGGACAAGCCAAGCTAAAACCAAGAAACTAGTGACAGTTGTGTTCCTCATGATAGTTGGATATTGCAGAAGTTTATATATAAACACATACCTGTCATAGGCCATGGCTGACAAGAGACAGAATTCTGAACTGCTTAGTGAGTAATATACAAACCACTGAAAGAGACAGGTTTAATGTCTTGTGTTTCCACTGTTCAGCCTTGTTTGTTCATATGTTCATTTGGTATGTTCAGCTTAGTTTACTTTTACCAGTACTGTCTCATTCCCTGTCTTAGATTGGTGTCTTAGTTCAGTGTCTTAGTCCAGAGTCTTAGTTCACTCTTTCAGTGGGCTATCCTCTTCGGCGTTTTATTCCTGAAAAGACATGGGGTGGGTTGTGCGTGTATTTTAATAAAGACTGGAGCAAAACTGCTGATGTCAAAGACTCCTGCTGGATATCTGATCTAGAGCTGCTTGCTGTGTCATTCAGACCCAAATATCTTCCCTGAGAGTTTGGTCAGCTGGCTCTAGTTCTTGTTTATAAAATCAGCAAAGAAAGGATTGAAGGAGAGTTGAGAGACTCTTTTGGGAAAGCAAAGCTAGGGACGTCTGGCAAGGCATTAAAACATTGGCTGGCAACAACTCAGCATCATCCGGGACAAAATACTCAACATGGCAGAGGAACTCAATCAATTCTACAACAGATTTGACCATAATCAGTCTGATTATTCACAAGAGATGAAGGAGATAATAACTGAGCTCACTCCTATGATACCTGGCCAAGCAAACCTGTAGCTGCGACTGGAGGAGGTGGAACTCATGCTGAAGAGAATGAAACCAAACAAAGCACCAGGACCTGATCAGATCTGTGGCTGGTTGCTGAAGGCCTGTTTGCAGCCAGCTGGCAGGTGTTTTCTGTTATTTGTTCAACCGCTCCCTGTCAGAACATTTTTTACGGCCCTATAACCATGGGTCTTGTGTGTTGGTGTGTCTTTTCTCCTGTAGTTCTCCAGGTACTGCCCTTCCCCCTCCTGCCGTGCGGCTGCAATTAGTAATGGACAGCAGCTGCACCTGATTCCCCAATCAGTACCTGGAGGATAAGAGAGCTAGGAGACTCCAGCAGAGGAGCTATGTGGCTGGTCTTGAGAGGCCAGCGTGTGAGGCTGGTCCTGTGGGTGCCAGCCAAGGTGACCCGATGGCGGTGTTTGGGTGCAGCAGGAGTGGAGCTGCGTGTGGAGCTGTGTGCTTGGGTGCAGCAGGAGTGAAGCTGCGTGTGGAGCTGTGTGCTTGGGTGCAGCAGGAGTGGAGCTGCGTGTGGAGCTGTGTGCTTGGGTGCAGCAGGAGTGGAGCTGCGTGTGGAGCTGTGTGCTTGGGTGCAGCAGGAGTGGAGCTGCGTGTGGAGCTGTGTGCTTGGGTGCAGCAGGACTGGAGCTGCTCGGAGCTGTTTGCTGGGGACTAGTGGAGCTGTGGGCTTGCATACTCCCTTGGAAAAAGGAGTGTGTTAAATGTGTTAATTTAAGTTATTAGTGTCTGTGTTTTGGGTAAAAGCTATATCACCACCTTTGGTTAAGTAGTCTAGTTCTTTGTCTGTGTCTCTTCTGTTCCTCTGTAAGGTATGTTTGTTAATAAATATCTATTTGTTTGCACATAGATATTAATTAATATCTATTTGTTTCGCATCCTCTCCGGTGAACCATCACTTTATCGAGGTTTTGCGTGCCCTGGTGAACCTGGAGGCTGTGTTGTCTGGAGCCTAGTGCTCCTGGTGGGGTCTCCCAAGGCAGAGAGGTTCCAGGTGAGGGGCCAGACCAAGAATGGTTCACAAAGACCCCGATGGAAGATCACGTAAGAGGAGGAGAGACCCTGCCCGGAGGAAGCCCGGGGCCCCCGTCTGGAGCCAGGCCCAGAGGGAGGGCTCGTTGGCAAGCACCTGGTGTACGGGTTTGCCCTGGAGCCCGGCCGGGCACAGCCCGAAAAAGCTACGTGGCGCCCCCCTTTACATCCTTTGGACCCACCATCCATCGGAGGGTGCGCTGCCACATGGGTGGCGGTGAAGGTCTCGACGGACCAGACCCGGGTGGCAGAGGCTGGCTCTGGGGACGTGGAACGTCACCTCTCTGTGGGGGAAGGACTTGTGCAGTAGATGGAGCACTACCAATTAGATCTGGTGGGGCTGACCTCCACGCTGCAGTCTTGGTTCTGGAACCGTACTCCTTGATAGGGGATGGACATTATTCTTCTCTGGAGTTGCTCAAGGTGTGGCGCCAGGCGGGTGTGGGTATACTCACAAGTCCCCGGCTGAGTGCCGCTACGTTGTAGTTTACTCCGGTGAAGCGAAGGGTTGCCTCCCACGCCTTGGGTAGCGGGGGAACTCTGACTGTTGTTTGTCTATATGCACCAAACAGCAGTTCAGAGTATTCGGCCTTCTTGGAGACCCTGAATGGAGTCCTGTATGGGGCTCCAGTAGGGTACTCAACGCGCATGTGGGCAATGACGATGAACTGGGAACGTCTGGTGGATACCCCTGTCCGTGAGATCTTCAACTCAAACCTCTGGCGGAGCTTTTCTGGCATCCCTGTGGAGGTTGGGGACATTGAACATGAGTGGGCAATGTTCAAAGCCTCTATTGCTGAAGCTGCAGCGGAAAGACATGGAGAAGGACTTTCGAAGGGCTGTCCGCCATCTCAGGAGGGGGAAGCGGGGAACCGTACAAGCTGTGTACAGTAAGGATAGGACCCTGTTGACCTCAACTGGGGAGGTAATTGGGCGGTGGAAGGAACACCTTGAGGAACTCCTAAATCTGACTGATGCACCCTCTCTAGTAGAGGCAGAGCTGGAGGCTGATGGAGGTTTCTCGTCAATTTCCCTGGAGGAAATCACTGAGGTAGTCAAACAACTCCACAGTGGCAAAGCCCCAGGGATTGATGAGATCCACCCAGAAATACTAAAAGCTTTGGATGTGGAGAGGCTGTCATGGATGACACGTCTCTTCAACATTGGGTGGAAGTCGGGTACAGTGCCCAAGGAGTGGCGGACTGGGGTGGTGCTTCCCCTGTTCAAAAAGGGGGACCAGAGAGTGTGTGCCAATTACAGGGGTATCACACTTCTCAGCCTCCCCGGTAAAGTCTACACCAGGGTGCTGGAATGGAGGGTTTGGCCGATTGTCGAACCTCAGGTCGAAGAGGAACAATGCAGTTTTCGTCCCGGTCGTGGAACAACTGACCAGCTCTTTACTCTCACAAGGATCCTGGAGTGGGCTTGGGAGTATGCCTATCCAGTCAACATGTGCTTTGTAGATCTGGAGAAGGCATATCCCCGGGCGATACTATGGGAGGTGCTGCGGGAGTATGGGGTGAGGGGGGCCCTTCCTAGGGCTATTCAATCCTTGTACATCCAAAGTGAGAGCTGTGTCCGAGTACTCGGCAGGAAGTCGGACTCTTTCCAGGTGGGGGTTGGCCTTCGCCAGGGCTGCGCTTTGACAACAATCCTGTTAGTGATATTCATGGACAGGATATCGAGGCGTAGCCGTGGCGAGGAGGGCCTGCGATCTCGTCACTGCTTTTTGTGGATGATGTGGTCCTGATGGCATCATCGGTCCGTAGCCTTCAGCTCTCACTGGATCGGTTCGCAGCAGAGTGCGAAGCGGCTGGGATGAGGATTAGCACCTCTAAATCTGTGGCCATGGTTCTCAGCCGGAAACCGATGGAGTGCCAACTCCAGGTAGGGAATGAGTCCTTGCCCCAAGTGAAGGAGTTCAAGTACCTCGGGGTCTTGTTCACGAGTGAGGGGAGACTGGAGCAGGAGATTGGCCGGAGAATCGGAGCAGCGGGGGCGGTATTGCATTCGCTTTACCGTACCGTTGTGACGAAAAGACAGCTGAGCCGTAAGGCAAAGCTCTCGATCTACCGGTCAATTTTCGTTCCTACCCTCACCTATGGTCATGAAAGCTGGGTCATGACTGAAAGAGCGAGATTGAGGGTACACGCAGCCGAAATGGGTTTCCTCAGGCGGGTGGCTGGTGTCTTCCTTAGAGATAGGGTGAGAAGTTCGACCATCAGCGAGGAGCTCAGAGTAGAGCCGCTGCTCCTTTGTGTTGAAAGGAGCCAGTTGAGGTGGTTTGGGCATCTGTTAAGGATGCCTCCTGGATGCCTCCCTCGGGAGGTTTTCCAGGCACGTCCAGCTGGGAGGAGGCCTCGGGGAAGACCTAGGACAAGGTGGAGAGATTATATCTCCACAATGGCCTGGCAACGCCTCGGGATCCCCCAGTCAGAGCTGGTTAATGTGGCTCGGGAAAGGGAAGTTTGGGGTTCTCTGCTGGAGCCGTTGCCCCAGCAACCCGACCCCGGATAAGCGGATGAAGATGGATGGATGGATTGTTTGCACATAATCTGTTTCCTGTTTCTTTAGACCCGGTTTTCATTTATATTTTTTACTCCTCTCCACCTCTGGGCTTGAGCCAGGTGAGGACGTAACAACATTAAATACCATCAACCTGGAAATCCTCAGTCATGTGTCCAATAGCCAAAAGAGCAATCCCACCTGCAACAATGACTACTGGCCTGTGGCATTAACATCTCAGCCTTTTATCTGGTAATGAAAGGCTTATTCTTTCCAGCTTCATGAGGCAGTCAGTTTGCATGTTGAACCCCTTCAGTTTCGCGTACAAACAGCATGGAGTTGTGGATGATGATGACGACTAACACTGCTACATCGCACTTATTCCTGTCTTGAAAAACCCATGTCATTCATTAGACTGGTCTTTGTAAATTTCTCAAGTATTGTAAACGCAGTGCTACCTCACCTGATGAGACAAGAATTGCTCCAAGTGACGGGTCTTGTTGGACCCATCACAAATTGGGTGAGAGAGAGCAGTTTTAACTTTGCTGTGGGTGGGAGTGGGCGGTTAAAAAATATACTCGCGGGTCCCAGGATTTGGCTTGGATTAATAAAATGGAGTCAACAAATTAAGTTAAAAGATGATAAGTGGCTTCTACAATGCCAAAGAAAGGCAAGTCTGAAATTTGGAAAAGGTCTCCGTTATTACTGACAAAAATGAATGTAATAATTTATATGTCAGTTATTCTGAACGTTAAACATAGCCCAAACATCAGCGTCCTTTTTTCATTCTGCATGTCACAACGTTTGCATATGCGGGTGGTAGTGGAACACATCTGTTGTAGGAGCGGAAACAAGAAAACAGTCCCGACTAGGGCTCCAGTCCACACCTCCATTTCCTACCTCTGCACTCAGCCTCTCATGACAGTGGGACGTAACTAGTCATGGACCCAGCAGAAACTTATTCCACAAGATTTATGGACATGTTTAGATACTTTTTTGAAATGTGCAGAGGAGCAAGTAACCAGGGTTACAAGGAGGCCCCCTTGGCTCGGGGAATGGTGCTGGTCAAGCCTTGGCTCAAGGACCGAGGCTTATCTAGCCGGGATGCTGGTTTCCTTTACTCAACTCCCCCACATACTAGTTTAGTGTTAGCCATGTGCCAGCTAACAGGCTGCCAGTTAGCACCAGGCCGCCTGATCCCTGGCCTACTAGCTGCCTTCTGGAGCCTCAGCCAGCTAACCCCCTGCCTGTTTCCCAGCCTGAAAGCGCCCCAGCACCTAGCCACCCATCTGCCCTCCTGTCTGCCTGCCTGACCCTCCAGCCAAAGAATCTGGTACTATGACTGTCATTTTATTTTTGTCAGGGACAATGTACAAAATACATTAATCTTACGAAAAGATCTTTTGTTGAGTTAGCAAACGCTAATTTCCATCTGCAGTCCCCGGGCAAGTGCTAACAACATTGAAACATAAACTGTCAATAGCACTAACAAATACATATTAATCCAACAATGATCATTTAAAACCAATCAGATGTTTAAATAAAAGCTAATCAAAAAGACTATCACAGCCTAAAATATATACAACATATTCAAAAACAATTACTTCAATATTACATTTGTATACTTTAGGTGTGCTGATGCTGACACAGCTGGTTATCGAGTATGTACTTCTTTAAGTTTAGAGAGAAATTAGTCAGATCTACAAACAACTTTAGACTGTCAGAGTTGATTCTCTTGTTTAATGGTTTTAAATGAAAAAGCTGTCTGTGCAAAGGCAGAGGATCTTTTCAGGATAGGACAATTTCTGTGTGCAGTGGAACGAGTTATTCGGTTAGTTTGTTCACAATAAAGATTTATGAATTTTTTATTTGAAGGTGAAGCAATATTATTAACAATTTTAAAAACAGTATTATAGTAACAGCAACATTTATTTAGAATATTGCAGTGGTGATAGCAAGAGGCCTTTCTGTCAGTCACCTTTAATGCCTGATTATAGACCAATCTGAGTGATTTAAGTGTAATCTCGTTGGCCTGAGACCAACAGGACAAACAGTAAGTGATGTATGAAGAGATCATAGCATTAAAATACATAAAAGATGCTTCAGTTGTCAAACTATTCCTAAAATGTCTAAAAGAGAGATATTATATTTAATAGAGTTGGTCATTATTTTAATATGTTTTTTAAAACTTAAGGTTTGGTCTAAATGGACACCTAGATATTTTAGCTCTGTCACGATGTTAATTTTTTTGTCCATTAAAGTAAATGTTAGGTATATCTTTAACTTTATTGGATTTAATGAAATACATCCCAACTGTTTTTTTCAATATTTAGTGTTGATTTAGATTATTAAATTATTATTATTAAATTATTAATTTTGGCCATGGCTGAGGACAATTTAGCGGCTACTTGCTCCATATCCCTCCCATGTACGTAGATGACAACATCATCTGCGTACATGATGTCTACCCCCTTGTACACAGCTGGAAGATCATTGATGTAAATACTGAACAACAAGGGTCCCAGAATTGATCCTCTACGGGACCCCAGTTGTGGTGGGCTTCAGAGAGGACAATACATTTTTACCCTCACACATTGCATCTGATTTGAGAGATATGATTGTATCCAATGCCATGTCTCCATGGACAGATTATACTGAGAGAGCTTAGTCAGGAGGACACTGGTTTACCATGTCAAAGGCTTTTCAGAAGTCCAGAAACACGGCACCCACCGTGCCCCTCCGTCCAAGTTGGCTTTTATGTTTTCCATCAGATAGCAGCAGGCTGCGTCGGTGGAATGATTGCGTCTAAAGCCGAACTGCATGGAATGCAAAAAATTTTTACAATCTAACTGATCAGTTAGCTGCTCTATGAAAGCTTTCTCAATAATTTAAATGCTATAGGCAATATACTAATAGGCCTGTAATTGCTAATTTCATTTTTGCTTCCAGCTTTGTAAATTGTAGTTATAACTGCTGTTTTAAAGATACTGGGGAAGATACTCTTATCAATAGATTTATTCACAATATATATAATAACTGGTGTTAAAATCATGTGTTTTAATGAAAGAGCTATCAAGTCCCTAGAAAGCTTTAGCTTTTGAGTTAGATAAAGAGTGTATTATTTTATCTGTTTTAGAATAATCAATGTGTTTAAAACACAGAGCCTCATGATCATAAATAGAGGGCTGAGGTGATAAACGGGGATGAGGCAATCCAGAGGTGTGTTGGATAATTTTATTCACTTAATCAATAAAAGACTCAAAATAGAAGTCCCCTCCTAAAACATACTTTCATCCGAGAGCTAGTGTTGATTTTACTTGACTTTAATTTTCTGTTCCTGATTGTTTTTTAATTCAAAGTATCTGTTTCTGCACACTGCAAATAAACCTATGACAGGTGACCATAATTATTTAAAAGCAATAAATGTGGTTTATTTAATTTTTGTTTTGTTTCAAATGGCACTGACAGTCATAGTCTATTCAGTAAGGGCACAAGGTGATTGTAAAGAAGAACCATTTAACTAGGATGAATTCCATTTTTATTATTCCATTTTTACAATAAGAAAAGATTGATCTGTAACACAGACAGGTGCCCTTGTGTTTGAGGCTGTTAAAACTCACAAGATTAGCAGTATAGCTTTATATAATGTTCACATGTTAAACATTTACACCGTTTATCATCAATTTATTACCATTATAAACTAAACCTATCTATAAATCCAGAGACATCAGTTGGATATTAATATGAATGGCATAAAAAAGCAGTCACACCCAACATATTCATTCATATTGTAGGTCTGGTTTACATGTGAATTACAATACATATCAATGTCCAAAAAATGTTCTTCATCAATGAATGACAGAAGAAATATCATGTGCATTTCTTTTGTCTTGTTAATACATCAAATCCTTTTGGCAGGACAGAACAGGCTCTTCAGGTGTTTAGAAATTTCTCTCATTTTTAGTCCGTACATGATTGGATTAAATAGAGGATGGTACATTACTATTTGTAAAGACATTATTAAACGTACAGTTATAGGAAAATCAGATTCCAGCTGAACTGTGATGACATCATATGCACACAAACAGGAGAAGTTGATTAAAACTACCAGGTGGGGTAAACATGTTCTGTACAGCTTTCTTCCTGACTTCTCTACTACTTCGATAGGTTATTATAAATATCCTTGTATACGTAAAAAGTATGAAAAGAGCAGGAAGAAGTGCAACATTTAGCAAAATTACCATATCATGTATAACCTGAGCTCTTGAGACCACACATTGAAGTTTATAAACTGTATTGTTGCAAAAAACACCTTTTAAACTAAAGCTACAGAGTTTTTGATTAGCACTCAGTGCAGCCGGCACAGCGACCTGAGAGGCAGGCAGAATCCAGGCTAAAACCAAGAAAATACTGACAGTAGTTTTGTTCATGATAGTTGGATATTGCAGAGGTTTACATATAGACACATACCTGTCATAGGCCATGGCTGCCAACAGTAAGAATTCTGAACCGTCAAAGAGTAAAACATATGAAATTGAAAGAGACAGGCTGAATAAGAAATGATCTGTTTTTCAGATAAAACATCAATCAACAGCTTTGGGTAGATAGCACTGCTGAAAAGAACAGAGTTCAATAACAAAGCTGCAATAAAATGTACATGGGCTCATGAAGGCTTTGGTGGATCCAGATAAGGTACACAATGGTAGAATTACTGCAGAGTATTAGAATATATACTGTGAACATAATCACAAAATAAAGAAAACTGTATTTGTCCACTTGCACATGCCCTTCAAGAGTTATATATGTTACATTGAGTTCATCATCCATTAAGCTTATCTGAAAAAAATTCTCACTGTAATTTTAACTTACAGTTACCTGACCTTGAAACACAACAAACATGTTCATCTTCAGAATCACAATTCACAAAGTGAACTGTTTGATTATATAGAATGTTTTTTATCAGATTGGGTGACACTGATCTCATTAACTCTTCACCAAGAACTATTAACTTGAAAACAACTTAATTAAACTCAAGAGAACCTGTAAGCAGGTTGCTCAGTGACTGAGAAAACTGTTTCAGAAAAATATATTGCAAACTTTTTGCCAACTGGTCAGAAATTTGGAAGAGGATGTGTTTCTTTTGTTAAGTATGCAATGTGTTTATAAACTCCAAAAATGTGCTGCAATTAGGCCATAGTGTTAGCCTTGCAAATCTAAACCACAACTTGTTAGCATTTCAAATAAGAAAAGGTGAATGTTCTCTAGCTAAGTTGATGATCAATCAATGAGAAATGTGTGCAAGTCGGAGCTCCATCTCTGTCCTTGTTACCTTCCAAAAGCGACTTTTAGTGGGTTGCATTCTCAGAGTTTATCAGAATCAGGATGGACTTTGGCAGATTGAACTTCCTCAGCTATGGCAGAAAGTAAATGCTCTGCTTAGCATGCTTGGTGAAGGAGTTGATGTTCTAGAAGGGTGTTTACTGGGGATTGACACATGGTGATGGAGGTGGGTGTGGCAGAGTTCATTCTGAAATCCACCACCATCTCCACTGTCTTTAGAGTGTTGACCTTTAAGATGTTCTTTCTGCATCAGGTCACCCAATAGTCTGTCTCCCACCCGCAGGCTGAGTCATCCCCACGAGAGATGAGACCAATGAGGGCAGTGTTGTCTGCAAACTTTGGGAGTTTGCTTCATATGCTGCCTCTCAGACAGGAAGTCAGTGATCCACCAGTAGATCGAGTCAGGCACACATCTTTCTCAAATTTTCAATCTAATATGGCCAAATGTGAAAACAACAGACTGCTCAGTGGAAATGGCCAGCTTCTGCTAGTTTGGGAAGACACGAAAAAACAGAGCTGTGAGCAGTTAGGAGAAGGATTTGTTAACATTAAATAGTTGAACCCAGGGCATGTTACTACAAGGCAGAAATCTGCACGCCTGATGTTGACCTTTGTCAGGTTGAGGTCGTACTACCTAAGTTGGGAGTTTTCAGCTGCCATTTTCATCACTGCTTACAATCCTCCCATGGCAGTGGTGGCCCGTGCTTGTAACGTTATCCACCTTTGGGGACCTGCAGATTTTAAGCATGTCAAAATTTCTAGGACACTGAACAGCTTTACCAAGTATGTTACCCGTAACACCAGGGGAGACAAGTACCTGGATCTGCTGTACACCAATGTTAAGGAGGCATGCAGCCCACCTGTCCTGGACCCCTGACACGACATTGAGGGTCTTGCCCAATGTGTCACCGGATCATACCAGGTTCTGTGGGGAGAGTATCATCTGCACCAAGAAGTTCTGCTGGTTCCCCAACAACAAATCCTGGATCAATAGGGACCCTTCTATACCCCCCTCCCTCCCTCTCTCCTGTTCTCATAAGAACAAACCAGGTGAGACGCCAACTCACCAGGATCCTGCTTAACAAGGTGGACCAACCCGATGGTGCTTAAGTGTTTGCAGAGCTTTTGGCAGCAGTGTTCCAGCATCATTTTGACCTCTCAGTGAGGTAGAAGATGGTGCCAAAGATCTTGGAGAAATCCTGTATCATCCTTGCCCACCAAAGGGACACGCCAGCGTCGTCATGGACATCCGGCCTGTGACATTAACGCTGCACATCCTAAAGACATTTGACAGAATGCAGCACATCAGGCCCCTGGTACACGACTGTGTGGACCCTCTGGAGTTTGATCAGGACCTTGTGGCCTGGAATTACAGACTACCTCACTGACAGGGCTCAATATGTTAGACTGCAGGGCTGTCTGACAGCTGTGGTGGCGAACAACACTAGAACATGACATGGAACTGTACTTTCACTGTTTCTGGTCACTGTCTACATCTCTGACTTTGATTCAATTCTGAAATGAGCCATCTCCGGAAGTTCTTGGAAGACTCCTCCATCCTCAAGCTCAACACTGCCAAAACCAAAACTGGTACATCCGACACTGAAGAGGTCCTTCAATGTGTGCACCAGGCTGCTACGGATGTTCTACCACTGGCCAGTGTCATATTCTTCACTGTGGTGTTCTAGGGAGGTGGTTTTGGAACTTGTTGCACCAACAAACTGGACAAGCTGGTGAAGGCCAGCTTGGTGGTGGGTAATGGAACTTGACAGTGTGTAGGTTTAGAGTGTAAGTTCTTATATTATAAATAAAGAAACATCTTATCTTTAAGACCAATACTATGAAACCAAGGATTTGTCATTTAGCTGCTTTTTTTAAAATCTTTAAAAAATAAAACTCTTCTCTGCCCCAGTTTGGTGTCTGCTGATCCCCGGAGACAGTTCACACTTTATGCCAGTTCCAGAAACCACAAAGTGAACGCTGGACATGCTCAAGTAAGTAGTGGCATTATTACATGCAGTAGCTACTGCATGTATTAGACAGCTGGCTGCTGTGTCGGGAATCTAGGCTGGAGGCCGACAGGTAACAATTCAAATCTTTCATTGAAGAACAGGATAGTTAAGTGAAAGGGGTGCTGGCTGGCTGGGGTAAAGGGTTATGCTGCGTTCCAGGCAACTTGGAAATTTCCAACTTCCAACTAGAAAAGTGCCATGGAACACCACTTGAAGTCGGATGCCTAGTTGGTCAGCTGAATTACGTCACACAACAATGTCAGCACCCTGGAAGTACTACACTGTAAATGGTAATCCATAAAAG
>JALXJV020000016.1:2725542-2767299 GCA_024633595.2 Lepomis macrochirus
AAAATTAAGATTTTGAACCTGAAAATGAGCATAATACCACCCCTTTAACTATGAAGGCTCAGACAAAAAGTAGCGTCGGCAGATCGTAAGAGTAAATGTACTCTTACGATTTATTCATTTAGTTGATGCTTTTATCCAAACCAACTTACAATTGCTATACTTGTCAGAGGTCGCACGCCTCTGGAGCAATTAGGGGTTAAGTGTCTTGCTCAGGGACACAGTGGTAGATGGGTCACAGTGGGGGATTGAACGAGGGTCTCTCACACCAAAGTCAGGCATCTTATCCATTGCGCCATCACCACAAGTATTCCGTATCAAGGGAATTACACTGTCTGATTGAGTTATAGAACCATAAGGTGAGTAAAGAAAGTTAAAAGATACAAGGTTTACCGGCGAGCAGTGGCAGCAAGTTGCGCCAGCGTTCACTTGCATCCGGTTCCAATCACTGAAAAAAAAAGATACATGCATTAAAAACACGAATGACGCCTGACATCAGGTGGGAGAGGCTTTACCTCCCTTTGGACTGTACACAGTGCTGCTCACATCCTAGCAGCAGAAAAGATAAAGTGTCTACAGCTGCTCAGTGTGGATCAGTACAGGGTAGAGGCTTCGACAGCTGAAGCTCTCATTTAACAAGCTGATTAACAAACACTGTTTTGAGCAAGCTTTGATTTTTATTAACGACTTGGTTGAACTATGAAACTTTGTTATATTTTGTTGGTTGATGTTTGTAGTAGTAGTTGTGTAACTATTATAGAACACAACAGGGAAATTCCTCTGGACAGTGGATCTAGATTGTCTTCTTGACTGAAAATTCAGATGATTATCAGGGTGTAACACTATTAACTAATCTGAACTAGAGCAAACATTTGTTTAAATGTGTTGAATGTTACTACTGCATCCTGTCAAGCAACTGGAACCATTAAGTCAGCAATGTTTGATTCAACTGTACAATTTTATTGTTGCTATTTGTCGTCTACTTTCCTCATTTCAGGTGTAAATAGTTGCTGATTTTGTTTGATCTGTTATTCATATAAATAAGTTCAGTGACAAACTTACATTATGTATATTGGTTTTCTCTGCATGGGCAACATTTGGCTTTGAATTAAAGTTTTTGTACACACATTTTATGTAGATATGGCAAGGACAGAATACTTTGATTCTCACTTCCATTTTAGTTCCCTTAAATATAATTATATTGTTTATTGCCCAGGACAGGTTTTTAGCCTTAATTTAAGGGAGGCCTTGGAAATGTTTAATGTTCATGGGAGATTTATTCTTACTCCTTCCTCTCCTCTACTTTATCCTCCATCACTCTCTCCTGGTTGTTCTTTGTATCCATCTCTCTTTTTGCTTCTCTGTTGCACACACATGATGAGCAATAACAGCTTTACTCCTGGGTATTTTCAGCTGACTCTGTTTACAGACTCTGGGCCCCTCAGATATCTGTTCTTCTGTCTGTGTCTGTTGATCTACATGACTATAATCTCTGCTAACGTTGTCATTATTCTGGCAGTCTGCCTGGAGAAGTCTCTGCATCAACCCATGTACATGTTTCTCTCCTGTCTGTGTTTAAACTCTCTGTACGGCTCAGCCGGCTTCTTCCCGAGGTTCCTGATGGACATTCTGTCTGACACTCATTTGATCTCACGTCCATCTTGTTTCATTCAGATGTATGTTATTTACACCTATGCATCATATGAACCAACCATCCTCAGCATCATGGCCTATGATAGATTTGTTGCTATTTGCCAGCCTTTACACTATCACAGCAAAATGACATTTAGGATGGTGAGACGTCTTCTGATTTTTGCTCTGCTCTACCCTGCATTTTTTAATGGATTTGTTCTTTATCTTACTAGTTCGATTACCTCTGTGTGGAAATAAACTGCACAGGCTTTTCTGTTCTAACTGGCCTGTGGTTCAGCTCTCCTGTGTGGAGACAACTTTGAATAACATAGTAACTCAGTTTTTTACAATAACAACCTTCTTCATCCCCCTGCTCTTTGTCCTGTACACCTATCTACGGATTCTGCTTGTGTGCAGGAGAAGCTCGTCTGAATTCAGAGGAAAGGCGTTACAGACCTGCCTGCCCCACATAGTGACATTTGTTACCTACATGTTTTCTATCTTCTGTGAGCTGTCATTGACCAGATTTGAAGGTGACAAACTGAATCAAACATTACAGTTGTTTTATCTTTAGAGTATCTGATCATTCCCCATCAACAATCCTCTAGTTTATGGCCTGAATCTGCCTCAAATCAAAGGAGTGATTTTTAGATTTTTTGAAGATACGAAAAAATGAATCCTGGGGCCAAAATGTAAAACTTGTCTTGCACATATTATGTAACAAACAATGAAGCTTTAAGCTCTTTTGAATGTGGATCATGTTAAAGGTATTAGACTATAGATTTTGTTTGGTTTCACATATGTGTTAGGAAATCAACATTTATAGAAATATAAATAATTCTCACATTTATGACAGACACATTTTAATCCTCTACTACAACAATTATACTGATATTACAGAAGTTGTTTATGCGTGTTTTAACTCACAGCTTATCAGGCTAAAATATATCTTTAAAGGTCAACCTACAATTCCATTTTAAAGGATGTTAGATGTTGTATTTTTCTGTTTTAGCTTGTAAGTTACTCCCTGTTTGTCTTGTTTTAATATTTTCTGGTTGTGTTATGAACCAGTTTCCTTTTGTAATTATAACATTTATCTGTTATGAAGATTAACAGTATCCAGCCATAATAGCTGTCCTTTGATGCTCAACATGACAATGCTAACATGATGATATATTTACCATGTTCAAAATCTTATTGGACACATAATGTTTACTATGATGATGATGCTAGATGAAAGAGATGAGCAAAGCTTACAATTTATCGTAACATTCACATAATGTGTGAACTAGAGTCCAGGGCAACCAATAGTTGTTGAAATATTTCAATAATAACCAAAATGTCATGTCACAGGGTCAAAAGTCAGTTCAATATGTTTTGAGTCTGAAGCATGCACCTTTTTACTCTTAATTTCATCATATATTTTCTTGTACTGTAACTGTTGTCATTTGTATTTTGATCAGTAATAGTGGAAATAAAGTTGTTTTTTAAAATTAAAATCTATTCCAACAGTCAAAAAATAAAAAATAAATAACGATGATATCATGCAGGACTGTGACAAATGAGCTAGCCAAGATGAAAAGATCAACCTTACTGGGGAGGCATAGCACTGGATAGGAAACAATGGAAGAATCTCACTGTGGCCTGACAACCCACATGGGGCAAACATGATGAAGCCAGTAAGTAGGTGTCTTCGTATCAATCCTGCCTCGTAGAAATTATGTTCATGTACTACTAATTTGGAAAAAGTTTTTCAATAAAACATAGTATCATTTGAGATTATATTTTTTAACAACATAATTAATAAACACTGTTAGTACATATCTGGGTCAAAATTAGAATCAGTTTAATTGGCCAGGTATGTGCACATACAAAGAATTTGACTCCAGTTTTACTTTTCTCTCAATTTGCATACACAGAAAAAGGCGTATATGCTGCTAACAAAAATGGACAACAAACAAAAATACACTAATGAAATGAACCAAAGATGCTGAAATAATTCTTTTCTCTTTTCTAACTGGCCTTTATACGTGAGGTAGGTGGATATGACACAGTATGCACAGTGTATGTAGATTGTGTTTTAGGCATACAGTGTTCTGTAACATCTACCGGAGAAGAGAAGTTGGAACAGGTTGTGTAGTGAAGTGTGTTTTCTACTAGTAATCACAGCAGCTTGCTTCAGTCAGGGCATTTGGCACTGGGGAGCCCCCTACTTCCTTCCTTCAGCATCCGTTAAAGATTGCTTTAGTTGATGATCCAGGCATGATCAGGAGTTCACATCCGCACTGTGACCCATCCACCATTGTGTCCCTGAGCAAGACACTTCACCCCTAGTTGCTCCAGAGGTGTGCACCGAGATTAATAGCAATTGTAAGTCACTTTGAATAAAAGAGTCAGCTAAATGAGTTAATGTAATGATCTTGGCCTCCTGCCTCCTCCTGGCTTGCCTCTCAGTAGGCTAGCCTTCAGATTGCTAGCCAACTCCTAACGTGTCATCTCATCTGTTTTCCCTGCCACATTCTAACTCCCCTGTCATCTTAGATCCAGCCAGTCCCTTCTGCCCTGCAATAACCCTTTTCTTGTCATTTGTCATCACCTGAACCTCCCTCGCATGCCTGTTCCCATTTTCCCACGTTAGCCCTGCTGTACAGTGGTCGCAATAGGCAGCAAGATTGCTTTGATAGCAGAAAAATAAAAAATAAACAAACTGATATCGGCTGGTGCTGAAATAGATCTGACATGACAGCTACAATAACTCAATCACTTAAGGAACACAATCTGTTCCTCATAAGTGATTGTGCCTCCTATATAAAAGTGCGAAAACGATTTTTGCAGCAATGCTTTATATTGAGTTTATTGAGAGCTTTTACTTTGAAAAGTTCTGAAGGACATTCACAAGAGACTCTGTGTTGCTTGACACTCCTCTGAAAAAGCAGTCAGTAAATGTGTGACTGGATTCCCCTGAATCTCCTCTGAGAAATGAAAAAAAGCATCCATAGGTTTATGAAGCGGGCACAAATGTAAAGTAGTGAGTGTACAGCTTGTATAACAGTGTAAATTTGCTGTCCCCTCAAAATAACACCTCACACAGCCATTAATATCTAAACGCTGGGGGGGGGGGTCAGTATGTCAGGGCTCAGACCATACACCGCACACTGCATCAGATTGGTCTGCATGGCTGTCGTCAAAGAAGGAGGCCTCTTCTACAGGTGATGCACAAGAAAGCCCACAAACAGTTTGTTGAAGACAAGCAGCCCTAAGGACATGGATTACTGTAACCCTGTCCTGTGGTCTGATGAGACCAAGATAAACTTACTAACCCTTCAGATGGTGTCAAACGTTTGTGGCAGCAACCAGGTGAGGAGTACAAAGACAAGTGTGTCTTGCCTACAGTCAAAAATGGTGGTGGTATTGTCCTGGTTGGGGGGCTGCATGAGTGTTGCTGGTACTGGGGAGCTACAGTTCATTGAAGGAACCATGAAAGGCAACACTGAAGCAGAACACGATCCCCTCTCTTCGGAGACTGGGCCGCAGGGAAGTATTCCAGCATGATAACGACACCAAACACACCTTCAAGACGACCACTGCCTTGAATTGGATGTCAAAAGCTTCTCCAGCTGAACTCACATTCTCACTTCTTAAATTCTACCATCTACTGCTTCCCCAGTGGATCATATCAAGCATGTTGCAAGGAATCTGGTTTAACAGCAAATCACCAAGCTTGTGCAATTATGTTTTTATCATCTTAGAAATATATCAAATTTGATCTACCTTAACATTTAAAGACACTGAGACCATTTTACATGCCTTCATATTATCAGGCTTGGATTACTGCAACAAACTTTTAAATGTGATGTTTTCAGTTTTAGCTTCATTACACTGGCTTCCAGCATGTTTTAGAATAGACTAAAGAATTGTATTGATTACTTTTAAAGGTCTTCATGGCCTCATGACCTGTTATATTTGACCTCTTAGGGCAGGTACTTTGAGAACCTTGGTGAGAGGCCTATCTTAAGTTCCAGAGGCCCGGCTGAAAGCTAAAGCCAAACGTTTGCAGTCAGGGCCCTCAATGCTTTGGAACAGCCTGCCCTAGAAAATCAGGCCTGCTGAGTTATTGAACTTCTTTAAGATTGGTCTTTCGTAAAACATACTTTCATCAGCGAGCTATTCCTGATTTTACTTGACTTTAATTTTCTGTATTTGGTTGTATTGTAATTCCTGACTTGTTATTTGTTACTTGTTTTTACCGGTTTTAACTATTTGTCTTGTTTTTATCTGTTTTCCTTTAAAACCTGATGTTTTTATGACTTTTTTTCACTTCAACTTCTTTGCAACCTTCCTCAGGCTGTCAGAGTCATCTTTTTCATCAGTGTAATGGCTTTCCTTCAGGCTTGTGGTTTGCATGGCAAAGTGTCTGACTCTGCACACTCCAAATAAACCTAAGACAGGTAACCATAATTATTTAAAAGCAATAAATATGGTTTGTTTCATTTGTTTCATTTCAGATGGCACAGACAATAACCATCTGTTCAATAAGGGCATAATGTGTTTGTAAAGAATAACCATTTAACCAAGATGAATTCCATGTATTTGTAATTGAATATACAATAAAATAAAAAAAGAATGATCCGTGCAGCACAGACGTGCCCTTGTGTTTGACTCAGTTAAAACTCAAAAGATTAGCAGTATACTATTTTATCAAGTGTGTTTGAACTGATTATAGTCAATTTATTACCATTACAAACTAACCTTATTTATAAATCCAGAGACATCAATATGATATTAATATCAATGGCATAAAAACAATCTCACCCAACATATTCATTCATAATGTAGGTTTAGTTTACACTCGAATTACAATACATATTAAAAGGTCCAGAAATTTACAATATTCTTCACTGTGCATTTATCATAGAAATAATCATTCAAACTACATTTAAAAAAGTCCCCCATTTATAACTGACAGAAGAAATATCTGTGCATTTGTTTTTAGTGTTAATACATCAAATCCTTTTGGCAGGACAGAACAGGCTCTTCAGGTGTTTAGAAATTTCTCTCATTTTTAGTCCATACATAATTGGATTAAATAGAGGATGGTACATTACTATTTGTAAAGACATTATTAAGCGTACAGTTATTGGAAAATCAGATTCCAGCCGAACTGTGATGACATCATATGCACACAAACAGGAGAAGTTGATTAAAACTACCAGGTGGGGTAAACAGGTCTGTACAGCTTTCTTCCTGACTTCTCTACTACTTCGATAGGTTATTATAAATATCCTTGTATACGTAAAAAGTATGAAAAGAGCAGGAAGAAGTGCAACATTTAGCAAAACTATCATATCATATATAGTTTGTGCTCTTGAGACCACACATTGAAGTTTATAAACTGTATTGTTGCAAAAAACACCTTTTAAACTAAAGCTACAGAGTTTTTGATTAGCACTCAGTGCAGCTGGCACTGCGACCTGAGAGGCAGGCAGAATCCAGGCTAAAACCAAGAAAATACTGACAGTAGTTTTGTTCATGATAGTTGGATATTGCAGAGGTTTACATATAGAAACATACCTGTCATAGGCCATGGCTGCCAACAGTAAGAATTCTGAACCGCCTAAAGAGTAAAACATATGAAATTGAAAGAGACAGGCTGAATAAGAAATGATCTGTTTTTCAGATAAAACATCAATCAACAGCTTTGGGTAGATAGCAGTGCTGAAAAGAACAGAGTTCAATAACAAAGCTGCAATAAAAAATGTACATGGGCTCATGAAGGCTTTGGTGGATCCAGATAAGGTACACAATGGTAGAATTACTGCAGAGTATTAGAATATATACTGTGAACATAATCACAAAATAAAGAAAACCGTATTTGTCCACTTGCACATGCCCTTCAAGAGTTACATATGTTACATTGAGTTCATCATCCATTAAGCTTATCTGAAAAAAATTCTCACTGTAATTTTAACTTACAGTTACCTGACCTTAAACACAGTGTGTTCATCTTCAGAATCACAAAGTGAACTGTTTGATAGTGTTTTTTATCAGATTGGTTGACACAATGGATCTCATTAAAATCTTCACCAAGAACTATTAACTTGTAAACAACTTAATTGAACTCAAGACAACTTGTAGAACTTGTACACAGGTTGCTCAGTGGCAGGGAAAACTTCGATGTTTCAGGAGACCCAGAGGCCGGGGTAAAAAAATATATTGCATATACCTTTTGCTAACAGGTCAAATGTCTGGAGGAGGAAGTGTTTTTTGGTTAAGTATCTTGGAGGAATACAGCCATGTTGATGCCATAGTGCCATTTTCTACAGCTATGATTGGTACTGATTTATGTTATCCTGCTTTGGTGTTCATGGATCCATGATATTGAAGTTTGAGTGCCTGCCAAGGCTCTAGGTTGTCTTATGTTGATTTACTCTTTCCAAAAATGTGCTGCAATTAGGCTTCGGTGCTAGCTAATCCAAACCACAGGTGGAGTCAGGCACACAGCTTGCTATATAATTTTCAGTCCAACATAGCTAAATGTGAAAACAACAGACGGCTCAGTGGAACTGCCAGCTACTCACTAGTTCTTGAAGACAGGCAGAAACAGAGCGGTGAGAAGGTGGGAGAAGGGCTTGTTAACTATAAGTAGTTTAACCCAGGGCATGTTACCACAAAGGCAGAAATCTGCACGCCTGATGTTGAGCTGTTGGCTGTCGGGTTGAGGTCGTACTACCTTTCTTCTGAGTTTTTTAGCCGCCATTGTCGTCACTGTTTACATCTATTTAAGATAGTGCCAAAGATCTGGTTCATCAGCCCTGTTCTTCATAGGACTCTCCTCATCAACTTCCAGATGGAAGGACAACACAGAGGCCCCTTTATACAGGAAAGGACACCGAAGGCTTTTCTTCCTGAGGAGGTTCAGGTCCTTCAATGTGTGCACCAGGCTGTTTCACAGATGTTCTACCAGTCTGTAGAGGCCACCCTCATCTTGTTCACCGTGGTGTGCTGGGGAGGTGGTTTTGGGACTTGTGGGAGCAACAAACTAGGCAAGCTGGTGAACAAGGCCAGCTTGGTTGTGGGTAATGGAACGTGACAGTGTGGAGGCTGAGAGTGAAGCTGGACCATCTTATATTTTATCTTTAAGACTGTCTCTATGGAACCAAGGATTTCTCATTTTTTAAATCTTTAAAAATGAAAAATTTGCTCTGCCCCTGTTTGGTTCTGCTGATCTCAGGATACAGTTCACACTTCATGCAAATTCCAGAAACCATTATATGAACCCTGGACATGCTCAAGTAAGTAGTGGCATATTACAGCAGTAGCCTCATTGTCAGACAGCTACTGTGTCTAGACTGGAACCCAACAAAGACTGAAGGCCAACAGGTAACAATTCAAGTATTTTATTGAAGAACAGGTTAGTTCAGTGAGAGGGTGCTGACTGACTGGGGTAAAGGGGTTAATCCGGAGCTTCTCTTGATGGAGTCAACTGGCAGGAGTGTTAATCTGGTTGCAGATGAATTTGACTACCAGAGTTAGAGGTATACTAATAATCAAGTTATATATATTCAGGCCTCAAGAACTCTCACAGTGAAGTTTGTAATCGGTGCTGTTACAAATGATTCCTTTGAAAATAAAGTTAAAGTTTTTTTATTAGCATTGAGTGCAATTGGCACAGCATCCTGACAAGCTGGGACAAGCCAAGCTAAAACCAAGAAACTAGTGACAGTTGTGTTCCTCATGATAGTTGGATATTGCAGAGGTTTATATATAAACACATACCTATCATAGGCCATGGCTGACAAGAGACAGAATTCTGAACTGCTTAGTGAGTAATATACAAACCACTGAAAGAGACAGGTTTAATGTCTTGTGTTTCCACTGTTCAGCCTTGTTTGTTCATATGTTCATTTGGTATGTTCAGCTTAGTTTACTTTTACCAGTACTGTCTCATTCCCTGTCTTAGATTGGTGTCTTAGTTCAGTGTCTTAGTCCAGAGTCTTAGTTCACTCTTTCAGTGGGCTATCCTCTTTCGGCGTTTTATTCCTGAAAAGACATGGGGGTGGGTTGTGCGTGTATTTTAATAAAGACTGGAGCAAAACTGCTGATATCAAAGACTCCTGCTGGATATCTGATCTAGAGCTGCTTGCTGTGTCATTCAGACCCAAATATCTTCCCTGAGAGTTTGGTCAGCTGGCTCTAGTTCTTGTTTATAAAATCAGCAAAGAAAGGATTGAAGGAGAGTTGAGAGACTCTTTTGGGAAAGCAAAGCTAGGGACGTCTGGCAAGGCATTAAAACATTGGCTGGCAACAACTCAGCATCATCCGGGACAAAATACTCAACATGGCAGATGAACTCAATCAATTCTACAACAGATTTGACCATAATCAGTCTGATTATTCACAAGAGATGAAGGAGATAATAACTGAGCTCACTCCTATGATACCTGGCCAAGCAAACCTGTAGCTGCGACTGGAGGAGGTGGAACTCATGCTGAAGAGAATGAAACCAAACAAAGCACCAGGACCTGATCAGATCTGTGGCTGGTTGCTGAAGGCCTGTTTGCAGCCAGCTGGCAGGTGTTTTCTGTTATTTGTTCAACCGCTCCCTGTCAGAACATTTTTTACGGCCCTATAACCATGGGTCTTGTGTGTTGGTGTGTCTTTTCTCCTGTAGTTCTCCAGGTACTGCCCTTCCCCCCCTCCTGCCGTGCGGCTGCAATTAGTAATGGACAGCAGCTGCACCTGATTCCCCAATCAGTACCTGGAGGATAAGAGAGCTAGGAGACTCCAGCAGAGGAGCTATGTGGCTGGTCTTGAGAGGCCAGCGTGTGAGGCTGGTCCTGTGGGTGCCAGCCAAGGTGACCCGATGGCGGTGTTTGGGTGCAGCAGGAGTGGAGCTGCGTGTGGAGCTGTGTGCTTGGGTGCAGCAGGAGTGAAGCTGCGTGTGGAGCTGTGTGCTTGGGTGCAGCAGGAGTGGAGCTGCGTGTGGAGCTGTGTGCTTGGGTGCAGCAGGAGTGGAGCTGCGTGTGGAGCTGTGTGCTTGGGTGCAGCAGGAGTGGAGCTGCGTGTGGAGCTGTGTGCTTGGGTGCAGCAGGACTGGAGCTGCTCGGAGCTGTTTGCTGGGGACTAGTGGAGCTGTGGGCTTGCATACTCCCTTGGAAAAAGGAGTGTGTTAAATGTGTTAATTTAAGTTATTAGTGTCTGTGTTTTGGGTAAAAGCTATATCACCACCTTTGGTTAAGTAGTCTAGTTCTTTGTCTGTGTCTCTTCTGTTCCTCTGTAAGGTATGTTTGTTAATAAATATCTATTTGTTTGCACATAGATATTAATTAATATCTATTTGTTTGCGCATCCTCTCCGGTGAACCATCACTTTATCGAGGTTTGCGTGCCCTGGTGAACCTGGAGGCTGTGTTGTCTGGAGCCTAGTGCTCCTGGTGGGGTCTCCCAAGGCAGAGAGGTTCCAGGTGAGGGGCCAGACCAAGAATGGTTCACAAAGACCCCGATGGAAGATCACGTAAGAGGAGGAGAGACCCTGCCCGGAGGAAGCCCGGGGCCCCCGTCTGGAGCCAGGCCCAGAGGGAGGGCTCGTTGGCAAGCACCTGGTGTACGGGTTTGCCCTGGAGCCCGGCCGGGCACAGCCCGAAAAAGCTACGTGGCGCCCCCCTTTACATCCTTTGGACCCACCATCCATCGGAGGGTGCGCTGCCACATGGGTGGCGGTGAAGGTCTCGACGGACCAGACCCGGGTGGCAGAGGCTGGCTCTGGGGACGTGGAACGTCACCTCTCTGTGGGGGAAGGACTTGTGCAGTAGATGGAGCACTACCAATTAGATCTGGTGGGGCTGACCTCCACGCACAGTCTTGGTTCTGGAACCGTACTCCTTGATAGGGGATGGACATTATTCTTCTCTGGAGTTGCTCAAGGTGTGAGGCGCCAGGCGGGTGTGGGTATACTCACAAGTCCCCGGCTGAGTGCCGCTACGTTGTAGTTTACTCCGGTGAACGAGAGGGTTGCCTCCCCACGCCTTCGGGTAGCGGGGGGGGGGAACTCTGACTGTTGTTTGTCTATATGCACCAAACAGCAGTTCAGAGTATTCGGCCTTCTTGGAGACCCTGAATGGAGTCCTGTATGGGGCTCCAGTAGGGTACTCAACGCGCATGTGGGCAATGACGATGAACTGGGAACGTCTGGTGGATACCCCTGTCCGTGAGATCTTCAACTCAAACCTCTGGCGGAGCTTTTCTGGCATCCCTGTGGAGGTTGGGGACATTGAACATGAGTGGGCAATGTTCAAAGCCTCTATTGCTGAAGCTGCAGCGGAAAGACATGGAGAAGGACTTTCGAAGGGCTGTCCGCCATCTCAGGAGGGGGAAGCAGGGAACCGTCCAAGCTGTGTACAGTAAGGATAGGACCCTGTTGACCTCAACTGGGGAGGTAATTGGGCGGTGGAAGGAACGCCTTGAGGAACTCCTAAATCTGACTGATGCACCCTCTCTAGTAGAGGCAGAGCTGGAGGCTGATGGAGGTTTCTCGTCAATTTCCCTGGAGGAAATCACTGAGGTAGTCAAACAACTCCACAGTGGCAAAGCCCCAGGGATTGATGAGATCCACCCAGAAATATTAAAAGCTTTGGATGTGGAGTGGCTGTCTTGGATGGCACTTCTCTTCAACATTGCGTGGAAGTTGGGTACAGTGCCCAAAGAGTGCCGGACTGGGGTGGTGGTTCCCCTGTTCAAAAAGGGGGACCAGAGAGTGTGTGCCAATTACAGGGGTATCACACTTCTCAGCCTCCCCGGTAAAGTCTACACCAGGGTGCTGGAATGGAGGGTTTGGCCGATTGTCGAACCTCAGATCGAAGAGGAACAATGCAGTTTTCGGTCCCGATGCGTGGAATAACTGACCAGCTCTTTACTCTCACAAGGATCCTGGAGTGGGCTTGGGAGTATGCCTATCCAGTCAACATGTGCTTTGTAGATCTGGAGAAGGCATATGACCGGTTCCCCCGGGCGATACTATGGGAGGTGCTGCGGGAGTATGGGGTGAGGGGGGCCCTTCCTAGGGCTATTCAATCCTTGTACATCCAAAGTGAGAGCTGTGTCCGAGTACTCGGCAGGAAGTCGGACTCTTTCCAGGTGGGGGTTGGCCTTCGCCAGGGCTGCGCTTTGACAACAATCCTGTTAGTGATATTCATGGACAGGATATCGAGGCGTAGCCGTGGCGAGGAGGGCCTGCGATCTCGTCACTGCTTTTTGTGGATGATGTGGTCCTGATGGCATCATCGGTCCGTAACCTTCAGCTCTCACTGGATCGGTTCGCAGCAGAGTGCGAAGCGGCTGGGATGAGGATTAGCACCTCTAAATCTGTGGCCATGGTTCTCAGCCGGAAACCGATGGAGTGCCAACTCCAGGTAGGGAATGAGTCCTTGCCCCAAGTGAAGGAGTTCAAGTACCTCGGGGTCTTGTTCACAAGTGAGGGGAGACTGGAGCAGGAGATTGGCCGGAGAATCGGAGCAGCGGGGGCGGTATTGCATTCGCTTTACCGTACCGTTGTGACGAAAAGACAGCTGAGCCGTAAGGCAAAGCTCTCGATCTACCGGTCAATTTTCGTTCCTACCCTCACCTATGGTCATGAAAGCTGGGTCATGACTGAAAGAGCGAGATTGAGGGTACACGCAGCCGAAATGGGTTTCCTCAGGCGGGTGGCTGGTGTCTTCCTTAGAGATAGGGTGAGAAGTTCGACCATCAGCGAGGAGCTCAGAGTAGAGCCGCTGCTCCTTTGTGTTGAAAGGAGCCAGTTGAGGTGGTTTGGGCATCTGTTAAGGATGCCTCCTGGATGCCTCCCTCGGGAGGTTTTCCAGGCACGTCCAGCTGGGAGGAGGCCTCGGGGAAGACCTAGGACAAGGTGGAGAGATTATATCTCCACAATGGCCTGGCAACGCCTCGGGATCCCCCAGTCAGAGCTGGTTAATGTGGCTCGGGAAAGGGAAGTTTGGGGTTCTCTGCTGGAGCCGTTGCCCCCGCAACCCGACCCCCGGATAAGCGGATGAAGATGGATGGATGGATTGTTTGCACATAATCTGTTTCCTGTTTCTTTAGACCCGGTTTTCATTTATATTTTTTACTCCTCTCCACCTCTGGGCTTGAGCCAGGTGAGGACGTAACAACATTAAATACCATCAACCTGGAAATCCTCAGTCATGTGTCCAATAGCCAAAAAGAGCAATCCCACCTGCAACAATGACTACTGGCCTGTGGCATTAACATCTCAGCCTTTTTATCTGGTAATGAAAGGCTTATTCTTTTCCAGCTTCATGAGGCAGTCAGTTTGCATGTTGAACCCCTTCAGTTTGCGTACAAACAGCATGGAGTTGTGGATGATGATGACGACTAACACTGCTACATCGCACTTATTCCTGTCTTGAAAAACCCATGTCATTCATTAGACTGGTCTTTGTAAATTTCTCAAGTATTGTAAACGCAGTGCTACCTCACCTGATGAGACAAGAATTGCTCCAAGTGACGGGTCTTGTTGGACCCATCACAAATCGGGTGAGAGAGAGCAGTTTTAACTTTGCTGTGGGTGGGAGTGGGCGGTTAAAAAATATACTGCGGGTCCCAGGATTTGGCTTGGATTAATAAAATGGAGTCAACAAATTAAGTTAAAAGATGATAAGCGGCTTCTACAACGCCAAAGAAAGGCAAGTCTGAAATTTGGAAAAGGTCTCCGTTATTACTGACAAAAATGAATGTAATAATTTATATGTCAGTTATTCTGAACGTTAAACATAGCCCAAACATCAGCGTCCTTTTTTCATTCTGCATGTCACAACGTTTGCATATGCGGGCGGTAGTGGAACACATCTGTTGTAGGAGCGGGAAACAAGAAAACAGTCCCGCACAGGGCTCCAGTCCACACCTCCATTTCCTACCTCTGCACTCAGCCTCTCATGACAGTGGGACGTAACTAGTCATGGACCCAGCAGAAACTTATTCCACAAGATTTATGGACATGTTTAGATACTTTTTTGAAATGTGCAGAGGAGCAAGTAACCAGGGTTACAAGGAGGCCCCCTTGGCTCGGGGAATGGTGCTGGTCAAGCCTTGGCTCAAGGACCGAGGCTTATCTAGCCGGGATGCTGGTTTCCTTTACTCAACTCCCCCACATACTAGTTTAGTGTTAGCCATGTGCCAGCTAACAGGCTGCCAGTTAGCACCAGGCAGCCTGATCCCTGGCCTACTAGCTGCCTTCTGGAGCCTCAGCCAGCTAACCCCTGCCTGTTTCCCAGCCTGAAAGCGCCCCAGCACCTAGCCACCCATCTGCCCTCCTGTCTGCCTGCCTGACCCTCCAGCCAAAGAATCTGGTACTATGACTGTCATTTTATTTTTGTCAGGGACAATGTACAAAATACATTAATCTTACTGAAAAGATCTTTTGTTGAGTTAGCAAACGCTAATTTCCATCTGCAGTCCCCGGGCAAGTGCTAACAACATTGAAACATAAACTGTCAATAGCACTAACAAATACATATTAATCCAACAATGATCATTTAAAACCAATCAGATGTTTAAATAAAAAAGCTAATCAAAAAGACCATCACAGCCTAAAATATATACAACATATTCAAAAACAATTACTTCAATATTACATTTGTATACTTTAGGTGTGCTGATGCTGACACAGCTGGTTATCGAGTATGTACTTCTTTAAGTTTAGAGAGAAATTAGTCAGATCTACAAACAACTTTAGACTGTCAGAGTTGATTCTCTTGTTTAATGGTTTTAAATGAAAAAGCTGTCTGTGCAAAGGCAGAGGATCTTTTCAGGATAGGACAATTTCTGTGTGCAGTGGAACGAGTTATTCGGTTAGTTTGTTCACAATAAAGATTTATGAATTTTTTATTTGAAGGTGAAGCAATATTATTAACAATTTTAAAAACAGTATTATAGTAACAGCAACATTTATTTAGAATATTGCAGTGGTGATAGCAAGAGGCCTTTCTGTCAGTCACCTTTAATGCCTGATTATAGACCAATCTGAGTGATTTAAGTGTAATCTCGTTGGCCTGAGACCAACAGGACAAACAGTAAGTGATGTATGAAGAGATCATAGCATTAAAATACATAAAAGATGCTTCAGTTGTCAAACTATTCCTAAAATGTCTAAAAAGAGAGATATTATATTTAATAGAGTTGGTCATTATTTTAATATGTTTTTTAAAACTTAAGGTTTGGTCTAAATGGACACCTAGATATTTTAGCTCTGTCACGATGTTAATTTTTTGTCCATTAAAGTAAATGTTAGGTATATCTTTAACTTTATTGGATTTAATGAAATACATCAACTGTTTTTTCAATATTTAGTGTTAAGCAAGAAGATTTAATTATTAAATTATTAAATTATTCATTTTGGCCATGGCTGAGGACAATTTAGCGGCTACTTGCTCCATATCCCTCCCATGTACGTAGATGACAACATCATCTGCGTACATGATGTCTACCCCCTTGTACACAGCTGGAAGATCATTGATGTAAATACTGAACAACAAGGGTCCCAGAATTGATCCTTGCGGGACCCCAGTTGTGGTGGGCTTCAGAGAGGACAATACATTTTTTACCCTCACACATTGCATCTGATTTGAGAGATATGATTGTATCCAATGCCATGTCTCCATGGACAGATTATACTGAGAGAGCTTAGTCAGGAGGACACTGGTTTACCGTGTCAAAGGCTTTTCGCAAGTCCAGAAACACGGCACCCACCGTGCCCCCTCCGTCCAAGTTGGCTTTTATGTTTTCCATCAGATAGCAGCAGGCTGCGTCGGTGGAATGATTGCGTCTAAAGCCGAACTGCATGGAATGCAAAAAATTTTTACAATCTAACTGATCGGTTAGCTGCTCTATGAAAGCTTTCTCAATAATTTAAATGCTATAGGCAATATACTAATAGGCCTGTAATTGCTAATTTCATTTTTGCTTCCAGCTTTGTAAATTGTAGTTATAACTGCTGTTTTAAAGATACTGGGGAAGATACTCTTATCAATAGATTTATTCACAATATATATAATAACTGGTGTTAAAATCATGTGTTTTAATGAAAGAGCTATCAAGTCCCTAGAAATCTTTAGCTTTTGAGTTAGATAAAGATTGTATTATTTTATCTGTTTTAGAATAATCAATGTGTTTAAAACACAGAGCCTCATGATCATAAATAGAGGGCTGAGGTGATAAACGGGGATGAGGCAATCCAGAGGTGTGTTGGATAATTTTATTCACTGAATCAATAAAAGACTCAAAATAGAAGTCCCCTCCTAAAACATACTTTCATCCGAGAGCTAGTGTTGATTTTACTTGACTTTAATTTTCTGTTCCTGATTGTTTTTTAATTCAAAGTATCTGTTTCTGCACACTGCAAATAAACCTATGACAGGTGACCATAATTATTTAAAAGCAATAAATGTGGTTTATTTAATTTTTGTTTTGTTTCAAATGGCACTGACAGTCATAGTCTATTCAGTAAGGGCACAAGGTGATTGTAAAGAAGAACCATTTAACTAGGATGAATTCCATTTTTATTATTCCATTTTACAATAAGAAAAGATTGATCTGTAACACAGACAGGTGCCCTTGTGTTTGAGGCTGTTAAAACTCACAAGATTAGCAGTATAGCTTTATATAATGTTCACATGTTAAACATTTACACCGTTTATCATCAATTTATTACCATTATAAACTAAACCTATCTATAAATCCAGAGACATCAGTTGGATATTAATATGAATGGCATAAAAAAGCAGTCACACCCAACATATTCATTCATATTGTAGGTCTGGTTTACATGTGAATTACAATACATATCAATGTCCAAAAAATGTTCTTCATCAATGAATGACAGAAGAAATATCATGTGCATTTCTTTTGTCTTGTTAATACATCAAATCCTTTTGGCAGGACAGAACAGGCTCTTCAGGTGTTTAGAAATTTCTCTCATTTTTAGTCCGTACATGATTGGATTAAATAGAGGATGGTACATTACTATTTGTAAAGACATTATTAAACGTACAGTTATAGGAAAATCAGATTCCAGCTGAACTGTGATGACATCATATGCACACAAACAGGAGAAGTTGATTAAAACTACCAGGTGGGGTAAACATGTCTGTACAGCTTTCTTCCTGACTTCTCTACTACTTCGATAGGTTATTATAAATATCCTTGTATACGTAAAAAGTATGAAAAGAGCAGGAAGAAGTGCAACATTTAGCAAAATTACCATATCATGTATAACCTGAGCTCTTGAGACCACACATTGAAGTTTATAAACTGTATTGTTGCAAAAAACACCTTTTAAACTAAAGCTACAGAGTTTTTGATTAGCACTCAGTGCAGCCGGCACTGCGACCTGAGAGGCAGGCAGAATCCAGGCTAAAACCAAGAAAATACTGACAGTAGTTTTGTTCATGATAGATGGATATTGCAGAGGTTTACATATAGACACATACCTGTCATAGGCCATGGCTGCCAACAGTAAGAATTCTGAACCGTCAAAGAGTAAAACATATGAAATTGAAAGAGACAGGCTGAATAAGAAATGATCTGTTTTCAGATAAAACATCAATCAACAGCTTTGGGTAGATAGCAGTGCTGAAAAGAACAGAGTTCAATAACAAAGCTGCAATAAAAATGTACATGGGCTCATGAAGGCTTTGGTGGATCCAGATAAGGTACACAATGGTAGAATTACTGCAGAGTATTAGAATATATACTGTGAACATAATCACAAAATAAAGAAAACCGTATTTGTCCACTTGCACATGCCCTTCAAGAGTTACATATGTTACATTGAGTTCATCATCCATTAAGCTTATCTGAAAAAAATTCTCACTGTAATTTTAACTTACAGTTACCTGACCTTGAAACACAACAAACATGTTCATCTTCAGAATCACAATTCACAAAGTGAACTGTTTGATTATATAGAATGTTTTTTATCAGATTGGGTGACACTGATCTCATTAACTCTTCACCAAGAACTATTAACTTGAAAACAACTTAATTAAACTCAAGAGAACCTGTAAGCAGGTTGCTCAGTGACTGAGAAAACTGTTTCAGAAAAATATATTGCAAACTTTTGCCAACTGGTCAGAAATTTGGAAGAGGATGTGTTTCTTTTGTTAAGTATGCAATGTGTTTATAAACTCCAAAATATGTGCTGCAATTAGGCCATAGTGTTAGCCTTGCAAATCTAAACCACAACTTGTTAGCATTTCAAATAAGAAAAGGTGAATGTTCTCTAGCTAAGTTGATGATCAATCAATGAGAAATGTGTGCAAGTCGGAGCTCCATCTCTGTCCTTGTTACCTTCCAAAAGCGACTTTTAGTGGGTTGCATTCTCAGAGTTTATCAGAATCAGGATGGACTTTGGCAGATTGAACTTCCTCAGCTATGGCAGAAAGTAAATGCTCTGCTTAGCATTCTTGGTGAAGGAGTTGATGTTCTAGAAGGGTGTTTACTGGGGATTGACACATGGTGATGGAGGTGGGTGTGGCAGAGTTCATTCTGAAATCCACCACCATCTCCACTGTCTTTAGAGTGTTGACCTTTAAGATGTTCTTTCTGCATCAGGTCACCCAATAGTCTGTCTCCCACCCACGAGGCTGAGTCATCCCCACGAGAGATGAGACCAATGAGGGCAGTGTTGTCTGCAAACTTTGGGAGTTTGCTTCATATGCTGCCTCTCAGACAGGAAGTCAGTGATCCACCAGTAGATCGAGTCAGGCACACATCTTTCTCAAATTTTCAATCTAATATGGCCAAATGTGAAAACAACAGACTGCTCAGTGGAAATGGCCAGCTTCTCGTTAGTTTGGGAAGACACGAAAAACAGAGCTGTGAGCAGTTAGGAGAAGGATTTGTTAACATTAAATAGTTGAACCCAGGGCATGTTACTACAAAGGCAGAAATCTGCACGCCTGATGTTGACCTTTGTCAGGTTGAGGTCGTACTACCTAAGTTGGGAGTTTTCAGCTGCCATTTTCATCACTGTTTACAATCCTCCCATGGCAGTGGTGGCCCGTGCTTGTAACGTTATCCACTTTTGGGGACCTGCAGATTTTAAGCATGTCAAAATTTCTAGGACACTGAACAGCTTTACCAAGTATGTTACCCGTAACACCAGGGGAGACAAGTACCTGGATCTGCTGTACACCAATGTTAAGGAGGCATGCAGCCCACCTGCCCTGGACCCCCCTGACCGCGACATTGAGGGTCTTGCCCAATGTGTCACCGATTATACCAGGTTCTGTGGGGAAAGTATCATCTGCACCAAGAAGTTCTGCTGGTTCCCCAACAACAAATCCTGGATCAATAGGGACCCTTCTATACCCCCCCTCCCCTCCCCTCCTCTCTCCTGTTCTCATAAGAACAAACCAGGTGAGACGCCAACTCACCAGGATCCTGCTTAACAAGGTGGACCAACCCGATGGTGCTTAAGTGTTTGCAGAGCTTTTGGCAGCAGTGTTCCAGCATCATTTTGACCTCTCAGTGAGGTAGAAGATGGTGCCAAAGATCTTGGAGAAATCCTGTATCATCCTTGCCCACCAAAGGGACACGCCAGCGTCGTCATGGACATCCGGCCTGTGACATTAGCGTTGCACATCCTAAAGACATTTGACAGAATGCAGCACATCAGGCCCCTGGTACACGACTGTGTGGACCCTCTGGAGTTTGATCAGGACCTTGTGGCCTGGAATTACAGACTACCTCACTGACAGGGCTCAATATGTTAGACTGCAGGGCTGTCTGACAGCTGTGGTGGCGAACAACACTAGAACATGACATGGAACTGTACTTTCACTGTTTCTGGTCACTGTCTACATCTCTGACTTTGATTCAATTCTGAAATGAGCCATCTCCGGAAGTTCTTGGAAGACTCCTCCATCCTCAAGCTCAACACTGCCAAAACCAAAACTGGTACATCCGACACTGAAGAGGTCCTTCAATGTGTGCACCAGGCTGCTACGGATGTTCTACCAGTGGCCAGTGTCATATTCTTCACTGTGGTGTTCTGGGGAGGTGGTTTTGGAACTTGTTGCACCAACAAACTGGGCAAGCTGGTGAAGGCCAGCTTGGTGGTGGGTAATGGAACTTGACAGTGTGTAGGTTTAGAGTGAAGTTCTTATATTATAAATAAAGAAACATCTTATCTTTAAGACCAATACTATGAAACCAAGGATTTGTCATTTAGCTGCTTTTTTAAAAATCTTTAAAAATAAAAACTCTTCTCTGCCCCAGTTTGGTGTCTGCTGATCCCCGGAGACAGTTCACACTTTATGCCAGTTCCAGAAACCACAAAGTGAACGCTGGACATGCTCAAGTAAGTAGTGGCATTATTACAGCAGTAGCCTCATTATTAGACAGCTGGCTGCTGTGTCGGGAATCTAGGCTGGAGGCCGACAGGTAACAATTCAAATCTTTCATTGAAGAACAGGATAGTTAAGTGAAAGGGGTGCTGGCTGGCTGGGGTAAAGGGGTTATGCTGCGTTCCAGGCAACTTGGAAATTTCCAACTTCCAACTAGAAAAAGTGCCATGGAACGCCACTTGAAGTCGGATGCCTAGTTGGTCAGCTGAATTACGTCACAACAATGTCAGCACCCCTGGAAGTACACACCGTAAATGGTAATCCATAAAAAGGCAAAAAAAACTGTCAAGTAGGTTGAGATCCCAACGCTCTAAACAGCATGAACAATGGCTCAGAGACGACTTCAGAGATTCTTCGGGGGATTTCCAGAGATCGCACCACTGAGGGTAACCACACCGGCCAAACCAACTGAAGAATGATCGGACTCTGAAGATTTTCTCTCCCTCATCTGCAATGAAGACTGAAGACTTTTTGAAGACAATCTGAGGGCTTTGTACAAGGCATCAGGTTCCACCAAGGTCATCAGCCCAGCAGTAGAAGAAGGAATCCACCTGCAGAAGACTCCTTCCATTCCCTTTCTCTCCAAAACAGAAGACATCAAAGCATTCAAGCTCAACTACTACAATCAGGTTTTGAATTTTTAAGATTTTATCAATTTACTATATTATTAATCATTTCAGTTGTATGCTTACCCTTGCTTAATTTTGCAATAAATTATATAACCACTGCATTTAAAGTACCAGTAGTAGACATTGAATAATTTCTTCACTAAGGTAGTAATTGTATTAGGTAAAGTGTGTTTAACATCTTTAAGGTTCTTTTAGGTTGCTCTAGCCAACGAAATTAACATATCCTTGGGGCCTCTTTTCCTGGCCACTAAACACAATCCTAGCAACCATACCAAGTGCACTGATCAATGAGAAGAGAGCTGTTGTGATCGGACGTGGCTGGAGTGGTATTCGGCTCTGAGGCTATTCAGTCGGGTGCCATTTCAGAGTAAGCAGGGTAGGCGTTCGGAAGAAGACAGTGAGAAGCTAGGCGAATCTCTTCGACACCAGCTTAAACAGTCCTCAGTAACACCTTATAGGGTAATACCCATAGGCCACGAGGATCGGACCCTTTAAGACGGAGAGCTGGTCCAGTACCTCCTGAACAGGGGTAACTCGGGATCTAACAAAACCCAAATATATTTGCATGTATTTAAATTAAAATAATACATGCGATCATAGTAAAAACTGGTTTGCATGTAGGTAAATTGATGTAGAAATGTGTTAGGTAGCTGGCTACATTAAAGAATCTCAGTCATCTTCTCTGCATAAAGGTTATTGTTTAAAAGGCCATTGACATTGACTTGAGGAAAACCAGCCAATGTAGCTGTGGGAGTACACAGTTAACTAGTAACGTATAGGTTTTTTATATCCGCTGTTTGCATTTTAACTGCCATCCTTTAAATTAAACACCTAAAGCGCTGCTTTGGGTGCAAGTGTTTGTAGACTTAGTCCAGAGCTTGATGGAGTAGTCTGGCATCAGTGGAAATCTGGTTAAGATAAGATCAGCCTTAATTTGTCTCACAGGTGAGAAATTTCAACATTACAGCAGCAAATGGAGAGCATGGATTAAAGTGATAAGTGACATTAAACATAATACTAACAAATAAAAATAAATCATATAATACTAAATTATAAAAATATTTTATTCATTTGTTTTGGTTAGTATTATGTTTAATGTTAGATGAATCTGAAGACAGAGAATAGCAGAGTTAAAGGGAGGCAGGCAGACAAGCAAGTTTGCTGGCTGGTACACAACACAAGGTGCAACAGTTCAGTGGAGACTGGATATCAGCCCTGGGTTCTTAAAGGAGAGTTGATTGGCTTGATGCTAATCAGGTGTGTAGATTACTTAATTGCAGGCAGGTGAGGGAACCACAGACTGAGAGAGAGAGAAACAAAATAGACCACGCATGCCACATCCACCCAAAAGGTAAAAATAAGGTGGTTCTAACTCACATCTCGTCACTTCAAAAATCGGATTAATTTATTTAACATTTAGCATTAAAGCAGAGCACTCAAACATGTTACAAACATTGTTCTAAATTAACTTCATAACACAACAGTGGTGAAAGCCTGTATCTCAACCACGGCTTTAGTTCTCAACAGTTAAATCTCCCCCATATTACCTGCACCAAATAGCAAAATGTGGGGTGGTAAATGAATCATCCATCCATCCAACCTTTGTCAGCGTCTTGTCCTGCATACAGGGTTGTGGAGTAATATCAGAATCAGAGTCACCTCAATAAGGACAGCTTATCGACAAAATGACAAATAAAAAACAAGTCAACATGTAAGGCAGGGTAAACGCTCTGCAACTGAAATCTTTCTGAGGCGTTTCCAGTGTGAGTTGACACAGGGCTGAGAACGGGTCCAAACCGAGGCACACCCATAACGTGCCGCACATGCCGCCTGAGTGAGATGTTGTCATAGTTCAAGACACTGGGGGAAACCCTGTAGCATCATTTATGAATCCTAAAGGTAAGTGTGGGATATTTAACATAAAAGTCCTTGGAAGGAAGCGTTTGGGGGTTGGAAGTTTAGGGTGGACAGGTGGGCCAGAAATGGGACTTTCACCCAGGACACCAGTGTTCATTTCCCATGTGAAACAAAGTCAACAATGTTAATGTTAATTAATTAGTAACATTATTTAACTTCCCTTAGGAAGTCAAATTACATTATTAATTAATTAAAATCGGAATGATCGGACGCATCTGATACATCACAACATCCCTGGAGTTTCATAGATTGAACTCCCTCCCAAGTTTGATATTTGATTTGTTTTCTGATTCACCATCTAATTAAAAGTATATCTGTGTTGTAGGTCTGAACAACAAGAGGGCTGCAAAAAACTTTCTTAATTTATTACAGATTTTTCTTTTCATTATCTGTTATTTTCCCAGTTAACTTTTATCATGGGGACAATTAAAGAGAGCGGGGTTTGTCTGTTACCACTTTTTATCATTTATTTTCCTGTTTATTGTCATTTCTATAAAGTTGTGGGGTTGATAATTCCTGAGCGTTGGCTTTGATATGAGTCAGCCTAATAAATCATTTCCAATTTTCAAAAGACACCATGAATTGATGTGAAAATATTGCTAGGGACAATTCTGTAGTTGCTGGACTTAATTTAAAAGACTTAAGGCAAAAAGCTCTATGGCCTTTCTGCCTGTTTTTAGGTGCACACCAGGCAGGAGTTACAGTGTGTGCTCAATTTTAGCCTTTGCATGGTCCAAACAGTAAATCCTTAATGTGTGAGAGTTGAAAAGCTCTCTGGAGTGCTGAAAACTTAAATAGTTTATTTTCATCTTTGCTCCTTCCTTACTTCCTCCATCGTATGTCATCTATATCCTTTTTTCTTTCTTTCATTTTATCTTCCCTCCTTTCTTTTTTCCTCTTTCACTGTATAATTGTACAACTAATACAATCTGTAGATTTGTTAAAAGAGGCTGAATATACATTCTGCAGGATTCCAAAAGTACCACAACTGGTGCTGGTTTTATTGTTGGTAACAATGGTCTGTGTCCGTCACATTATTGAGAGCATATTTTAGAGGAGCCAAGAAGAGCTGATACAGTTTTGTAGAATAATCATAAAGAATCATTTCACAGCAACAAGTTATTTTAGCTCTTTATTTTTACAATAAAATTAAACTACAACTTAACTTAACTTACACTACCAAACTGAAACATGGACATGATCTTGTTTTCAAGGATGTTTAAATATTAACATGTTTACAGCATATTTTATGGCCATTATAAACTAACAATACACTCAATATCAGATATCAAGACAATAATCATGTAGTTGTGGGTAACAGGGTTCTGTAAAGCTGCAGTTTATCAACAACATATTGTGATTTTGAAGTGGAAATGCTGTGCTTCAGTGTTTCAGAAATAACATACATTACATTCAATGTCTTTAAATGTTCAGAGAAAACACATCTCTCCTTTTTTTGACACAAAAAAATGAGTGTACCACAGTCATTAGTTTTAATACACATCAGCTCATTTTGCAGAACAACCTCTTCAGGTGTTTATAAATTTCTTTAATTTTTACTCCATATATGATTGGATTGAAGAGAGGATGATATATTACCATTTGTAACGTCATTATTAAACGTACAGTTTGGGGAAAATCAGTTTCCAGACGCAGTAGAAGTACATCATATGCACTCAAACAGGAAAAGTTGATTAAAACAATCAGGTGGGGTAAACAGGTCTGTGCAGCTTTTCTCCTGACTTCTCTGCAGCTGTGATATGTTATTATAAATATCCTGGTGTATGTAAAAAGTATGAAGAGCACAGGGAGAAGTAGAGCATTTACCAAAATGATCAAGCCATATATATTCAGCACTCCTGAACTCTCACAGTAAAGTTTATAAACTGTGCTGTTACAAATGATTCCTTTAAAAACAAAGTTACAGAGTTTCTTATTAGCATTTAGTACAAGTGGCAAAGCATTCTGACAAGCCGGCACAAGCCAAGCTAAAACCATGAAAATAATCACAGTTGATTTCCTCATGATAGTTTGATATTGCAGAGGTTTACATATAGACACATACCTGTCATAGGCCATCGCTGACAAGAGATAAAATTCTGAACTACCTAGTGAGTAATATAAAAACCACTGAAAGAGACAGGCTGGATATGATATGACCTGTTTTTCAGATAAAAAGTCAATCAAAAGCTTTGGGTAGACAGCAGTGCTGAAAAGAAGAGAGTTCAGTAACAGAGCTGCAATGAAAATGTACATAGGCTCATGGAGGGACTCGTGAATCACAATGATGCACACAATAGTAGAATTACTGCAAATTATTAGAACGTATGCTGTAAACATGATCACAAAATAAAGATATCTATATTTCTGCACTTCCACATACCCATCAAGAGTTATGAATGTTACATTTAAACTATTATCCATTATGGCTGTATAAAAGAAATTGTTAATGAATAAATCTGGTACATTCCTTGAAGTATGATATAACCTGGAACATGTTATCTTATTCAGTCATACGAACCTGATCTTGGTGTTTGGCAAACACAGAAGTTGGAAAGTGATCTGCTTCAGTCTGTGGGATGTTTTTATCAGACTTCTTTGCCCTCCATGGATCTCATTCAAGTCTCCAAAGGAAGAGCTAACGTAAACAACTCCATTACACTGTAGGGGCCTGAACTCATGATGACATGATGTAGTACTTTGGTTGCTGGGGTTGCAGACTGGTGACAGAACAGCTGGAGGTCAGCGACAGCGACCAACTAAAACAAAGGCATAAACTCAAAAGTCCAACAGCAAAAGAAATGCAATAATCTTTGTAGATCAAGCTCAAGCTTTAGCGAAATCCAAATTCTACAGAAAACAGGCAGGGATTACAGACAGATGCACACCACATGAACAACAATGGTGTTGGGCCTCACATCCATGACAACAAAAATGGGCCTTCAGGTCACTGAGGAGCCTGTCTGTAAGTCTGTAGACAGGACAAGTGAAAGACTTTTAGCTTGTCCTTTGTCTACACACTGTGTCTACTTTCTATGGAGCTTCCAACGATCAAGTGTTGTGGTATCATAAGCAGGACATCACAGCCTTTAACAGTGTAGGTATTGGATATTAAAAATAGGCCTACCTAATATTAGGTATGCAAAAGTCTTTCTTCCCCCAAACTAAGTGTTGCAGTATAACCAGCAGTATATCATCAATGTGTAAGGTGATTTTGGGGGCACTACATTGTGTAAGTGTGAAGTTATTGAATATCTCTGCAGAATTTTTTTTCAGCGTTGCACTTTGCACGTTGCGCACTCGTCTCACAGCCGGCTGCTGTAGAGACCAATGTTATTTGTGCCGCTCCTAGGAAGACTCATTTATGTGAAAATGTTCTTGTAGCTTGTTGTCTACTTAACTACACTAATGAAGAGGCGTCGTTTGTGTTTTAAACACGTTTTGCTTACGAGTTATTGATCCCGGAAGCTAGAATTTGTAAATATAGGCTATTTCTAACTTTACCATTATCTCGTAATTATGACATCTTTTCTCGTAATTATGACATCTTTTCTCATAATTATGACATCCTGATCTCATAATTATGACATCTTTTCTCGTAATTATGACATCTTTTCTCGTAATTATGACATCTTTTCTCGTAATTATGACATCTTTTCTCGTAATTATGACATCTTTTCTCGTAATTATGACATCCTGATCTCATAATTATGACATCTTTTCTCGTAATTATGACATCTTTTCTCGTAATTATGACATCTTTTCTCGTAATTATGACATTCTGATCTCATAGTTATGAGATAAGGCTCCCAATTTTTTTTTCTTTGGTGAATGCAATGAGCTTCAGTACTTGTGGGATGGTTTGTGGGAATAGTTTCTTCCCACAAGCCATCACTCTGATGAACAGCTGACTCTGACTCACAGTGTCAGGAACAATTCCTGTGCAATAACCCAGTAATCTGCCACCCATTTACTGGAAATCCACAAGTTAAAACTTCAGAAACAAAATATTATGTTTTTTTGACAGATTTAAATAAAAATTAAATGTTTAGTTTCACTACTAGAGCCCCTCCCCGGCATTAATGTTCAAAAATATTGTGCATTTTAATATTACGAGGTTTTTCATTTGGAAACAATTTAATACTTTTTTATTCGATGATTTAAACTGGACACATTTTTAACAAAATGTTCAACAGCTTTAAAACTGGACACGAGCAGTCAGATGAGCCATAAACAGTTCAGGTCCAGCCGGAGAGCCAGTGCTAGAGTCAGAGGGACCACCGCGCGCTGTCAACCTCGCTGGAGCGAACCAGTGCGCTGTCAGCCCCAGAGGAGGATGCGCTCATCCCGGAGGAGCAGGGCTCGGGCCGAGAGCTTCTCGCTGGCGTTCACTTTGATGAACGGAGGACATACGGGGCGGTGTACCCCCAGCGTGCAAAGCAAGGCTTCATAATGTTTTGCAGCTTTGGGAAACAGTGCTCTGTGCTGTCCTGGGACTATTACGCACGGACACGGGTCTGGACACGCACGGACTTGGATCTGACCATCCGCGGTGTAACTTTTAGTTTATGTTCAGAGTGAAACATTGTCAAAACACAATGATGAGCTGCACCATGTCTGTACCACCTGTTTGTGGAGCGCGTTCCACAAACTAGAAGTTTTTGTCTGTTCCTAGAATTATAAATTGGCTACTTGTGGTTCTCCAAGAGACAGATTTAGCACTAAAACGCCCATCAAAGTTAAGTCCCAAATAAGCTCCAAATGAAAGAATGTTGCTCTGATGAAAAAAGCTGCTCCATCACCTCCGGGACTGGGCTTTACTCACTGACCCAGGACTCACACATGAACAGAGATCAGCATGCCAGAGTCTGGGGACGCGGGGCCTTTAGCGGGGGTGTCGGTGCTCGCTGTGCGGTCATAATATAAAGTTTGTCTGATAATAAATGCGGGGCTTTGTGCGCGACATGTCTGTGCCCGCCTCACCTAAAGGGCATGGGGCTATGTCCATTTCGGCAGCCAGTCTCAGTGCTTCAAGCCATCCACTTATGCTCTTCGTTGTTTTAACATTTTTTGCTTGTAGCCTTTTCATTTGAAGATACACATTTTATTAAAAGCAAACCCAAATAAAAGATATCAAAAGCTACGATAAAATAGTCCAAATACAAATCAAATCATGTTTTGCCTGCTCAGTAGGCTGTATACTCAAAACTTGCGTACATGTACACCACCTCCTGAGCTGGCGCAGGATTTGAGCGTGCCGTACGCCAACGTCCATATTGATAAATGTCAAAGTCACCGTGGTTTTGGGAGTACGCCAGGTGTACGCTGGAAATTTGGTGTACGCACTTTTGATAAATGAGGGCCATTATGTATTTATTCCAGCATTCTTTGCACTCATCACACTGTGACATGTGTGCTTGTATATGGACATGCACCTGTATATCACATCCACCTCTGACATGTACATAATAAGAATAAGCACTCGTAACTATTTCATTAGTTAGTAGTGTTTATTCTGTGGTTACTAGCAACTAAACAATAGTTACTAGTATCTGTTTTAATAATGGTAATAATATTTTTTCTCCTGCATTCTTTCCACTCTGTTCATTGCACTACTGCAATATTGTCTCAATATGTCTGTTTTTGTTGTGTTCTCTATACTGTAGCCTGTGTTTAATTATTATTGTCTTATTGTATTGTATAAATAAGCACATCGTGACCATTGTCCAGAGTCAGAGTGTACAAACACCTGGCAATAAAGCTTATTCTGATTCTCATATATGTGTTAGGCAAACAACATGGTCAGGTACCTATGACTGAAAAAACATTTCTGAAAGTGTTGCATGTTTAAATTGCACAAAACACAACACTCCCTTGTGACGGCAGCAACACACCTGCTATGTTTGAAGTTGATTGGATGAGCTGTTCCTGAGATAATCAAAACACACACACACACACACACACACACACACACACACACACACACACACACACACACACACACACACACACACACATTGATTTTAGGGATGCGTGAGTACACAAGTCTGTATCAGTATCTGTTTTTATCCATACTTTAGATCGGTGGTGTTTAACCCGGACACGGGCAGGGCAAGTTATTTAAGCCTGAAACTGATAGGGGTGGATCAGAAGTTACTATATTTATTAGAAAATTATATACATGAAGTTTTACTACAATCCTAAGAAAAACATTTTTTAACAAAGGTTCCAAAATGTATTGTTTATTAGAAAACCAATGTTGGCATATTTGACTGTGATGATACTTGTACTTGTAAAAAGTACATTATCTTTACCAGATACTTATTTCAGCTGAACAATCACTCAAATATGTTTTTAGGTATCATGTTGAAACCAAATTTTAGTTCATCATAGGTTAATGTGATTTTACTTATTTTGTTCTGATCATAACCTTCACGGCTACAACCGCTATTTTATTTTCTCACTCCCACAAACATGCATTCAGCAAACATAGTCAGGCACACTGAACACACCCCATAATCTATCTAATAATAATAATATGTGCTGTCAGGTAATAGAATTTAAAATCCAGCAGGTTAAGACCACCACTGGTACTTCTGGGACCGGATCCTCGTCCAAGATGAATGAAGAAATAATACTTTGTGTTTGAACAACGACAAAATAAAATTTGTATAAAAATGTGAGTAAAATTAGATATTTTAATGCCAAGACAAGACAAGATTATTTGTATAGCACATATCAAACACAAGGCAATTCAAAGGGCTTTTGAAGGTGTCTAATATTTGCAGTTCATCAAAATAAATTATTCAGAATTAACAATAAAAACATTTCTGTGTTTGCAAAGTCACCCTAATGAAGTCAAAAAGCAAAAATGCATTGGTCTCACAATAAAGTTCTTTATTTAATGTTGCTGGAGTTCAATGTTTTTGACAAACTGTGGCCAATCTCTTTAGCCAAAATGAAGCTGATGATCTCTTTCCTGTGCCGTCCTGTCTCGGCAAAAACTCTTTAGATTAACTATCCTCCAGAATCTTCAAAATCACACCTATACATTATTATTACAGAAGAAATGACTGTACATTGGTTAACTCTGTCGATATTTTAGTTCACTTTGTGTTGACAGAAAAACTTCTTGATTTGTTTAGAAATTTCCTTCATTTTTAATCCATATATGAGTGGATTAAAAAGAGGATGATATAAAATCACTTGTAAAGTCATTACAAAACGTGCAGTTTGTGGGAAATCAGATTCCAGTTTAACAATAATGACGTCAGTATGTAAACAAACAAGAAAAGTTGATCAGAACCAACAGGTGGGGCAAACAGGTCTGTGCAGCTTTTATCCTGACTTCTCTACAACTTTGGTAGGTTATTATAAATATCCTTGCGTATGTAAAAAGTATGAAAAGCACAGGGAAAACTGTATCATTTAACAAAATAATCACACCGTACACAGACAGTGCTGCTGAACTCACACAGTGAAGTTTGTAAGCTGTATTGTTGCAAAAGATTCCTTTCAAAGTAAAGTTACAGAGTTTAGTATTTGCACTAAGAGCTACTGGCACTGCAATCTGACAGGCAGGCAGAAGCCAGGCAAAAATTAGGAATATTCTGACAGTTGTTTTGGTCATGATAGTTGGATACTGCAGAGGTTTACATATAGACACATACCTGTCATAGGCCATGCCTGCCAACAGTAAGAATTCTGAACCGTTTAAAGAGTAATACAGAAAACACTGAAACAGACAGGCTGAATACGATATGACCTGTTTTTCAGATAAAAAGTCAATCAAAAGCTTTGGGTAGATAGCAGTGCTGAAAAGAACAGAGTTGAGTAACAAAGCTGCAATGAAAATGTACATAGGCTCATGGAGGTCTTGATGAATACAAATAAGGAATACTATTGTTAAATTGCTGCAGAGTATTAGAACATATACTATAAACATAATCACAAAATAAAGGAATCTGTACTTTTGCACCTCCACGTGCCCATCGAGGGTTATAAATGTTGCATTTAATTCATCCATTCAGATTATCACAAACAAATGTTAGTGTATCAAATAGACCAATAACATTAACAGGCATTAATGAAGTCTCACCTTGACCATTACAAACAATCTGTTTTAGACTGTTTGTGTTACAGCTACCTGCACTTAGTGAGTGCTGACTTTCAGACTTCAGAAAGTGAACTGTTCGGCTCCGTGGATTGTTTTTATCAGATTTCTCTTCCCTCTATGGATCTCATTAAACTCTCCACCACAATTAACCTCTAACCAAGTTCATCAAGCTCTGGAGGCCTGTAGGCAGGAGCGCCAACTTGGGCAATGGGGGTGTCTGGTGTTTCTGGGAAACCAAAGCTGGATAGACGACTTTTGATTTATATGACTGTTCATGACCCTAAATGATCTGTTGCCATGGAGGCCAGAATATTTTGCACCTTTAACGAACAGGACACCAACTTTCTGGACATTGTTCACTCAGGACAGAGGATAAATCCTACTGACTTGGTAATTTTCTGACTGTTCTAGTGCCGCCATGAGGTTTGTCATTATTGTATACATTTTTTTATTGAAATATCTCAACAACTATTTAATAGGTTGCCATGAAAAAAGGTTCAGCCATTTTCTCTTCAGCTCTTCAACCACTTTGCTCCCCTGGCTGAGTTCACAGCCCAGTTTCCCCCTTGTCTCATAATCCTGAGGCCTAAAAGTTGTGAAATACCAGTACCATCAATTCTGTATGTGAAGGCCACGTTTTTTATACCAAATATTAAATTAACTTAAGTGATAATAAACTAATATTCTCAAGTGGGATATAACTTGAGATTTCGTTTAGCCAGCGAGGTACTGTAGTTGTCACAATGGCTGGCTCAGTTGTTTTACTCACTTTGCCACTCTGTTCCTGTCTCCAGCCACTTTTCTCTTCTCCCAGGCCCATGCATGACTCCTACGTCTACCTGCTCTCAGCTGTTCCACAACCCCCCAATTACCCCCCACTGCTTTTATACCAGTCCAGCAGCTCATTGTCATCCAGGCCACATCATAAATGTTGCTTTGTGCCTTTGCTTTCCTGAACCTCAACCTAAACCTGCCTGCACCTTTTACCTGCCCCACTCCTGTTTACCTGTGGATTCTCTGCTACTTCTGTTTGGACTCCTGTGATGTATCATTACTTGTCTTTTCACTAGCAAGGACCACACAATCAACAGGTACATTTGAGTGATTTACTGATGCTCAAAACAGAAAGATGTATGAGGCTTGCAGTTGCAGACATTTGAGGCGCTGTGGGGAAGCTACGATAAGGAAATTCGCCATAGCACCCGGGCACAACGGACCCCCTTATAACCCTGATGGAGAGGAAGAAGGAGATCAGGAGGCAGGACACAGAAAGGGTGGGGGGAGAGATGCAGCATACGAGAGCGAAGGAGAGGATTCATGACGTGTGGGTATTTATGGAAATGTTGCGACGAGGTGTTTGATGAGTGGTCCCGCTCCTGAAACTCTGCTAATTAGCACCACTAAAACACTGAACTGTGCCTGGCTGTTTGAATTTGACCCAAATTCAAACAGCCAGAAAAGTAGATCCACAGGAGAAACATCTGAAAGCTACACAGAATGCCTGAGAGCTGCACTGCCTTTTACCCTGTTATACAGTATTTTGCCACCTGAATTTTGTTTTTCCCCTTCATAAATAAAAACATGCAGAATAAATCACCAGAATGCAGGAAATTAACTGTTTAATGCTCAAAATTTTCACGTTATTCAGTGTTAAATCTCATATTGTCCCGATCTTGTGAACCCAATCTTGTGGTCTCATCTTGTCTCGTCTCGTGAGCAAAATGTCTCGCCCACCCCTCTCTACCAAGAACAACGATGTAACCAACTTCATCTGTTGTTTCTGGGGATCATGAACTGCAAGGTGCCCTTTGACATGCCAGGTATTATATGTTAGTTTATGACCCCAAATTGACATGGAGGCCAAAATTTATACCAGTATATTTTTTATGTGCAAATTTGATGAACAGGACAGCAACTTTCTTGACATCGCTTGCTCAGGCCGAGGGGGAATCCTACGGACTTGGTGATCCTCTGTCTGTACACCCCTACTGACCTCCCATTGACGTTTACATTATTGATTTTTACTGAAATATCTCAACAAATTTTGAATGTTCCCAAGAGGATGAATGGCAAATTGGATCCCAGACTCTTTTTTTTTTTTTAGCACTTTGCTGATATCAGACAGAATTGTCAATTCATTCAGTCTGACATTGCCTCCACTCTAACCAATTTTTGTGGGCAAGGAGTGGTTTGGTTTTCCCTAACAAATGTACGTAACATCCGCCAAGCGCCAACTGTGGGTAGATTTTCCATTTGGCAGCTAAATGGTGGAAGACTACCAGCTACGTTGGCGGGTAAATGTATTCTGTACAGTCACCATATAATAGCTTTTTGACGGTAGCTAAGAGCAGATCAGAGTTGTTTTTTGTTGTGTGTCGCACTTAAACAGGTCCCTGTTGGGCAAAAATGAGGCTGAAGAAGCATAAAAAATCTTAATTAATGAGGAGGTTGAAGTTGAATGATAAAGCATGATTAAGAGTTAGCAGTGATGAGATTTAAGTTGAATGATTAATAATCATCTTGTAAGTTTATAAAAGAATTTACTGTTATGTCTTAAGTATATTTAATAGAAATAAATTAACTTTGCTTTAAATTTCAATCTGGCGTCTTCTTTAAGTTTGTATTCGATGTAATACCTCATTATCTTTATTGTGTACTATGGATTTTTTTCATCTACAGTCCCATTGGCAGGTGAGCCAAAATTAATTCCCACCCCTGGCTGTAGATGCTTACATATTAATTCTCTCTCAGCAGCAGTAAGGTACTATTTTTCAGTGTGTAATACATATAAATATAGTCACTGACATGCTGTTAAAACATGTTAAACAGGTTCATCCTACTGGATACATCCTACATTCATTCACTTAAAGTGTTTAGCTGCACAATCAACCTCACTCTGTGGGTTCATAAGGGATTAATTTTGCATGTAAAATTAAGGGCAAAGAAATTTGTTTCACAAACTATCCAGTAACCCAAAATTATTATAATTCCAAAAAATGACAAAGAGCCAGAGTGCAACATGCAAAGAAAATAGATTTGTATTAAATTTAAATTTCATTTTAGTCTTTATTGGTGTAATTGTTTAAATGTCTCCATTTTGTTGTGTGTTGTACTTTTTGTGTTTTGATGGTTGTAAAGATGTATTTGCTTTAGCTGTATGAGGGTGGGGAATGCTTGTGCTTGTTCACGTTGTGATTTTGTCTCTTTTGTTTGATTTGGATGAAATAAATTCATCAAAAAATAAAGGCATCAATTGTTAAATATATTACTGCATTTCATTTTAAGTCATTTGGGGGCATTATGCCTTTGTTGATAATCAAAACACAACATTGCAGTTCATGATTGGTGCCCTAAACCCTAATGCCACTTTTTAAAATTCTCTGACCAACATAATCACATTTGCCAGAGCAGCTTCATTGATTTTGGATGAAAAAACACTCACACAAACTCTGCCATGGACACGGTAGAAATCTAATATAAACTGAGAAAAATATACAATAGCAAACATACTTGATTTAATTAGGTAACAGTTACTTTACAGAAATATTTTCATTTAAAAATGAAGTATTTGCAGTATGATTTCTTTACTATTCATTTAGGATTGAATAAAGAGCTGTGCTTTTAATAAAATGTAGGCAGACATAAGCCTTTTCATATTTCTTTACCATTTGAACTCCCCGCTTTGAACTGAAGCACCAGAGGCTGTAACACTAGCAAAGAAAAAAGAAAATCATACTCAGGGACAATGGCACTAATATGAATGTTGTTTTGAATGTTTGCTTTTTAGTAAAAAAAAGTGTGATTACTAAACAGAATGAAATGTGTTGGATATTTTAAAAAAATGCAGCAAATGCATCAGTAATTACATTGTTAAAGCTGGCCATCCTCTTTATTGGGCTTTAGGCATAAATAAATCCCTGCAATATATACCTTCGAATCAGACATCACCTCACATCTCTCCAATAATTATACAGTAAAAATGACTGTTAATCAGTGTTAATGCATTAGTTCACTTTGATCTGACTGAACAACCTTTCGAGATGTTTAGAAATTTCCTTCATTTTTAGTCCATACATGAGCGGATTAAAGAGAGGGTGGTATATTATCATTTGCAAAGTCATTGCAAAACGCACAGTTGGAAAATCTGATTCGACTCTAATTATAACAATGTCATATGTAAGCAAAACAGTATAGTTGATTAAAACCAACAGGTGGGGTAAACAGGTCTGTGCAGCTTTCTTCCTGACTTCTCTACTACTCCGATAGGATATGATAAGTATCTTTGTGTACGTAAAGAGGATGAAGACCATTGGAAAAAGTGCAACATTCAATAGAACAACTACACCATATATAGATAATGCTAGTGAATTTACACAGTAAAGATGGTAGAGCGAATTGTTACAATAAATACCCTTTAAAGTAAAACTACAGAGTTTGTTTTTAATATTTAGTACAACTGGCACTGCGACATGAGAAGCAGGCAGAATCCAGGCAAAAACCAGCAACAGAATGACAGTTGTTTTTTGTCATGATAGTTGGATACTGCAGAGGTTTACAGATAGACACATACCTGTCATAGGCCATGGCTGCCAACAGTAAGAATTCAGAACCGTTTAAAGAGTAATACAGAAAACACTGAAACAGACAGTCTGAATACGATATGACCTGTTTTTCAGATAAAAAGTCAATCAATAGCTTTGGGTAGATATTAGTGCTGTAAAGAACAGAGTTGAGTAACAAAGCTGCAATGAAAATGTACATAGGCTCGTGGAGGTTTTGGTGAATCATGATGAGGCACACAATGGTTAAATTGCTGCAGAGTATTAGAATATATACTATGAACATGATCACAAAATATAGAAATCTGTATTTGTGCACCTCCACATGCCCATCGAGGGTTATAAATGTTGCATTTAAATCATCCATTCAGATTATAAAAAAGTAAATAAGTGTATAAAACAGATATTTACTTTAACAAGCATTAATAAACATACATTTAAACAAAAGTCTAACCTGATCATCACATATAACCTGTTATATATTGTTTGATTCACAGTTACCTGCACTTAGTGTGTGTTGACCTTCAGAATCAGAAACTGTTCGGCCCTGTGGGTTGTTTTTATCAGATCTTTCTACCCTCCGTGGATCTCATTAAACTCTCCACCAAGAACTACTAACACGTGAACAACTTCATCAAGCTCTGGAGCCCTGAAGGTTGGAGCACTATGTGGGGTGATGGTGTTTGATGTTTTGGGGGACTCCAAACTAGACAGATGCCCTTTGACATGCCAGGGATTGTAGGATATCTCATGACCCTATATAATCTGTTGCCATGGAGGACAGAATTTATACTGCAATATTTTTCTGCACACCTTCCATGAACATGAAACCATTTTTATGGACATTGTTCACTCAGAGAGAGAATGAATCCTACGGACCTGATGATCTTCTGACTGTTCCTCTAGTGTCACTACTGAGGGTTAGATTCTAATTTTTTGTTGAAATATCTCAACAACTATTGAACGGGTTGCCATGAAATTTAGTGGGGAGGAGATTTGATTTTCCCTAACCGAAAGAGGGGAGGGGTGCAGAATGCAAGAACAAAAAGAGGAGATTGGTTGTGTAGGTATTTATGGAAATGCCGGTAGTGACATGATTGATGTGGGTGCGGCTCCTGAAACTCTGCTAATTAGCACCACCTCACAGAGCCAACATGTATGTAGACACTTACATATTAATTTTGGTTCAACACCCTCAATGCTATTTCTTAAACTTGTAGTAAATTTAAATACAGTCACTGATATGCAATGAAAACACATTAAGACATGCTGTAAAAATCCTACATTGATTCACTTTAAGTGTTTCAGCTGCACAATCATGTTCATTGGGTGGGTTCATAAAGGGATTCATTTTAGTTAAAGCACAAAGAAAATGGCTCGTAACCCATCCAGCAATAATGGAAATCTAGAATTACTAAAATTTCAAAAAAATGACAAAGAACTACAATGTGAAATGCAAAGAAATTTGATTTGTATTTAAAGTAAATTTCATTTGCATTACTTATTTTTGGTTTTATTCATTCTTTATTGGTGTAATTGTCTCCATTTTGTTGTATGTTGTACTTTGTGTTTCGTTGATCGTTGTGGTGGAAATTATATAGAGTATTTCGTTGCGAAGAAATTAACAAATAATCTTCCAACAAACAGTTGTCTTTGTGCTATTTATTAAGAGTAACAGAGTAAGTTATTTCAGCTGAAACCACAGAGCTCCGTTCACCGAAGTGTAGTCACTCAGTGAGTCTGACAGGAAACAGAGAACACAGAACATTTATTGCTGCAACATAGATAGGGAGTACAAGGGAGGAACATAAGTAACCTTAAGCAAAAATCTTTCTCAACATGCCATCTAAAGGGGGAAGCAAGAGCAACTCATTCATCATGAGAATATTATCGTCCTTATGCACTACACAGCAAAGCTAATCTCACACATATATAGAAATGAGTCGTACCAAGCACACTGGTACATTTCAGTTCAGATGGAGCTCTACTAAGTAAAAAGTTACAGAGTATCAAGACAGCACTCATTAAATTACAAGTACATATAAGGTAATTTTGCTTTTAGAGTGGTAAATCTGTGTGTGTTCTAGCTGTATGACGGTTGGGGGAATTTGAAGCTTGTGCTTGCTCACTGTAGTCTTCTATCTGTCTCGTCTATTTAAAGTGGATTTTTTTTTTAAGTTTAAGTATCAATTGTTAATTAAAACGCTGCATTTCGTTTTCTTTCTTATTTTTGGGGCATTATGCATTTATTGAAACTCAAAGGCCACTGGGCCGCTCCACATCCGCCCCTATAATTCTCTGTCCAACATAATCACAACTGTCAGAGATGCTTGATTTGATTTGGATGTAAAAAGCCACACACACACACACACACACACACAGGTTCCGCCTGATCACAGACAAGGTCATCTAAACTAAACAAGACAAATATGCAAAAGCAAACATACTTTTAAGAGTATACTTTTAATTATGTAACCATCATTTTAAAAACATTTTTATTTAACAATGAACTTGCCATATGATGTATTTCTATCTATCGAAGATGAACTTAGCTGTGCTCTGAATAACATGTAGACTGGTTAAGCCCAACTTTGGTACCATCTGAACTCCCCACTTTGAACAAAGCAACATAAACTGTAACACCACCAAAGTAAAACTAAAAACACCTCAAATTTACAATTTAATTAAACCATTTACGATGACACTGATATGAATGTTACTGGTAGCAGGGTTAGTTTCTTTAGTAAGTGTGATTACCAAACAGAATAAAATGTGTTGGATATTTTAAAAAACTGCTGCAAATGCATCAGTAATTACATTAAAGCTGGCCATCCTCTTTATTGGGCTTTAGGCATAGACATAAATCCCTTCAATATATACCTTAGAAGAATAACATATCACCTCCACAAGAAAAGCAGATCACATATCACCATTAGTTCACTTTGATCTGATTGAATAACCTTTTGAGATGTTTGGAAATTTCCTTCATTTTTAGTCCATACATGAGTGGATTAAAGATATGGTTGAATATTACCATTTGCAAAGTCATTACAAAACGTACAGTTGGAATATCAGATTCAACTCTAATTATAGTGACATCATATGTAAGCAAAAAAGAATAGTTCATTAAAACCAACAGGTGGGGTAAACAGGTCTGTGCAGCTTTCTTCCTGACTTCTCTACTACTCCGATAGGATATGATAAGTATCTTTGTGTACGTAAAGAGGATGAAGACCATTGGAAAAAGTGCAACATTCAATAGAACAACTACACCATATATAGATAATGCTAGTGAATTTACACAGTAAAGATGGTAGAGCGAATTGTTACAATAAATACCCTTTAAAGTAAAACTACAGAGTTTGTTTTTAATATTTAGTACAACTGGCACTGCGACATGAGAAGCAGGCAGAATCCAGGCAAAAACCAACAACAGACAGACAGTTGTTTTGGTCATGATAGTTGGATACTGCAAAGGTTTACATATAGACACATACCTGTCATAGGCCATGGCTGCCAACAATAAGAATTCTGAACAAGTTAAAAGCGTAAAAACATAAAAACCTGAAAGAGACAGGCTGAATATGATATGATCTGTTTTTCAGATAAAAGTCAATGAAAAGCTTTGGGTAGATAGCAGTGCTGAAAAGAACAGAGTTGAGTAACAAAGCTGCAATAAAACATACATAGGCTCATGGAGGTTTTAGGTGAATCACAATGAGGCCCACAATAGTGGAATTACAGCAGATTATCAGAATATATACTCCAAACATGATCACAAAATAAAGATATCTGTATTTTTTGCACTTCCACATACCCACCAAGAGTTATATATGTTACATTTAATGCAGCGTCCATTAAGATTTGTAAAACCTAATTAAACAAATGACACAGTAGATGACACAAGAGGCAATGTGAACACAAATTGTGAAAGTAGGTCTCACTCAGAAGACTCCAACAAATAATAATCTAATCTACAATTACCTGACAATGAAATTCATTTGGTGTGCATTTATCTTCAGATCTCAGATAATGAACCGTTCGAGGCTGTGCAATGATTTTTATCAGACTGTGTCACCCTTCATGGACCTCATTAAGGTCCTCACCAAGAACTATTAACACACGAACAGCGTCATAAAACTTTGGGGAGAATTAGAAATGTGGAGGAGGTGGAGGGCTGTGGGGGATGCATTTTCCACCTAACATGTAAGTGACAAACTATTTCGAGCAAACCAGAAACTCCTTTAAGCCAGGCACAATTTCAGCCTTTCCAACTTTTGTCACCATTTCTTTTGTCACTAGCCATCAGAGGTGGGCAGTGACTATTTACATTACTCCTATGTACTCATGTAAGTTTGTTAGTAAATAAATTGTAGCAGTTTTAATTCATCATACATTTATTCTTACTTGAGTAGATTGAGAAAAAATTTTACACCCATTCATGATGTTATTTATTTATTATTTTATGCATTCATGCTGGTCCCAAGTCTGCTAGGGCTTTATCTGATGGTACTCTAGCATCCACATTACTCTGTTCAGCGCAGAATAATGACTGAAGATACAAAATGCATACCTGTCATGTTTTGGATTTGAAAATAAGGGAAATTTTCGGCTATAACCACCTTGAGCAGTCCCCACCCCAACCAAGCTCCAGTATCCCTTACATTTTAAGACAGGTGTTACAGCCTAAAAGAAAACACAAAAGGGTATATATGAAGAGCATTTATTTAAATGCTTATTTGCATATTTTCTGTTCATTTAACATTGCTTGTCCTTACATTTACATTTTATTTTCATTCCACACATTCTTTTCATTTCATATTGCTTTTCTTTTAATTTCACATAACTTTTCTTTACTCTTTTAGTGAGTTATTGTACTTTTTTACTATTGTACTGTTCTTTATTGTAAATTTGTTGCAGATTTTGCTTCTTTAAGACTGTTTTGTAAGGAGTGTATTTGTGGGCGGGGCCAGAGTGGTTAATTTTACATGAGAGTCGGCGTAAACAGTTCTGTTGTCCAACGTCTACCTGCAGGTGGCAGTTATCGCAAGGCTAGTGACAGAGCTCAGACTGGGTATAGGTGTGTTCGAGATGACGGCGACTGACTCGCCGAATTGATAGTCCAAAGTGAGCTGCAGGTGACTGCAGGGGCGGGTTATAAAAACGGCGCCGTAAAGTTGGACAGAATCTACCTGCGTGAGCTCACTGTGAGCTGAGATCAATGACTGATCTTGCTGCCATTGCAAAGAAAAATGCATCAAGACTAGGCAAGTGTGGTTCCAACTTTGTGCAGCCTGAAAAGAGCAACTTCGACCACGGACTCGCGCCTGCAGCGCCTTGCTCCAGCGAGTTTTTGTCATGTGTCCTAGTGGCGTTTTGCAGCGCTGGCTAAAATCGGACCACGATTTCTAACCTTTATATACAGTCTATGTTTCTAACCAGTGTAACCGGCTGAGCCCAGAATGCGTAGGTTACTGCACGGTCCTGACT
>JALXJV020000016.1:2767799-2873281 GCA_024633595.2 Lepomis macrochirus
TTTTTATTTGAAGGTGAAGCAATATTATTAACAATTTTAAAAACAGTATTATAGTAACAGCAACATTTATTTAGAATATTGCAGTGGTGATAGCAAGAGGCCTTTCTGTCAGTCACCTTTAATGCCTGATTATAGACCAATCTGAGTGATTTAAGTGTAATCTCGTTGGCCTGAGACCAACAGGACAAACAGTAAGTGATGTATGAAGAGATCATAGCATTAAAATACATAAAAGATGCTTCAGTTGTCAAACTATTCCTAAAATGTCTAAAAAGAGAGATATTATATTTAATAGAGTTGGTCATTATTTTAATATGTTTTTTAAAACTTAAGGTTTGGTCTAAATGGACACCTAGATATTTTAGCTCTGTCACGATGTTAATTTTTTGTCCATTAAAGTAAATGTTAGGTATATCTTTAACTTTATTGGATTTAATGAAATACATCCCAACTGTTTTTTCAATATTTAGTGTGATTTAATTATTAAATTATTATTATTAAATTATTAATTTTGGCCATGGCTGAGGACAATTTAGCGGCTACTTGCTCCATATCCCTCCCATGTACGTAGATGACAACATCATCTGCGTACATGATGTCTACCCCCTTGTACACAGCTGGAAGATCATTGATGTAAATACTGAACAACAAGGGTCCCAGAATTGATCCTTGCGGGACCCCAGTTGTGGTGGGCTTCAGAGAGGACAATACATTTTTTACCCTCACACATTGCATCTGATTTGAGAGATATGATTGTATCCAATGCCATGTCTCCATGGACAGATTATACTGAGAGAGCTTAGTCAGGAGGACACTGGTTTACCATGTCAAAGGCTTTTCGCAAGTCCAGAAACACGGCACCCACCGTGCCCCCTCCGTCCAAGTTGGCTTTTATGTTTTCCATCAGATAGCAGCAGGCTGCGTCGGTGGAATGATTGCGTCTAAAGCCGAACTGCATGGAATGCAAAAAATTTTTACAATCTAACTGATCAGTTAGCTGCTCTATGAAAGCTTTCTCAATAATTTAAATGCTATAGGCAATATACTAATAGGCCTGTAATTGCTAATTTCATTTTTGCTTCCAGCTTTGTAAATTGTAGTTATAACTGCTGTTTTAAAGATACTGGGGAAGATACTCTTATCAATAGATTTATTCACAATATATATAATAACTGGTGTTAAAATCATGTGTTTTAATGAAAGAGCTATCAAGTCCCTAGAAAGCTTTAGCTTTTGAGTTAGATAAAGAGTGTATTATTTTATCTGTTTTAGAATAATCAATGTGTTTAAAACACAGAGCCTCATGATCATAAATAGAGGGCTGAGGTGATAAACGGGGATGAGGCAATCCAGAGGTGTGTTGGATAATTTTATTCACTGAATCAATAAAAGACTCAAAATAGAAGTCCCCTCCTAAAACATACTTTCATCCGAGAGCTAGTGTTGATTTTACTTGACTTTAATTTTCTGTTCCTGATTGTTTTTAATTCAAAGTATCTGTTTCTGCACACTGCAAATAAACCTATGACAGGTGACCATAATTATTTAAAAGCAATAAATGTGGTTTATTTAATTTTTTGTTTTGTTTCAAATGGCACTGACAGTCATAGTCTATTCAGTAAGGGCACAAGGTGATTGTAAAGAAGAACCATTTAACTAGGATGAATTCCATTTTATTATTCCATTTTTACAATAAGAAAAGATTGATCTGTAACACAGACAGGTGCCCTTGTGTTTGAGGGCTGTTAAAACTCACAAGATTAGCAGTATAGCTTTATATAATGTTCACATGTTAAACATTTACACCGTTTATCATCAATTTATTACCATTATAAACTAAACCTATCTATAAATCCAGAGACATCAGTTGGATATTAATATGAATGGCATAAAAAAAGCAGTCACACCTAACATATTCATTCATATTGTAGGTCTGGTTTACATGTGAATTACAATACATATCAATGTCCAAAAAATGTTCTTCATCAATGAATGACAGAAGAAATATCATGTGCATTTCTTTTGTCTTGTTAATACATCAAATCCTTTTGGCAGGACAGAACAGGCTCTTCAGGTGTTTAGAAATTTCTCTCATTTTAGTCCGTACATGATTGGATTAAATAGAGGATGGTACATTACTATTTGTAAAGACATTATTAAACGTACAGTTATAGGAAAATCAGATTCCAGCTGAACTGTGATGACATCATATGCACACAAACAGGAGAAGTTGATTAAAACTACCAGGTGGGGTAAACATGTCTGTACAGCTTTCTTCCTGACTTCTCTACTACTCGATAGGTTATTATAAATATCCTTGTATACGTAAAAAGTATGAAAAGAGCAGGAAGAAGTGCAACATTTAGCAAAATTACCATATCATGTATAACCTGAGCTCTTGAGACCACACATTGAAGTTTATAAACTGTATTGTTGCAAAAAACACCTTTTAAACTAAAGCTACAGAGTTTTTTGATTAGCACTCAGTGCAGCCGGCACTGCTGACCTGAGAGGCAGGCAGAATCCAGGCTAAAACCAAGAAAATACTGACAGTAGTTTTGTTCATGATAGTTGGATATTGCAGAGGTTTACATATAGACACATACCTGTCATAGGCCATGGCTGCCAACAGTAAGAATTCTGAACCGCCCAAAGAGTAAAACATATGAAATTGAAAGAGACAGGCTGAATAAGAAATGATCTGTTTTTCAGATAAAACATCAATCAACAGCTTTGGGTAGATAGCACTGCTGAAAAGAACAGAGTTCAATAACAAAGCTGCAATAAAAATGTACATGGGCTCATGAAGGCTTTGGTGGATCCAGATAAGGTACACAATGGTAGAATTACTGCAGAGTATTAGAATATATACTGTGAACATAATCACAAAATAAAGAAATCTGTATTCGTCCACTTGCACATGCCCTTCAAGAGTTATATATGTTACATTGAGTTCATCATCCATTAAGCTTATCTGAAAAAAATTCTCACTGTAATTTTAACTTACAGTTACCTGACCTTGAAACACAACAAGCATGTTCATCTTCAGAATCACAATTCACAAAGTGAACTGTTTGATTATATAGAATGTTTTTTATCAGATTGGGTGACACTGATCTCATTAACTCTTCACCAAGAACTATTAACTTGAAAACAACTTAATTAAACTCAAGAGAACCTGTAAGCAGGTTGCTCAGTGACTGAGAAAACTGTTTCAGAAAAATATATTGCAAACTTTTTGCCAACTGGTCAGAAATTTGGAAGAGGATGTGTTTCTTTTGTTAAGTATGCAATGTGTTTATAAACTCCAAAATATGTGCTGCAATTAGGCCATAGTGTTAGCCTTGCAAATCTAAACCACAACTTGTTAGCATTTCAAATAAGAAAAGGTGAATGTTCTCTAGCTAAGTTGATGATCAATCAATGAGAAATGTGTGCAAGTCGGAGCTCCATCTCTGTCCATGTTACCTTCCAAAAGCGACTTTTAGTGGGTTGCATTCTCAGAGTTTATCAGAATCAGGATGGACTTTGGCAGATTGAACTTCCTCAGCTATGGCAGAAAGTAAATACTCTGCTTAGCATGCTTGGTGAAGGAGTTGATGTTCTAGAAGGGTGTTTACTGGGGATTGACACATGGTGATGGAGGTGGGTGTGGCAGAGTTCATTCTGAAATCCACCACCATCTCCACTGTCTTTAGAGTGTTGACCTTTAAGATGTTCTTTCTGCATCAGGTCACCCAATAGTCTGTCTCCCACCCGCAGGCTGAGTCATCCCCACGAGAGATGAGACCAATGAGGGCAGTGTTGTCTGCAAACTTTGGGAGTTTGCTTCATATGCTGCCTCTCAGACAGGAAGTCAGTGATCCACCAGTTGACCTGTGTCAGGTTGAGGTCGTACTACCTAAGTTGGGAGTTTTCAGCCGCCATTGTCGTCACTGTTTATAATCCTCCCATGGCAGTGGTGGCCCGTGCTTGTAACGTTATCCACCTTTGGGGACCTGCAGATTTTAAGCATGTCAAAATCTCTAGGACACAAACAGCTTTACCAAGTATGTTACCCGTAACGCCAGGGGAGACAAGTACCTGGATCTGCTGTACACCAATGTTAAGGAGGCATGCAGCGCCCCTGTCCTGGACCCCCCTGACACGACATTGAGGGTCTTGCCCAATGTGTCACCGATTATACCAGGTTCTTTGGGGAGAGTATCATCTGCACCAAGAAGTTCTGCTGGTTCCCCAACAACAAATCCTGGATCAATAGGGACCCTTCTATACCCACTTTGATAGATTCTGCAGCACATCAGGCCCCTGGTACACGACTGTGTGGACCCTCTGGAGTTTGATCAGGACCTTGTGGCCTGGAATTACAGACTACCTCACTGACAGGGCTCAATATGTTAGACTGCAGGGCTGTCTGACAGCTGTGGTGGCGAACAACACTAGAACATGACAAGGAACTGTACTTTCACCGTTTCTGGTCACTTTCTACATCTCTGACTTTGATTCAATTCTGAAATGAGCCATCTCCGGAAGTTCTTGGAAGACTCCTCCATCCTCAAGCTCAACACTGCCAAAACCAAAACTGGTACATCCGACACTGAAGAGGTCCTTTAATGTGTGCACCAGGCTGCTACGGATGTTCTACCACTGGCCAGTGTCATATTCTTCACTGTGGTGTTCTAGGGAGGTGGTTTTGGAACTTGTTGCACCAACAAACTGGACAAGCTTGTGAAGGCCAGCTTGGTGGTGGGTAATGGAACTTGACAGTGTGTAGGTTTAGAGGTAAGTTCTTATATTATAAATAAAGAAACATCTTATCTTTAAGACCAATACTATGAAACCAAGGATTTGTCATTTAGCTGCTTTTTTTAAATCTTTAAAAATAAAAATTCTTCTCTGCCCCAGTTTGGTGTCTGCTGATCCCCGGAGACAGTTCACACTTTATGCCAGTTCCAGAAACCACAAAGTGAACGCTGGACATGCTCAAGTAAGTAGTGGCATTAATAATGAGGCTACTGCTGTAATAGAGAGCTGGCTGCTGTGTCGGGAATCTAGGCTGGAGGCCGACAGGTAATAATTCAAATCTTTCATTGAAGAACAGGATAGTTAAGTGAAAGGGGTGCTGGCTGGCTGGGGTAAAGGGGTTATGCTGCGTTCCAGGCAACTCGGAAATTTCCAACTTCCAACTAGAAAAAGTGCCATGGAACACCACTTGAAGTCGGATGCCTAGTAGGTCAGCTGAATTACGTCACACAACAATGTCAGCGCCCCTGGAAGTACACACTGTAAATGGTAATCCATAAAAAGGCAAAAAAAACCCCAAAAACATATTTACATTTACTTAAATTAAAATACATACAATCATAGTAAAAACTGGTTTGCATTAAGGTAAATTAATGTAGAAATATGTTAGGTAGCTGGCTACAGTAAAGAATCTCAGTCATCATCTGTGCATAAAGGTTATTGTTTAAAAGGCCATTGACATTGACTTGAGGAAAACCAGCCGATGTAGCTGTCGGAGTACACAGTTAACTAGTAACGTATAGGTTTTTTATATCCGCTGTTTGCATTTTAACTGCCATCCTTTAAATTAAACACCTAAAGCGCTGCTTTGGGTGCAAGTGTTTGTACACTTAGTCCAGAGCTTGATGGAGTAGTCTGGCATCAGTGGAAATCTGGTTAAGATAAGATCAGCCTTAATTTGTCTCACAGGTGAGAAATTTCAACATTACAGCAGCAAATGGAGAGCATGGATTAAAGTGATAAGTGACATTAAACATAATACTAACAAATAAAAATAAATCATATAATACTAAATTATAAAAATATTTTATTTATTTATTTTGGTTAGTATTATGTTTAATGTTCAAGCTCAGTGGTAAAAACAAGCTTCTTCCAGCTTAGACTTCTAGGGAAGGTCAAGCCCTACCTGCCCCATAGCCAACTGGAAAAAGTTGTGCATGCCCTGATTACAAATCGCCTGGACTATTGTAACTCGTTGTACTATGGCCTTGATCAGTCTTCAGTTCGCCGATTACAATTAGTTCAGAATGCAGCTGCACGCCTGCTGACAGGGAAAAGGCGCAGTGACCACATCACCCCTGTACTGTCATCTCTCCACTGGCTTCCTGTCGTTTTTAGAATCCATTTTAAGATCTTATTGTTTGTTTTTAAATCTCTTAATGGGTTGGCTCCATCATATTTATCTGACATGCTGATTTTGCACGCTCCAGTCAGAGCACTTAGGTCCACTGACCAACTGTTTTTAGACTGTCCAAGGTCCAGACAGAAAACCAGAGGGGACAGAGCTTTTTCAGTAGCAGGCCCTAAGCTCTGGAACTCTCTTCCTCTCAATATTAGAGCAGCTACCTCTATGGAGAGTTTTAAATCACTTTTAAAAACACATCTTTTTGCACTGGCTTTTAACACAAGCTGAGCTGTGTCAATTTCGACATTTTTATCAGTATTGTTTTTTTAAGATAGTTTTTATCTGTTGTCTGTTTTTATTGTTTTTTGGCATATTCTGTTTTATAAGGGTTTTATTTGGTTATTTCTTATGTTTTATTGTATGCTGCTCTAGCAGAGCAGAGTTAAAGGGAGGCAGGCAGACAAGCAAGTTTGCTGGCTGGTAAACAACACAAGGTGCAACAGTTCAGTGAAGACTGGATATCAGCCCTGGGTTCTTAAAGGAGAGTTGATTGGCTTGATGCTAATCAGGTGTGTAGAGTACTTAATTGCAGGCAGGTGAGGAAATCACAAACTGAGAGAGAGAGAAACAAAATAGACCACGCATGCCACATCCACCCAAAAGGTAAAAATAAGGTGGTTTTAACTCACTTCTCGTCACTTCAAAAATCTGATTAATTTATTTAACATTTAGCATTAAAGCAGAGCACTCAAACATGTTCCAAACATTGTTCTAAATTAACTTCATAAAGCAACAGTGGTGAAAGCCACATTTAGTTCTCAACAGTTAATCTCCCCCATATTACCTGCGCCAAATAGCAAAATGTGGGGTGTTAAATGAATCATCTATCCATCCAACCTTTGTCAGCGTCTTGTCCTGCATACAGGGTTGTGGAGTAATATCAGAATCAGAGTCACCTCAATAAGGACAGCTTATCGACAAAATGACAAATAAAAAACAAGTCAACATGTAAGGCAGGGTAAATGCTCTGCAACTGAAATCTTTCTGAGGCGTTTCCAGTGTGAGTTGACACAGGGCTGAGAACGGGTCCAAACCGAGGCACACCCATAACGTGCCGCACATGACGCCTGAGTGAGATGTTGTCATAGTTCAAGACACTGGGGGAAACCCTGTAGCATCATTTATGAACACTAAAGGTAAGTGCGGGATATTTAACATAAAAGTCCTTGGAAGGAAGCGTTTGGGGGTTGGAAGTTTAGGGTGGACAGGTGGGCCAGAAATGGGACTTTCACCCAGGACACCAGTGAGCATTTCCAATGTGAAACAAAGTCAACATTGTTAATGTTAATTAATTAGTAACATTATTTAACTTCCCTTAGGAAGTCAAATTACATTACTAATTAATTAAAATCGGAATGATCGGACGCATCTGATACATCACAACATCCCTGGAGTTTCATAGATTGAACTCCCTCCCAAGTTTGATATTTGATTTGTTTTCTGATTCACCATCTAATTAAAAGTATATCTGTGTTGTAGGTCCGAACAACAAGAGGGCTGCAAAAAACTTTCTTCATTTATTACAGATTTTTCTTTTCATGATCTGTTATTTTCCCAGTTAACTTTTATCATGGGGACAATTAAAGAGAGCAGGGTTTGTCTGTTACCACTTTTTATCATTTATTTTCCTATTTATTGTCATTTCTATAAAGTTGTGAGGTTGATAATTCCTGAGCGTTGGCTTTGATATGAGTCAGCCTAATAAATCATTTCCAATTTTCAAAAGACACCATGAATTGATGTGAAAATATTGCTAGGGACAATTCTGTAGTTGCTGGACTTAATTTAAAAGACTTAAGGCAAAAAGCTCTATGGCCTTTCTGCCTGTTTTTAGGTGCACACCAGGCAGGAGTTATAGTGTGTGCTCAATTTTAGCCTTTGCATGGTCCAAACAGTAAATCCTTAATGTGTGAGAGTTGAAAAGCTCTCTGGAGTGCTGAAAACTTAAATAATTTATTTTCATCTTTGCTCCTTCCTTACTTCCTCCATCGTATGTCATCTATATCCTTTTTTCTTTCTTTCATTTTATCTTCCCTCCTTTCTTTTTTCCTCTTTCACTGTATAATTGTACAACTAATACAATCTGTAGATTTGTTAAAAGAGGCTGAATATACATTCTGCAGGATTCCAAAAGTACCACAACTGGTGCTGGTTTTATTGTTGGTAACTATGGTCTGTGTCCGTCACATTATTGAGAGCATATTTTAGAGGAGCCAAGAAGAGCTGATGCAGTTTTGTAGAATAATCATAAAGAATCATTTCACAGCAACAAGTTATTTTAGCTCTTTATTTTTACAATAAAATTAAACTACAACTTAACTTACACTACCAAACTGAAACATGGACATGATCTTGTTTTCAAGGATGTTTAAATATTAACATGTTTACAGCATATTTTATGGCCATTATAAACTAACAATACACTCAATATCAGATATCAAGACAATAATCATGTAGTTGTGGGTAACAGGGTTCTGTAAAGCTGCAGTTTATCAACAACATATTGTGATTTTGAAGTGGAAATGCTGTGCTTCAGTGTTTCAGAAATAACATACATTACATTCAATGTCTTTAAATGTTCAGAGAAAACACATCTCTCCTTTTTTTGACACAAAAAAATGAGTGTACCACAGTCATTAGTTTTAATACACATCAGCTCATTTTGCAGAACAACCTCTTCAGGTGTTTATAAATTTCTTTCATTTTTAGTCCATATATGATTGGATTGAAGAGAGGATGATATATTACCATTTGTAACGTCATTATTAAACGTACAGTTTGGGGAAAATCAGTTTCCAGACGCAGTAGAAGTACATCATATGCACTCAAACAGGAAAAGTTGATCAAAACAATCAGGTGGGGTAAACAGGTCTGTGCAGCTTTTCTCCTGACTTCTCTGCAGCTGTGATATGTTATTATAAATATCCTGGTGTATGTAAAAAGTATGAAGAGCACAGGGAGAAGTAGAGCATTTACCAAAATGATCAAGCCATATATATTCAGCACCCCTGAACTCTCACAGTAAAGTTTATAAACTGTGCTGTTACAAATGATTCCTTTGAAATGAAGGTTACAGAGTTTCTTATTAGCATTTAGTACAAGTGGCAAAGCATTCTGACAAGCCGGCACAAGCCAAGCTAAAACCATGAAAATAATCACAGTTGATTTCCTCATGATAGTTTGATATCGCAGAGGTTTACATATAGACACATACCTGTCATAGGCCATCGCTGACAAGAGATAAAATTCTGAACTACCTAGTGAGTAATATAAAAACCACTGAAAGAGACAGGCTGGATATGATATGACCTGTTTTTCAGATAAAAAAGTCAATCAAAAGTTTTGGGTAGACAGCAGTGCTGAAAAGAAGAGAGTTCAGTAACAGAGCTGCAATGAAAATGTACATAGGCTCATGGAGGGACTCGTGAATCACAATGATGCACACAATAGTAGAATTACTGCAAATTATTAGAACGTTATGCTGTAAACATGATCACAAAATAAAGATATCTATATTTCTGCACTTCCACATACCCATCAAGAGTTATGAATGTTACATTTAAACTATTATCCATTATGGCTGTATAAAAGAAATTGTTAATGAATAAATCTGGTACATTCCTTGAAGTATGATATAACCTGGAACATGTTATCTTATTCAGTCATACGAACCTGATCTTGGTGTTTGGCAAACACAGAAGTTGGAAAGTGATCTGCTTCAGTCTGTGGGATGTTTTATCAGACTTCTTTGCCCTCCATGGATCTCATTCAAGTCTCCAAAGGAAGAGCTAACGTAAACAACTCCATTACACTGTAGGGGCCTGAACTCATGATGACATGATGTAGTACTTTGGTTGCTGGGGTTGCAGACTGGTGACAGAACAGCTGGAGGTCAGCGACAGCGACCAACTAAAACAAAGGCATAAACTCAAAAGTCCAACAGCAAAAGAAATGCAATAATCTTTGTAGATCAAGCTCAAGCTTTAGCGAAATCCAAATTCTACAGAAAACAGGCAGGGATTACAGACAGATGCACACCACATGAACAACAATGGTGTTGGGCCTCACATCCATGACAACAAAAATGGGCCTTCAGGTCACTGAGGAGCCTGTCTGTAAGTCTGTAGACAGGACAAGTGAAAGACTTTTAGCTTGTCCTTTGTCTACACACTGTGTCTACTTTCTATGGAGCTTCCAACGATCAAGTGTTGTGGTATCATAAGCAGGACATCACAGCCTTTAACAGTGTAGGTATTGAATATTAAAAATAGGCCTACCTAATATTAGGTATGCAAAAGTCTTTCTTCCCCCAAACTAAGTGTTGCAGTATAACCAGCAGTATATCATCAATGTGTAAAGGTGATTTTGGGGCACTACATTTGTGTAAGTGTGAAGTTATTGAATATCTCTGCAGAATTTTTTTTCAGCGTTGCACTTTGCACGTTACGACTCGCTCTCACAGCCGGCTGCTGTAGAGACCAATGTTATTTGTGCCGCTCCTAGGAAGACTCATTTATGTGAAAATGTTCTTGTAGCTTGTTGTCTACTTAACTACACTAATGAAGAGGCGTCGTTTGTGTTTTAAACACGTTTTGCTTACGAGTTATTGATCCCGGAAGCTAGAATTTGTAAATATAGGCTATTTCTAACTTTACCATTATCTCGTAATTATGACATCTTTTCTCGTAATTATGACATCTTTTCTCATAATTATGACATCCTGATCTCATAATTATGACATCTTTTCTCGTAATTATGACATCTTTTCTCGTAATAATGACATCTTTTCTCGTAATTATGACATTCTGATCTCATAGTTATGAGATAAGGCTCCCAATTTTTTTTTTCTTTGGTGGATGCAATGAGCTTCAGTACTTGTGGGATGGTTTGTGGGAATAGTTTCTTCCCACAAGCCATCACTCTGATGAACAGCTGACTCTGACTCACAGTGTCAGGAACAATTCCTGTGCAATAACCCAGTAATCTGCCACCCATTTACTGACTACCACTTATTATATATTCATCCTTCTCTATCTCAGAGCTGTTACTTTTAGAGCATTCTTTTCATATTGTATATAAATTGTATATTGTATGTACTGCATAACAAATTCAACTTTACATAACACCAGACATAATACGTATTTATTCCAGCATTCTTTGCACTCATCACACTGTGACATGTGTGCTTGTATATGGACATGCACCTGTATATCACATCCACCTCTGACATGTACATAATAAGAATAAGCACTCGTAACTATTTCATTAGTTAGTAGTGCTTATTCTGTAGTTACTAGCAACTAAACAATAGTTACTAGTATCTGTTTTAATAATGGTAATAATATTTTTTCTCCTGCATTCTTTCCACTCTGTTCATTGCACTACTGCACTATTGTCTCAATATGTCTGTTTTTGTTGTGTTCTCTATACTGTAGCCTGTGTTTAATTATTATTGTCTTATTGTATTGTATAAATAAGCACATCGTGACCATTGTCCAGAGTCAGAGTGTACAACACCTGGCAATAAAGCTGAGTCTGATTCTGATATCTGTGTTAGGCAAACAACATGTTAAGGAACCTATGACTGAAAAAACATTTCTGAAAGTGTTGCATGTTTAAATTGCACAAAACACAAAACTCCCTTGTGAAGGCAGCAACACACCCGCTATGTTTGAAGTTGATTGGATGAGCTGTTCCTGAGATAATCAAAACACACACACACCTCTTAATTAGAGAGATTAGAGAGTTGATTGATTTTAGGGATGCGTGAGTACACAAGTCTGTGTCAGTATCTGTTTTTATCCATACTTTAGATCGGTGGTGCTTAACCCGGACACGGGCAGGGCAAGTTATTTAAGCCTGAAACTGATAGGGGGTGGATCAGAAGTTACTATATTTATTAGAAAATTATATACATGAAGTTTTACTACAATCCTAAGAAAAACATTTTTTTAACAAAGGTTCCAAAATGTATTGTTTATTAGAAAACCAATGTTGGCATATTTGACTGTGATGATACTTGTACTTGTAAAAAGTACATTATCTTTACCAGATACTTATTTCAGCTGAACAATCACTCAAATATGTTTTTAGGTATCATGTTGAAACCAAATTTTAGTTCATCATAGGGTAATGTGATTTTACTTATTTTGTTCTGATTATAACCTTCACTGCTACAACCGCTATTTTATTTTCTCACTCCCACAAACATGCATTCAGCAAACATAGTCAGGCACACTGAACACACCCCATAATCTATCTAATAATAATAATATGTGCTGACAGGTAATAGAATTTAAAATCCAGCAGGTTAAAACCACCACTGGTACTTCTGGGACCGGATCCTTGTCCAAGATGAATGAAGAAATAATACTTTGTGTTTGAACAACGACAAAATAAAATTTGTATAAAAATGTGAGTAAAATTAGATATTTTAATGCCAAGACAAGACAAGATTATTTGTATAGCACATATCAAACACAAGGCAATTCAAAGGGCTTTTGAAGGTGTCTAATATTTGCAGTTCATCAAAATAAACTATTCAGAATTAACAATAAAAACATTTCTGTGTTTGCAAAGTCACCCTAATGAAGTCAAAAAGCAAAAATGCATTGGTCTGACAATAAAGTTCTTTATTTAATGTTTTTGACAAACTGTGGCCAATCTCTTTAGCCAAAATGAAGCTGATGATCTCTTTCCTGTGCCGTCCTGTCTCGGCAAAAACTCTTTAGATTAACTATCCTCCAGAATCTTCAAAATCACACCGATACATTATTATTACAGAAGAAATGACTGTACATTGGTTAACTCTGTCGATATTTTAGTTCACTTTGTGTTGACAGAAAAACTTCTTGATTTGTTTAGAAATTTCCTTCATTTTTAATCCATATATGAGTGGATTAAAAAGAGGATGATATAAAATCACTTGTAAAGTCATTACAAAACGTGCAGTTTGTGGGAAATCAGATTCCAGTTTAACAATAATGACGTCATATGTAAACAAACAAGAAAAGTTGATCAGAACCAACAGGTGGGGCAAACAGGTCTGTGCAGCTTTTATCCTGACTTCTCTACAACTTTGGTAGGTTATTATAAATATCCTTGCGTATGTAAAAAGTATGAAAAGCACAGGGAAAACTGTATCATTTAACAAAATAATCACACCGTACACAGACAGTGCTGCTGAACTCACACAGTGAAGTTTGTAAGCTGTATTGTTGCAAAAGATTCCTTTCAAAGTAAAGTTACAGAGTTTAGTATTTGCATCTAAGAGCTACTGGCACTGCAATCTGACAGGCAGGCAGAAGCCAGGCAAAAATTAGGAATATTCTGACAGTTGTTTTGGTCATGATAGTTGGATACTGCAGAGGTTTACATATAGACACATACCTGTCATAGGCCATGCCTGCCAACAGTAAGAATTCTGAACCGCTTTAAAGAGTAATACAGAAAACACTGAAACAGACAGGCTGAATACGATATGACCTGTTTTTCAGATAAAAAGTCAATCAAAAGCTTTGGGTAGATAGCAGTGCTGAAAAGAACAGAGTTGAGTAACAAAGCTGCAATGAAAATGTACATAGGCTCATGGAGGTCTTGATGAATACAAATAAGGAATACTATTGTTAAATTGCTGCAGAGTATTAGAACATATACTATAAACATAATCACAAAATAAAGGAATCTGTACTTTTGCACCTCCACGTGCTCCATCGAGGGTTATAAATGTTGCATTTAATTCATCCATTCAGATTATCACAAACAAATGTTAGTGTATCAAATAGACTAATAACATTAACAGGCATTAATGAAGTCTCACCTTGACCATTACAAACAATCTGTTTTAGACTGTTTGTGTTACAGCTACCTGCACTTAGTGAGTGCTGACTTTCAGACTTCAGAAAGTGAACTGTTCGGCTCCGTGGATTGTTTTTATCAGATTTCTCTTCCCTCTATGGATCTCATTAAACTCTCCACCACAATTAACCTCTAACCAAGTTCATCAAGCTCTGGAGGCCTGTAGGCAGGAGCCAACTTGGGCAATGGGGTGTCTGGTGTTTCTGGGAAACCAAAGCTGGATAGATGACTTTTGATTTATATGACTGTTCATGACCCTAAATGATCTGTTGCCATGGAGGCCAGAATATTTTGCACCTTTAACGAACAGGACACCAACTTTCTAGACATTGTTCACTCAGGACAGAGGATAAATCCTACTGACTTGGTAATTTTCTGACTGTTCTAGTGCCGCCATGAGGTTTGTCATTATTGTATACATTTTTTTATTGAAATATCTCAACAACTATCTAATAGGTTGTCATGAAAAAAGGTTCAGCCATTTTCTCTTCAGCTTTTCAACCACTTTGCTCCCCTGGCTGAGTTCACAGCCCAGTTTCCCCCTTGTCTCATAATCCTAAGGCCTAAAAGTTGTGAAATACCAGTACCATCAATTCTGTATGTGAAGGCCATGTTTTTTTATACCAAATATTAAATTAACTTAGGTGATAATAAACTAATATTCTCAAGTGGGATATAACTTGAGATTTCGTTTAGCCAGCGAGGTACTGTAGTTGTCACAATGGCTGGCTCAGTTGTTTTACTCACTTTGCCACTCTGTTCCTGTCTCCAGCCACTTTTCACTTCTCCCAGGCCCATGCATGACTCCCACGTCTACCTGCTCTCAGCTGTTCCACAACCCCCCAATTACCCCCCACTGCTTTTATACCAGTCCAACAGCTCATTGTCATCCAGGCCACATCATAAATGTTGCTTTGTGCCTTTGCTTTCCTGAACCTCAACCTAAACCTGCCTGCACCTTTTACCTGCCCCACTCCTGTTTACCTGTGGATTCTCTGCTACTTCTGTTTGGACTTAATTCCTGTGATGTATCATTACTTGTCGTTTCACTACCAAGGACCACACAATCAACAGGTACATTTGAGTGATTTACTGATGCTCAAAACAGAAAGATGTATGAGGCTTGCAGTTGCAGACATTTGAGGCGCTGTGGGGAAGCTACGATAGGGAAATACGAGAGCGAAGGAGAGGATTCATGACGTGTGGGTATTTATGGAAATGTTGCGACGAGGTGTTTGATGAGTGGTCCCGCTCCTGAAACTCTGCTAATTAGCACCACTAAAACACTGAACTGTGCCTGGCTGTTTGAATTTGGGTCAAATTCAAACAGCCAGAAAAGTAGATCCACAGGAGAAACATCTGAAAGCTACACAGAATGCCTGAGAGCTGCACTGCCTTTTACCCTGTTATACAGTATTTTGCCACCTGAATTTTGTTTTTCCCCTTCATAAATAAAAACATGCAGAATAAATCACCAGAATGCAGGAAATTAACTGTTTAATGCTCAAAATTTTCACGTTATTCAGTGTTAAATCTCATATTGTCCCGATCTTGTGAACCCAATCTTGTGGTCTCATCTTGTCTCGTCTTGTGAGCAAAATGTCTCGCCCACCCCTCTCTACCAAGAACAACGATGTAACCAACTTCATCACGCTCTGGAGTCCTGTAGGCAGGTGCGTCTACAGGGGCAATGTTGGGATTTGATGTTTCTGGGGATCATGAACTGCAAGGTGCCCTTTGACATGCAAGGTATTATATGTTAGTTTATGACCCCAAATTGACATGGAGGCCAAAATTTATACCAGTATATTTTTTATGTGCAAATTTGATGAACAGGACAGCAACTTTCTGGACATCGCTTGCTCAGGCCGAGGAGGAATCCTACGGACTTGGTGATCCTCTGTCTGTACACCCCTACTGACCTCCCATTGACGTTTACATTATTGATTTTTACTGAAATATCTCAACAAATTTTGAATGTTCCCAAGAGGATAAATGGCAAATTGGATCCCGGACTTTTTTTTTTTTTTTAGCACTTTGCTGATATCAGACAGAATTGTCAATTCATTCAGTCTGACATTGCCTCCACTCTAACCAATTTTTGTGGGCAAGGAGTGGTTTGGTTTTCCCTAACAAATCACTAGAGATCAACGATCTTAATCTAATGCAACATCCGAAGCCAACTGTGGGTAGATTTTCCATTTGGCAGCTAAATGGTGGAAGACTACCAGCTATGTTGGCGGGTAAATGTATTCTGTACAGTCGCCATATAATAGCTTTTTGACGGTAGCTAAGAGCAGATCAGAGTTGTTTTTTGTTGTGTGTCGCACTTAAACAGGTCCCTGTTGGGCAAAAATGAGGCTGAAGAAGCATAAAAAATCTTAATTAATGAGGAGGTTGAAGTTGAATGATAAAGCATGATTAAGAGTGAGCAGTGATGAGATTTAAGTTGAATGATTAATAATCATCTTGTAAGTTTATAAAAGAATTTACTGATATGTCTTAAGTATATTTAATAGAAATAAATTAACTTTGCTTTAAATTTCAATCTGGCGTCTTCTTTAAGTTTGTATCCGATGTAATACCTCATTATCTTTATTGTATACTATGGATTTTTTTCATATTATAGAGCCAGAGTGCAACATGCAAAGAAAATAGATTTGTATTAAATTTAAATTTCATTTTGGTTTCTTTTAGTCTTTATTGGTGTAATTGTTTAAATGTCTCCATTTTGTTGTGTGTTGTACATTTTGTGTTTTGATGGTTGTAAAGATGTATTTGCTTTAGCTGTATGAGGGTGGGGAATGCTTGTGCTTGTTCACGTTGTGATTTTGTCTCTTTTGTTTGATTTGGATGAAATAAATTACAAGGCATCAATTGTTAAATATATTACTGCATTTCATTTTAAGTCATTTTGGGGCATTATGCCTTTGTTGATAATCAAAACACAACATTGCAGTTCATGATTGGTGCCCTAAACCCTAATGCCACTTTTTAAAATTCTCTGACCAACATAATCACATTTGCCAGAGCAGCTTCATTGATTTTGGATGAAAAAACACTCACACAAACTCTGCCATGGACACGGTAGAAATCTAATATAAACTGAGAAAAATATACAATAGCAAACATACTTGATTTAATTAGGTAACAGTTACTTTACAGAAATATTTTCATTTAAAAATGAAGTATTTGCAGTATGATTTCTTTACTATTCATTTAGGATTGAATAAAGAGCTGTGCTTTTAATAAAATGTAGGCAGACATAAGCCTTTTCATATTTCTTTACCATTTGAACTCCCCGCTTTGAACTGAAGCACCAGAGGCTGTAACACTAGCAAAGAAAAAAGAAAATCATACTCAGGGACAATGGCACTAATATGAATGTTGTTTTGAATGTTTGCTTTTTAGTAAATTAAAAGTGTGATTACTAAACAGAATGAAATGTGTTGGATATTTTAAAAAAATGCAGCAAATGTTTCAGTAATTACATTGTTAAAGCTGGCCATCCTCTTTATTGGGCTTTAGGCATAAATAAATCCCTGCAATATATACCTTCGAATCAGACATCACCTCACATCTCTCCAATAATTATACAGTAAAAATGACTGTTAATCAGTGTTAATGCATTAGTTCACTTTGATCTGACTGAACAACCTTTCGAGATGTTTAGAAATTTCCTTCATTTTTAGTCCATACATGAGCGGATTAAAGAGAGGGTGGTATATTATCATTTGCAAAGTCATTGCAAAACGCACAGTTGGAAAATCTGATTCGACTCTAATTATAACAATGTCATATGTAAGCAAAACAGTATAGTTGATTAAAACCAACAGGTGGGGTAAACAGGTCTGTGCAGCTTTCTTCCTGACTTCTTTACAACTCCGATAGGAAATTATAAGTATCTTTGTGTAAGTAAAAAGGATGAAGACCATTGGGAAAAGTGTAACATTCAATAGAACAATTACACCATATATAGATAAAGCTCTTGAGTTTACACAGTAAAGATGGTTAACTGAATTGTTACAATAAATTCCTTTTAAAGTAAAACTACAGAGTTTGTTTTTAATGTTTAGTACAACTGGCACTGCGACATGAGAAGCTGGCAGAATCCAGGCAAAAACCAGCAAAAGAATGACAGTTGATTTTGTCATGATAGTTGGATACTGCAGAGGTTTACAGATAGACACATACCTGTCATAGGCCATGGCTGCCAACAGTAAGAATTCAGAACCGTTTAAAGAGTAATACAGAAAACACTGAAACAGACAGTCTGAATACGATATGACCTGTTTTTCAGATAAAAAGTCAATCAATAGCTTTGGGTAGATAGCAGTGCTGAAAAGAACAGAGTTGAGTAACAAAGCTGCAATGAAAATGTACATAGGCTCGTGGAGGTTTTGGTGAATCATGATGAGGCACACAATGGTTAAATTGCTGCAGAGTATTAGAATATATACTATGAACATGATCACAAAATATAGAAATCTGTATTTGTGCACCTCCACATGCCCATCGAGGGTTATAAATGTTGCATTTAAATCATCCATTCAGATTATAAAAAAGTAAATAAGTGTATAAAACAGATATTTACTTTAACAAGCATTAATAAACATACATTTAAACAAAAGTCTAACCTGATCATCACATATAACCTGTTATAGACTGTTTGATTCACAGTTACCTGCACTTAGTGTGTGTTGACCTTCAGAATCAGAAACTGTTCGGCCCTGTGGGTTGTTTTTATCAGATCTTTCTACCCCCGTGGATCTCATTAAACTCTCCACCAAGAACTACTAACACGTAAACAACTTCATCAAGCTCTGGAGCCCTGAAGGTTGGAGCACTATGTGGGGTGATGGTGTTTGATGTTTTGGGGGACTCCAAACTAGACAGATGCCCTTTGACATGCCAGGGATTGTAGGATATCTCATGACCCTATATAATCTGTTGCCATGGAGGACAGAATTTATACTGCAATATTTTTCTGCACACCTTCCATGAACATGAAACCATTTTTATGGACATTGTTCACTCAGGAGAGAGAATGAATCCTACGGACCTGATGATCTTCTGACTGTTCCTCTAGTGTCACTACGAGGGTTAGATTCTAATTTTTTGTTGAAATATCTCAACAACTATTGAACGGGTTGCCATGAAATTTAGTGGGGAGGAGATTTGATTTTCCCTAACCGAAAGAGGGGGAGGGGTGCAGAATGCAAGAACAAAAAAGAGGAGATTGGTTGTGTAGGTATTTATGGAAATGCCGGTAGTGACATGATTGATGTGGGTGCGGCTCCTGAAACTCTGCTAATTAGCACCACCTCACAGAGCCAACATGTATGTAGACACTTACATATTAATTTTGGTTCAACACCCTCAATGCTATTTCTTAAACTTGTAGTAAATTTAAATACAGTCACTGATATGCAATGAAAACACATTAAGACATGCTGTAAAAATCCTACATTGATTCACTTTAAGTGTTTCAGCTGCACAATCATGTTCATTGGGTGGGTTCATAAGGGATTCATTTTAGTTAAAGCACAAAGAAAATGGCTCGCAACCCATCCAGCAATAATGGAAATCTAGAATTACTAAAATTTCAAAAAAATGACAAAGAACTACAATGTGAAATGCAAAGAAATTTGATTTGTATTTAAAGTAAATTTCATTTGCATTACTTATTTTTGGTTTTATTCATTCTTTATTGGTGTAATTGTCTCCATTTTGTTGTATGTTGTACTTTGTGTTTCGTTGATCGTTGTGGTGGAAATTATATAGAGTATTTCGTTGCGAAGAAATTAACAAATAATCTTCCAACAAACAGTTGTCTTTGTGCTATTTATTAAGAGTAACAGAGTAAGTTATTTCAGCTGAAACCACAGAGCTCCTTTCACCGAAGTGTAGTCACTCAGTGAGTCTGACAGGAAACAGAGAACACAGAACATTTATTGCTGCAACATAGATAGGGAGTACAAGGGAGGAACATAAGTAACCTTAAGCAAAAATCTTTCTCAACATGCCATCTAAAGGGGGAAGCAAGAGCAACTCATTCATCATGAGAATATTATCGTCCTTATGCACTACACAGCAAAGCTAATCTCACACATATATAGAAATGAGTCGTACCAAGCACACTGGTACATTTCAGTTCAGATGGAGCTCTACTAAGTAAAAAGTTACAGAGTATCAAGACAGCACTCATTAAATTACAAGTACATATAAGGTAATTTTGCTTTTAGAGTGGTAAATCTGTGTGTGTTCTAGCTGTATGACGGTTGGGGGAATTTGAAGCTTGTGCTTGCTCACTGTAGTCTTCTATCTGTCTCGTCTATTTAAAGTGGATTTTTTTTTAAGTTTAAGTATCAATTGTTAATTAAAACGCTGCATTTCGTTTTCTTTCTTATTTTTGGGGCATTATGCATTTATTGAAACTCAAAGGCCACTGGGCCGCTCCACATCCGCCCCTATAATTCTCTGTCCAACATAATCACAACTGTCAGAGATGCTTGATTTGATTTGGATGTAAAAAGCCACACACACACACACACACACACACAGGTTCCGCCTGATCACAGACAAGGTCATCTAAACTAAACAAGACAAATATGCAAAAGCAAACATACTTTTAAGAGTATACTTTTAATTATGTAACCATCATTTTAAAAACATTTTTATTTAACAATGAACTTGCCATATGATGTATTTCTATCTATCGAAGATGAACTTAGCTGTGCTCTGAATAACATGTAGACTGGTTAAGCCCAACTTTGGTACCATCTGAACTCCCCACTTTGAACAAAGCAACATAAACTGTAACACCACCAAAGTAAAACTAAAAACACCTCAAATTTACAATTTAATTAAACCATTTACGATGACACTGATATGAATGTTACTGGTAGCAGGGTTAGTTTCTTTAGTAAGTGTGATTACCAAACAGAATAAAATGTGTTGGATATTTTAAAAAACTGCTGCAAATGCATCAGTAATTACATTAAAGCTGGCCATCCTCTTTATTGGGCTTTAGGCATAGACATAAATCCCTTCAATATATACCTTAGAAGAATAACATATCACCTCCACAAGAAAAGCAGATCACATATCACCATTAGTTCACTTTGATCTGATTGAATAACCTTTTGAGATGTTTGGAAATTTCCTTCATTTTTAGTCCATACATGAGTGGATTAAAGATATGGTTGAATATTACCATTTGCAAAGTCATTACAAAACGTACAGTTGGAATATCAGATTCAACTCTAATTATAGTGACATCATATGTAAGCAAAAAAGAATAGTTCATTAAAACCAACAGGTGGGGTAAACAGGTCTGTGCAGCTTTCTTCCTGACTTCTCTACTACTCCGATAGGATATGATAAGTATCTTTGTGTACGTAAAGAGGATGAAGACCATTGGAAAAAGTGCAACATTCAATAGAACAACTACACCATATATAGATAATGCTAGTGAATTTACACAGTAAAGATGGTAGAGCCAATTGTTACAATAAATACCCTTTAAAGTAAAACTACAGAGTTTGTTTTTAATATTTAGTACAACTGGCACTGCGACATGAGAAGCAGGCAGAATCCAGGCAAAAACCAACAACAGACAGACAGTTGTTTTGGTCATGATAGTTGGATACTGCAAAGGTTTACATATAGACACATACCTGTCATAGGCCATGGCTGCCAACAATAAGAATTCTGAACAAGTTAAAACGTAAAACATAAAAACCTGAAAGAGACAGGCTGAATATGATATGATCTGTTTTTCAGATAAAAAGTCAATGAAAAGCTTTGGGTAGATAGCAGTGCTGAAAAGAACAGAGTTGAGTAACAAAGCTGCAATAAAAACATACATAGGTTCATGGAGGTTTTCGTGAATCACAATGAGGCCCACAATAGTGGAATTACAGCAGATTATCAGAATATATACTCCAAACATGATCACAAAATAAAGATATCTGTATTTTTGCACTTCCACATACCCACCAAGAGTTATATATGTTACATTTAATGCAGCGTCCATTAAGATTTGTAAAACCTAATTAAACAAATGACACAGTAGATGACACAAGAGGCAATGTGAACACAAATTGTGAAAGTAGGTCTCACTCAGAAGACTCCAACAAATAATAATCTAATCTACAATTACCTGACAATGAAATTCATTTGGTGTGCATTTATCTTCAGATCTCAGATAATGAACCGTTCGAGGCTGTGCAATGATTTTTATCAGACTGTGTCACCCTTCATGGACCTCATTAAGGTCCTCACCAAGAACTATTAACACACGAACAGCGTCATAAAACTTTGGGGAGAATTAGAAATGTGGAGGAGGGGGAGGGCTGTGGGGGATGCATCCACCTAACATGTAAGTGACAAACTATTTCGAGCAAACCAGAAACTCCTTTAAGCCAGGCACAATTTCAGCCTTTCCAACTTTTGTCACCATTTCTTTTGTCACTAGCCATCAGAGGTGGGCAGTGACTATTTACATTTACTCCTATGTACTCATGTAAGTTTGTTAGTAAATAAATTGTAGCAGTTTTAATTCATCATACATTTATTCTTACTTGAGTAGTTTGAGAAAAAATTTTACACCCATTCATGATGTTATTTATTTATTATTTTATGCATTCATGCTGGTCCCAAGTCTGCTAGGGCTTTATCTGATGGTACTCTAGCATCCACATTACTCTGTTCAGCGCAGAATAATGACTGAAGATACAAAATGCATACCTGTCATGTTTTGGATTTGAAAATAAGGGAAATTTTCCGGCGCAACCACCTTGAGCAGTCCCCCCACCCCAACCAAGCTCCAGTATCCCTTACATTTTAAGACAGGTGTTACAGCCTAAAAGAAAACACAAAAGGGTATATATGAAGAGCATTTATTTAAATGCTTATTTGCATATTTTCTGTTCATTTAACATTGCTTGTCCTTACATTTACATTTTATTTTCATTCCACACATTCTTTTCATTTCATATTGCTTTTCTTTTAATTTCACATAACTTTTCTTTACTCTTTTAGTGAGTTATTGTACTTTTTTACTATTGTACTGTTCTTTATTGTAAATTTGTTGCAGATTTTGCTTCTTTAAGACTGTTTTGTAAGGAGTGTATTTGTGGGCGGGGCCAGAGTGGTTAATTTTACATGAGAGTCGAGCGCAAACAGTTCTGTTGTCCAACGTCTACCTGCAGGTGGCAGTTATCGCGAGGCTAGTGACAGAGCTCAGACTGGGTATAGGTGTGTTCCGAGATGACAGCGACTCGCCGAATTGATAGTCCAAAGTGAGCTGCAGGTGACTGCAGGGGCGGGTTATAAAAATGGCGCCGTAAAGTTGGACACAATCTACCTGCGTGAGCTCACTGTGAGCTGAGATCAATGACTGATCTTGCTGCCATTGCAAAGAAAAATGCATCAAGACTAGGCAAGTGTGGTTCCAACTTTGTGCAGCCTGAAAAGAGCAACTGCGGCCACCGGACTCGGCGCCTGCAGCGGGCCTTGCTCCCGCGAGTTTTTAATGTCATGTGTCCTAGTGACGTTTTGCAGCGCTGGCTAAAATCGGACACGATTTCTAACCTTTTTATATACAGTCTATGTTTCTAACCAGTGTAACCGGCTGAGCCCGAGTACGTAGGTTACTGCACGGTCCTGACTCGAACCGGCGACCTCGGGTACGGGAGGCGGACACACTGACGAGGAGGCTAAAATTTACGGGTGTTAGCACCGGTCGCCAGTGCATCTCTTAATGTGTCGGGGAGTGAGGTTTACTCACTGCACAGCTTCATACTGCATACCTTTTTTTAAGTCCAACATGCATCACCTTAAGTCAGCCCTGCGCAGCGCTGCATGGGTATTATTTTTAATAACTAGGATTAAATACGTGAGATTTACGGGAAAATACTAATACGGGAGGACAGCAGGAAAGAAGGGTAAAATACGGGACTTTCCCGGCCAAAACGGGATACTTGACAGGTATGCAGAATGTTAGTATGGCCTTTAGTTAAGTAGTACAAGTAGCTAATATTTACAGATGATAATTTAGTGCACAGCTAGCCTGTTCTCATCCAACCCGTTCTCACCTCAGTGCATCAATTACTGGCGCTTTGACACAGTGTGACAAAGCGTAGTTACGTATGACAGAAAGGAACCCTTCAGCATCTGTATTGTAAAAGCCGCAGTTTCCTAGTGTGTTGCAACACAGAGGAGGTTAACCTTACCTATTAGTGTTAGTTATGTTATGTTTACCAATATGTATATATTCACTGACGTAGGTTTAGGCACAAACTTGTGTGATGGTCAAGGTTAGGATAAGTTGCTCAGGGGGGCTGTCAATGCCTTAAACACAAGCTTTGCTAGCTAGATAGCTGGTTTGCACTGGAAACACTACTAGTGTTTCTGGTCACCCCAGAGCATCATATACAGATATGCCTGGAGGCGTTTCATACATACGCACTCGGTGTATCCCCTACAGACACCGAAGGGTACTTTTTGCATCAAACAACTTTGCTTTGTCAGCCTTTCTCAAATTGTCTGCTCATGACTCCCTGAGATGAAAACGGGCTGTCTCATCCCTGGGGGTCAGATACTGATGCTTTGTCAGGCTTTCTCAAAGCATATTTGACTCCCTGGGATGACACTCTTTTGGTGCAGCCAGCTGCGGTTGGGATGTCAGTAACAATACATCAGAGAAATGTGCTGACACTGAGCTGAAAGAGCAGTGTCTTTTGTGCCAGTGCTAATATGTTTAATAAAAAATAGTTACACACAGGATTGTCACGTGTGTCTGTGTGTGTAGAGGTTGAAGGTTTTGGACCCAAATGTAGGACACAAGGCTGACAGGTTCACTTCATTGATATTTAAAAAAGGCAAAACCAAGAGTGAGCACACTTACACGTAGAGTGGCTGAGTCCAATGTAAAACAAAAATAAACAGAGTCCAATTTAAATGAGGTAATCCAACAGAAATCCAGCAGTAGAGGCTGGCTCTGGGGACGTGGAACATCACCTCTCTGTGGGGGAAGGAGCCGGAACTTGTGCAGGAGATGGAGCGCTACCAGTTGAATCTGGTGGGGCTGACCTCCATGCACAGTCTCAGTTCTGGAACCGTACTCCTTGATAGGGGATGGACCCTATTCTTCTTTGGAGTTGCTCAAGGCCTGAGCGCTGCTATGTTGGAGTTTACACTGGTGAAGGAGAGGGTCGCCTCCCTACGCCTTCGAGTAGTGGGGGGAAAAACTCTGACTGTTATTTGTGCATATGCACCAAACAGCAGTTTAGAGTATTCGGCCTTCTTGGAGACCCTGAATGGAGTTCTGTAGGGGACTCCATAGCGCTGCTAGGAGACTTCAACGCGCATGTGGGCAATGATGGAGATACCTGGAAAGGCATGATCGGGAGGAACGGCCCCCTGATCTGAACCCGAGTGGGTGTTTGTTGTTAGACTTCTGTGCTAGTCATGGATTGTCTATAACAAACACCATGTTCAAGCATAAGGACACTCATAAGGGTACATGGTACCAGAGCACCCTAGGCCGAAGTTCGATGATGGATTTTGTAATCGTTTAATCTGATTTAATCTTGGAAGACTCTGGACAGACCCGGTAAGCCCAAACAGGTACCGTGGGTGAATTGAGAATGTCTGGAGGAGGGCCTTGTCATTGAGATCTTCAACTCAAACCACCGGCGGAGTTTTTCTGGCATCCCTGTGGAGATTAGGGACATTGAATATAGTGCAGTACATTGAGTGGGCAATGTTCAAAGCCTCTATTGCTGAAGCCACAGCGGGAAGCTGTGGTCTCAAGGTCTTAGGTGCCTCAAGAGACGGTAACCCTCGAACACTGTGATGGACACCGGTGGACAGGGAAGCTGTCCGACTGAAGAAGGAGGCCTTCTGGGATTTGTTGTCTCGGAGGACTCTGGAGGCAGTTACAAGGTACCGACGGGCCCATTGTGACAAAAAGAAAACTGAGCCGTAAGGTAAAGCTCTTGATCTACTGGTCAATTTTCGTTCCTACCCTCACCTATGGTCATGAAGGCTGAGTCATGAACGAGATCTCGAGGACAAGCAGCTGAAATGGGTTTCCTCAGGCGGGTGGCTGGTGTCTCCCTTAGAGATAGGATGAGAACTTCAGCCATCTGCGAGGAGCTCCGAGTAGAGCTGCTCCTTCTTTCTGTTGAAAAGAGCCAGTTGAGGTGGTTTGGGCATCTGGTGAGGATGCCTCCTGGACGCCTCCCTCGGGAGGTGTTCCAGCCACGTCCAGCTGGGAGGAGGCCTCGGGGAAGACCCAGGATTAGGTGGAGAGATTATATCTCCACACTAGCCTGGGAACGCCTCGGGATCCCCCAGTCAGAGCTGGTTAATGTGGCTCGGGAAAGAGAAGATTGGGGTCCTCTGCTGGAGCTGCTGCCCCCAAGTAAGCGGATGAATGGATGGATGGATGGATGGATGGATGGATGGATGGATGGATGGATGGATGGATGGATGGCAACCAGTGACCCCTGCAATGAGGGCAGGTGCCAGTCAGAAAAGAGTGGTGGACAAATGGGAAAGACCAGTGGAAAGACCGCAAAAGGAGTGGGTGGCTAGTTAACCCACCCACTTGTGACTTGTGACTTGTGGAAACCCTGGGAATCACCCCCTATGACTACAAAACAGACAAAGTGAAAATAACCCAAATGCCCAGAGAGAGGTAGGTTGGAAGATGGGCCTATTTCGAAGGAAAAACAGGTAACAAGTGCAGCGGACAACAACGATGAGAAAAGTGCCAGGCTTTTCGGGATGTATCACTGATTTGGGATCAAATCCAGTGGGCAAAGAGAAAGAAGAGCGATCTTCACATGGTGTGGCAAGACCTTGCCAACGACTATGTGTCAGTGCCACACTTCTTTTTCAGATTTTGTGTTCTGTGGTTCTTGGGTCAATAACATTACCTGCACATATTTCAGCAACCTGCACTTGGCAATGGAAGATTACATGTCAGGATGGCAGTTGCTAGAACGTGGAATTGCAATGGGGTGTACCATTTACCAGTCTTGTTCTTGACAGCCTTTGACGTCAAGAACAAGGCTTGATGACCACTTTAAATTAACTACTATTACTTTTACTTGAGTACAGTTTTTGGCAACTCTACCAACCTCTGCTAGCCATTAGTTTTGACTACATCCAATCATCTGAGCGGCACTTACAGTCTGTCAACAAATTATTTTTAATACCACCTTTTTTAATTGCATAATCAAATTGAGATCAAGAATTCTTTAGAGACCGAAGTACAGCAGAGGTTATCCACTATGTTCCAGCTGAGGAGCTCCAGACTCTGATCATCACTTTCTTCAATAGCAGATAACCTCATACATGCGTCAGTCGCATTTGACAAATCTTGTCTGAATTACTGTAATAGCATCCTAGTTGGGCTGCCAAATGGGCTGGGCCCCAAATGGGCACACACACAAACACACAATGTAGTTTTACACACCATTATACCAAAACAAATTCCTCATATGTAAAAATGTACATGGCAATAAATCCGTTTCTTGGACAGGCTCAACTCAACTTTATTTATAGAGCACTTTCAACACCACAAGTGGAACCAGAGTGCTGTACAGAAAGTATAAAAGAGAAAATAAAAACAAGACAAAACACAGCAAACATATAACACAAGTTACAAAGCATTATCAAATGCTAAAGAGAACAAATAAGTTTTAAGTGCAAACTGAAAAGTACTCAATGAAGAACAAGTTTTTACAGACAGAGGAAGGTCATTCCAGAGCCTAGGAGCAGCAACAGAGAAAGCCCGATCACCTTTACATTTTAAACGGGATTGTGGAACCACGAGATGCAATTGCTCATTTGAGCACAGAGATCTACTGGATTCACAGCGGCTGATTAAATCAGTAACATTACTGCAGTGCTGGGCCATGCAGAGACTTAAAAACATACAACAACGCTTTGTACTGAATTCTGTATCGTATGGGTAGGGTAACCAATTTAATTTAATTAACACCGGAGTAATGTGCTCTCTCTTCTCTTAGTACCAGTTAAAAGTCTGGCAGCTGAGTTCTGAATGAGCTGCAAACGGGAGAGCGAAGCCTGACTCATACTCAGATACAAAACATTACAATAATCCAAACGGGATGATACAAAGGCATGAACAACCATATCATCAAAAGAAAGGATAGATTTCAATTTAGATAATGATCTAAGGATGGAAGAAAGTATTCTTAACGACATCATTGATTTGCCGGTCAAATTTAAGCTCAGAGTCAAAAATGACACCAAGGTTCCTCACGCTAGAAAGTTTTTTTTTCCCCAGTAAACACACCCAGGCAGTCATCATCCACATACCCCTTATTTCCAAGTAAAATCATCCCGGTCTTATCCTTATTTAATTGGAGAAAGTTATTTGCACGCCAACACTTAATTTCGGCTAATCATGCATAAAGAGACTGAATGGCACATTTATGCCCATGTTTCAATGGTAAGTAAATTATACTGAATCCCAAATTTCGCAAAAATCAAACCTAGCGGGAGCATATAAAGGGAAAATAAAATTGGTCCCAGTATAGAGCCCTGTGGAACTCCACACACAAAAAGGGGCAACGGAAGAAAAATAATCCCCTAAACTAACTGAAAAAGTCCTATCCTTCAAATAGGAAGAGAAACATTTCAGGGCTAAGCCCTGAATACCAACCTTATCCCTAAGATGATCAATGACAATGTTATGATCAGCTGTATCAAATGCCGCTGTAAGGTTTAACACAAGAAACAAGAAGAGTTAAACTGATCGACCAACTCCTCTAAACCCATACAAGGAGAGCATGACTCAGTCAATGAAAAGGTATTAAACAACAATCAACATCAACAATATTACCCAGCGCACCACAAGGAAAGTTAGAATTTAAAATAACAGTCCTATGATCAGAAAAAAATAGTATCAACCATTATGTCCAGTACTCTGCCACCATGGTTCTTACGTGTACAAAACCATGGCAGCATATTACCCCTGGACATGATGAAGGCCATATGCTACACGCATTGGTCTTAAAATAAAGCTATTCTTTATACTACAAGTGTTGCTGGAGTTTTGACCTCGACCTCTAACCTTTTCCCTTCTCTATACACCTTGGAATTAAATGAGTTGTCAGAAATCCATACTCTTAAAATATCAGTCTGATTCGTGCCATTTTCCTTTTCCTTTTCATTAATGTTATGTCCTGATAGGGTTAGAGTTATGATGAGATGATTGAAGTCAGGTGTGCTGTTCCACCAGGTGCCCGAACTGTAACCACACCCAAAACACACACACACCAAGACAGACAAGAGAAAGAGGGAAACTAGGGGAAACACCAGTCACAGCACTTTTATGAAATGCAGTTTCAAGTCTTACATGCAGTGATAAACAACACACCACAATACTTTACATCAAAAAAGGTAAAATTTATTTATATATATATATATATATATAAATATATCCACCCACCCTATATATATAGGGTGGGTGACTAATATAGTGGATGGCAATGGTTAAGATGCCCTTTATGAGACCGGTTCAATCCCATGTCCTGAGCAAGACCTAACCCTACTTGCTCAGAGGCGCCTCTGACATGTATATATAAGCTTTGGATAAGCTCAGCTAAATGAATAAATGTAAATATATATATATATATATATATATATATATATATATATATAGGAAATTAAGTAAAGTACTCATTATATACATTACAGTGCTTAGGCTATAAACATGACATGACTCGTAATGTGTTGGAAGCTGTGCAAATATTTATGCACAGACTACAAACCCTTCAAATTAAATAAAATTTGTTGTTAGCCCATGCACTCCAGAACACCACATAGAAGCATTTTCCTACCACCTCTGTCAGCAGGGCAATGTCATTTATCTGTCTTTTAGAACAGTTACAAATCCCCATTGGAAAATGAATCAGTTTTATCAAGTGACACAGTTTTGGATATGTCTAGCCAAAAACACAACTTGGTTAGGTTTAGGGGAAGATTATGGTTTGGGTAAGTTTAGGTGACCATTGTTGGTTCTTATGGAACGTATGGAATCACATGTTTTAGCTTGAGGCACTTCGCGCTTGGCAGGTCACAGGTGATTGGATAGCCTGCTACGTTCAGTTAGGTTAGCTAGATTGGTGTGGATTTTGGTTCCCCTAGGTTAGTAAATATATCCAGCAAAATAAACTGTCACAGTGCACACCATCAGACTGATAGCCCTCTTTTCAACATTGAGATTCTTTCCCTCGTTCTCCTCCTAAATATGTGAATCATAAAAATATGATTATCATCCTTACCAATGGCTGTGGTGTCCCACAAAGCACATGATAAAAAATGGGATGTCCATTAATTCCTGGATTAGCATTAAATCCCTGGCTCCTCCTGTCCATGTGTCCTTGAGCAAATCAATAAACCTCAAGGTGCTCTCAATGGCCAGAAAAGTGACTTGCATTGCAGCTAAATTCTAAAGGGCTTTTCTGATTCTGTGATTCTGCTAACATCATTACATGCATATTTCAGTTCCTCTGGCCGCTCATTTTCCATCTCCAGTTGCAATCAGTTTTGGAATCTTAAACAGTGTTTACTGTACTGGCAGAATGATGTCTCCTTCCCTACACACCCAGCACAAATTACTTTATTCACTTTTAATTAAGGCCTTTTATATGCCTCTTTCTTTGGACACTGTTTGAACAATGAACATGTAGCTCTCAGCAGCAGGTCTGAACTGACTGTCAGTCTAGCTATGGCTCATCTTTTAACCCCAATAATCACTCACTGAATAATAATTCATTGTATATTATTTTATTGTTTTGTCCAACACCATAGACTCAAGAAGCCTGTGACCCCCAGCTATGTGGAGTCTCTCACCATGTCTTTAACCTGAGCCAGTATCGATATTGTGGAGGATTACAAATACCTGGGAGTGCAGATGAACAATAAACTGGACTGGGCCAAAAAACACTCAAGCCCTCTGAAGGAAGGGTCAGAGCCGTCTCTATTTTCTGAGGAGGCTGCGGTCCTTCAACATCTGCAGGATGATTTATGAGTCTGTGGTGGCCAGTGCTATCCAGTTTTGATGTTGCATGCTGGGGCAGCAGGCTTAGGGACTCATTCCCCCAAAATGCACCACAGAGCACCATAGGAAGTCATTCCTGCCTGTGGCCATCAAAACTTCATAACTCCTCCCTCTAAGTGTCCATGTGTCAGACATTTAGAGGGAGGAGTTATAAAGTTTTAAACTGGACAATATAATGTGTTTTGGGTAATAACACCTGCTAATGTACTTAATGTGCAATACTATCTGCTGCAGTTCTGCTTCTACTATTTATTCATTATAACCGTTCACCATAACAATTCCTTTATGTGACGACTTCCCCAGTCTGCCTGCCTGTATGTCCTCTCTGTTTTGCAGGTTTAATTTGCTGCACCCACCAACATGCATTGCATTTCATTTTCACTCATCCACACACTTCTGACATGACTGATGTTCCTCATTTTTACCCACGCCATAAACTTAGTTAAGTTGTTTGTTAGTTTGAGTTAAATAAACCACTTTTGTTCCTATTGTCCGTGTGAGGCCTCCCTTTTTGTTGCCAGCCTTGATCCAGGCGGTAACACTTTACCTATGTAAATATTGTACATATCCACACTCCTTTATGTTTTCTTTCATTTTATAGTTTTACACTGACATTTATATTTCTTTATATACCACTATCTTTATTGATCCGAGGGGAAATTCTCAGTTGCAAACATTGCACAAAAGGCAAAAGGAATATAAATAAAGTATTTCTGATTGCACTTTCTGTCAATTACACACTTAGGGCTCCTTTTATACATGTGGTCGAAACTGCCACATGCTCACAGTCCGTTTCACAACTTCATGAAAAGTCTTTGTTTAACCCGTCCTTTCATGATAAAAATGCATTATATTATTGATGGCTACAACAGCAGCTTTATTACCTGCCAGTTAAAGCAGATTTGTTACTTTTTCTGTGTTCTTAGTCTGGATTCTCCTCATTGGTTTTAAATTGACATGCCCCCTCTTCAGAAGACTAGATTGCCTGTGATTGACTAACAAAGCAAAATATATTTTTGAATAACTGCAACAAATTGAACAGTGCAATAATCACTTGAATCAGTGAAAATCCTCTTTACTGTTTCTGTGACCAATTATAAAGAGTTTTTACAACTTGGAATCCTGACATTGAATACATTTTAAAAAGATCAAACCCATCACATCTCTGCATAATATGGAAGAAAGGACTGCACCTCAGCAATATGACTATTACTGTAGCATTACTTTTAATACATTAGATCAATTTGGTTTGACAGAACAACTTCTTCAGGTGTTTTGTGATTTCTTTCATATTTAGTCCATATATAACTGGATGGAGGAGAGGAAAATACAAAAACGCCTGTAAAGTCATTATTGGATGTAAATCAGAATGCAGGTCCAGTTGAACAGTAATGATATCGTATGCACACAAACAGGAAAAGCAGAGTAAAACTATCACGTGGGGTAAACAGGTCTGTGCAGCTTTTCTCCTCACTTCTTTACAACTTCGATAGGCTATTACAAGTATTCTAGTGTATGTAAAAAGTATGAAGAGAAAAGGTGAAAGTGCCATGCTTACAAGAGCAAATGTATCAAATATATCCCGTGCTTTGGAAGTCCCACAGTAAAGACTGTAAATTGAATTGTTACAAAAAACTGCATTTAAAGTTAAATTACAGATTTTCATGTGCGCACTCATTGTTAAAGAGATTGCAATCTGACAAGCAGGTATAAGCCAAGATAAAGCCACCATAATACTCACTATGGTTTTTCTCATGATAATTGGATATTGCAGAGGTTTACATATAGAAACATATCTGTCATAGGCCATGGCTGACAACAGGAAGAAATCTGAAGCACATAAGGTGTAAAAAAGAAAACATTGCAAGAGACAGGCTGAATATGAAATGATCTGTTTTTCAGATAAAAAGTTCATTAACAATTCTGGGTACATAGCAGTGCAGTAAGCAATAGAGTTCACTAGTAGAGCTGCAATGAAAATGTACATAGGCTCATGGAGGTTTTTGTGTATCCAAATAAGGCACACAATGATGAAACTAAAGAATACTGTTAAAATGCATACTATAAACATAATAGAAACAAAAAAATACCTGTATTTGTCCAATTCCTCATACCCAACAAGAGTTATATATGTTACATTGAATTCATCATCCATTAATAATGTCATAAATAACAGAAATTATAACAAGCACAGGTGAATAAACGGAGAAAAGAATTCTTAATATGAAGATTACATTAACACAGTACATGCATTTGTCTTTGATACTTGACCTTAAACTGCACTTGGTGTGAGTTCTGAAAGTGAACGGTCTGAGTCGGACCAAATATTTTATGACTTTTCTTCACCCTCCATGGAGCTCATTAAATCTTCATCAGACAACTTCATCAAACTCTGGAGGCCTGAGCCCATAGGTGCTGAACTTTGTTTACATGGGTTTCTCTTTATCTGACCTTCTTTACTTAAGTTAAGACTTTATTAAATAAATTATCATAATCTAGAGTGGTATGAAACACAAAGAACCATTTCAAAAAACAAATTCAGCATTAAAGCTAGAAGCAACATTGGACGGGCCCTCTCACCGCGACACGTGTACAATTGCCAGAAGGTCGATCGACGAGACTAAGTATTTTCTTGCACTTCAGACACTGTAAGAAAGAGTTAAATGTCACTTTGTGCCCCCAATGTGGTGCTAGAGAACACCTGTAAACTACATGTTATATCCCAGTACGTCAAGTTGGGAACACATAACTCTTTCAAATCACATGATGAGTGTCACACAGTGCTTACCTCCTGTTTTCAGTAGGTGGTACTATGACTAGAACGGAATTTTGGCATGTACATACAGTATCTCATAAAAGTGAATACACCCCTCATTTTTTGTAAATATTTGATTATGTCTCTTCACTGAAGAAATGACACTTTGCTACAATATAATGTAGTGACTACAGTGTAAATTTGCTGTCCCCTCAAAATAACACATCACACAGCTGGCAACAAATGTGATACACCATCTAAAGAAAATGTCCAAATTGGGCCCAATTAGCCATTTTCTCTCCTCGTTACTGTTACAAGGTTTCAGGTGTGAAACCAGACAACAGGGGGTTTGGTGGGTAACACTGAAAACAGATAATTGATTTTAGTTTTGAGCATCATTTTTATGGTGAAGACTCTTCCCATGAGTGATATAGGCAATGATGTCCACTGTATAAGGTCATACTCTATTGTTTTAAGTTAAAGCGTGTAGTTTAGCCATGTCAGTTCTGATAGCAGCTGCTAGCGGTTCTATAAAAATGGCAAATAGCGAGGGAGAGAGTGGGCAACCCTGCCTGGTACCCTTCTGAAGACTAAAGCTTGGAGATGTATGATTGTTTATCCAGACCGAAGCCCTTAGGAAACTATATAAGATTTTAATCCAATCTATGACAGAGTTTCCAAATTCAATTTTACGTAAACAAGCGAATAGAAATTTCCAGTTTACTCTGTCAAATGCTTTCTCTGCATCTAAAGAAACAACTGTAGTTTCCAGGTTAGTGGCATAGTCTATTACAGTGGTTCTTAAACTGGAGGTCGGGACCGCCCTGGGGGTAAATATTTTGCAATGTTTAATCCAGCAGGTGGCGCCGATGCCAACCGCTTTAAATGACAAAGAAGACTCAGGTCCAGATCAGACAGAAAGCACTTTGCATGTTCGGAAACGCAACGTGCACACCAATGGCTTTTGGTTGAATTTAGAAAAGAGCAAAGCGCTGTGTGTGAGGTGTACAGACATGCAGGAGAAGGGGAAATTGAGATCCGTGTCTGCATATGAGGCTCTCAGAAAGGGGAGACATCGCTTGTAGTAGGCTGGTCCAGCTGGTCTAGGTGCTTCGTCTTAATGGTGGTCGGTTTAAAGCTTATTTTAGGATGAGTCAGGGAAAGTGTGTTGCAGTCTCCGGACAATTCAAGCAGCTGTGAACTTCCGTCAGCACAATTGCACGCCTCTCCATTCATTAGATTGGACAGTGGGGAAATAAATGCGAATGATATTGGGTACGAGTTGAATTTTGCGCTCATTCAAAAATGCAAGGTGCAGCAGGTGGCCAAAACATGAGGTGCCCAGGGCACTTTAAGAGCCTCAGAAAATACCAAAAACACATTTAGGAAAAGTCATGGCCTGACAGGCTTGTAGTTTTTATTTAAACAAAGTTATCTGCATTATAAAAACCCTTATGGTCTGTCACCCCATCTAAGCAGGTCTAACGTTAAATAAAGTGCTTTGCCAGATGTCATAATGTTGTGTTTTAACAAACATGTTCATTCCAATATACTATTTTGCTGTATTAAATTGAGTGGTCCTTGTTAGTGAAAACACTCTCAATTGGCTTTATCTGCCTACATTAGCAACAATTTTCAATTCAGCCCAAGCTCTTTTACAAGACAAAATAGGATGTTTGTTTGTGGACTCAGCTAAACGTGCAACAGCAGCTGGTCTCTGGTTCTTGACTAAAGCCACCAGACTCTGGTTCTGAACTCCAGCCATATTGCTGCCCTCCAGATTGGTTCCACAATCTTCAGAGCCTTTCCCTTTTTATTGCAAGTATCCTAAGCGGAACAGCCTATGCCACTGGAGTCCTGATCACTCTCCAGGCCTGCTTGGACGTTTGGTCCGATCTCCTGCTCAGCCTCTGGACCTGCTTCGCCTATCTGTTCTGCCCCCAGACTGCCGTCAAAGTTCTCCAACTCTGCTTCCGTCTTCCCTCCAGGTCACTCACCTGAGGTCTCCAGCTCTACATCTGTACTGTCCCCAGGCTTTCCACTTGAGGTATGGAACTCTGCTTAGATCCTGCCCCCAGATCGTCCGCCGGAGGTCCCTAACTCTGCTTCTATTCTGTCCCCAGGCTGTCAGCCTAACATATCCAGCTTCAGTTCTGTCCTGCCCTCTGGCTGTCAACCTGGATTAGTTTCTGTGTCCTCTGGATTTGTCTAGTGTTTGGACTGTTGACCTGTTTTGGACCCTTACCTGTCTTTTCACCCCATAAGCTTATTCACCTTTGCTATTAATAAACACTTTTAAGGGAGGTTGAACAGCTAGCCCTCTGGTGTGGTAAGAACAACCTGGACCTTTGGACACTTCAAACTGCAGGATGAAAGTGGACTTCAGGAGGAGACCCCCACCTGGCATCCCCATCACTTTCTGGTACGGATCAGCCACTAAACAGGATTGAAACAGACTACAATGGACTGTCCAGCTCTAGAGAAAACCCTGCAAGCCAAACTGCCCTCCATTCAGGACTTGGACATGTAAACAGGCAGGCCACATCACTGCAGCTCCATCACACCTCTGATTCACCCTGCCTCACCTACCTCATGTTCAACCTGTTACACAAGTAGGATTTCAGCATCCTTTGTGTATACAAAATTTATTGTTGTTACTTAATATATGTAGATATAATCCACATAATATACATATATATTTATGTGTGTATTCATATATCTGTACATAGTGGTTTAATGTTTACACTTACTATGTTGAGCTTGTTTTATTTTCTCTGTTTAGTATGCCATATGAATAAAATAAAAATGAATTGAATATGTGTATACATATCTGGCCTATAAAATGTTTTCTGCCTGTGATTCTGAAACATATTTCAAGTCTTCTGACTGCTTATTTACCTGTTACCTCCAATTGCAATCAGCTATGGAAGCTAACAGTGTTCCCTGTACTGGCAGAGTTGTGTCATCTTCTGTGTCATGACAAATGACCTTCTTTGGTTTTAATTAAGGCTTTCGACATTCCTCTTTCTTTTGAACACTGTTTGGACAAACAACATCTAGCCCTCATCAGCAGGTCTGAACAGACGATCAGTCTGGAATAGTTTGTCAGTCTCATCTTTCAACCTCAATCATTCATTTATTCATGTTAAATGTTTAAGTTTTTTAAGACTTTGAAACAATCCGTAGACTATTTCTCATGAAGGCCAAATGCTGTGAATGTGGTTCCTGCACAGTCTGTCAAATTGATGCATAGAGTTCCAGTATACATAGGATATGTATTATTCTGCCAAAGCATGCTCACAGTCAATTTTACTACTTCATGACACTTATTTGTTTAATCTGTCCCTTAATGAAAAACATGTATTATCAATAGCTACAGCAAGCAGCTTGGTTGCCTGCCAGTTAATTCAAGCAAAGCATGACTTATCTGTTAGTGATGAAATATTCCTTCTATTATTTTATTTCTGTTATTATTTATTCTCTATTAATGGGATTCTGCTTATTCCTGGATGTGTGCTGATTTCCTATTGTTACTAATTTGCTGGTTGTCCTTTGCTCTCAGTGTGGACTGTCCACAAAGGCCTGTGTAGTCAACACACCTCTGTATATCCCTATTTGTTAGACATAATTTAGAAAATGGTCACACAAACTGGGAAACCCTGGGAGAGGCCATTTGAAGTGGCATGCTGCAATATGGCCCATGAATGATTAACAATGCAGCAGCTGACAATAGAAAAAAATTTTATTAACTGCAGTAAAGTGAACAATGTAAAGACTGCTCTAAGTGAGGATCCTTTCCACTGTTTCCATGACGAACAGTAAAGAAGATTTTTGCAGCATGGAAACAAATCTGTACATGAATACCTTTGAAAGATCAGAAAATTCACATCTCTGCATTATTATAGAAGAAAGGACTGCTCATTAGTATCACTAACATCTCTATTACTGTAACATCACTTTTAATACATTAGATTGCTTTGGTTCGACAAAACAACTTCTTCAGGTGTTTTGTGATTTCTTTCATATTTAGTCCATATATGACTGGATTGAGGAGAGGAAAATACAAAAACGATTGTAAAATCATTATTGAACGTAAACCAGCTTGCAGATCCAGTTGATCTGTTATGATATCATAGGCAGACAAACAGGCAAAAGAACATAAAACTATCACATGTGGTAAACAGGTCTGTGCAGCTTTTTTCCTGACTTCTTTACAACTTCGATAGGCTATTACAAGTATTCTAGTGTATGTAAAAAGTATGAAGAGAAAAGGGCAAACTGCCATGCTTATAAGAGCAAACGTTACTAATATATCCCGTGCTTTGGAAGTCCCACAGAAAAGACTGAAAATTGAATTGTTACAAAAAACGGCATTTAAAATGACATGACAGAGCTTCATATTAGCACTTAGTATTATAGGGACTGCAACCTGACAAGCAGGCACAAGCCAAGCTAAACCAAGCATAATACTCACTATGGTTTTTGTCATGATAATTGGATATTGCAGAGGTTTACATATAGAAACATATCTGTCATAGGCCATGACTGCCAACAGGAAGGTATCTGAAGCACATAAGGTGTAAAAAAGAAAACATTGCAAGAGACAGGCTGAATATGAAATGATCTGTTTTTCAGATAAAAAGTTCATTAACAACTTTGGGTACATAGCAGTGCAGTAAGCAATAGAGTTCACTAGTAGAGCTGCAATGAAAATGTACATAGGCTCATGGAGGTTTTTGTGTATCCAAATAAGGCACACAATGATGAAACTAAAGAAGACTGTTAAAATACATACTATAAACATAATAGAAACAAAAAAAATACCTGTATTTGTCCAATTCCTCATACCCAACAAGAGTTATATATGTTACATTGAATTCATCATCCATTAATAATGTCATAAATTAAACTATTTTTTGAACAACAGAAATTACAACAAGCACAGGTGAACAAACGGAGAAAAAGAATTCTTAATATGAAGATTACATTAACACAGTACATGCATTTGTCTTTGATACTTGACCTTAAACTGCACTTGGTGTGTGGTCATTGTCAGAGTTCTGAAAGTCGGAACAGATATTTTATGACTTTTCTTCACCCTCCATGGAGCTCATTAAATCTTCCACCAAGAGCTGTTATCATGTGAACAACTTCATCAAACTCTGGAGGCCTGAGCCCATAGGTGCACGAACTTTGTTTACATGGGTTTGTTTTCTCTTTACATTTTTCTGTCTCCTTAAACTTATTGCAACCTGACCTGCATGTGAACTAATCATAGTACATAGAACACGTCAACTACACATCAAGTTAAACTTTCACTGTGTTCATAAAAAGTGCAGTTTGAAGTTCTACACACAATGATCAACAAAACACTTCTATACTGTTAATCAAAAGCAAAGTCTGAAAACATTGTATGGCCCCTCCAACAGCTACAACGGCAAATATGTGAGCAACAAAATCAAACTGTTGATGACCTGAACCCACAGGCATTATCTGACCTTCTTTACTTTTTTTAGGTAAGACTTTATTAAATAAATGATCACAATCTAGAGTGGTATGAAACACGTAAATAACTAATTATTAATTAATTTCAAAAAACAAATTCAGCATTAAAGCTACAAGCAACATTGGACGGGCCCTCTCACCACGACACGTGTACAATTGCCAGAAAGTCGATCGACAAGACTAAGTATTTTCATGCACTTTAGACGCTGTAAGAAAGAGTTAAATGTCACTTTGTGTCCCCAATGTGGTGCTAGAGAACACCTGTAAACTACACGTTATATCCCAGTACGTCAAGTTGGGAACACACAATTCTTTCAAATCACATGATGAGTGTCACACAGTGCTTACCTCCTGTTTTCAGTAGGTGGTACTATGACTAGAACGGAATTTTGGCATGTACATACAGTATCTCACAAAAGTGAATACACCCCTCATTTTTTGTAAATATTTTATAATGTCTTTTCATGTGGCAACACTGAAGAAATGGCACTTTGCTACAATATAATGTAGTGAGTGTACAGCTTGTGTAACAGTGTAAATTTGCTGTCCCCTCAAAATAACACATACCATACCAACTTTATTTGTTAAGCCCTTTACAACAACCAAAGTTGACCAAAGTGCTGTACAGAAAAATAAACCTAAACATAGGTACAATTAATAACAATACAATAAAAACACACAAAGTAACAAATAAAAACAGTAAATGAAGTTGACATCTTACTAGGTATCAAAAGCCAGAGAGAAAAGATGGGTTTTAAGAAGGTTTTTAAAAACAGATAAAGAAGAGGCCTGCTTTACATGCAAAGGCAGATCATTCCACAGTTTAGGGGCAGACACAGCAAAGGCACGGTCCCTTCTGAGCTTACGCTTAGTTTTAGGCACAGTCAGGAGCAGCTGATTATCTGACCTGAGAGTACGGACGGGTTTATAAGAATGTAGAAGCTCAGAGAGGTATGGCGGGGCAAGACCATTTAGTGATTTAAAAGCAAATAACAAAATTTTAAAATTGATCCTAAATTGAATAGGCAGCCAGTGTAATGAGGCTAAAATAGGGGAGATGTGCTCATGTTTACGTGTGCCCGTTAAAAGACGTGCTGCTGCATTTTGGATCATCTGGAGACGGGTGATGGAGGACCCACTAACCCCCACATATAATGAATTACAGTAGTCCAGTCGTGTAGTTATAAAGGCGTTATCATTTTCATATCAAAAGAGTTATCATTTTTCTTTTTAAGAGGTTGTGGTGTCCAACAATAATGCTGCGGTGATGTGTTGAGAAGAAATCCGCTTGACACTGTTCTTGATCACGAAAGTTTATTGAATCAAAGACGTTCAGCATCAATGACAAGCTCTGCAGCAGCTTGGAGAGTGACCCAGCCCGATGACCACTCTGCCTCACTGTTCATTACACATAGCTTATATAGGACATGTTCAAACATCTGTTAGGTATCATAAAAGGTTTGGGTCTGCAAGGTGAGAGGTCAACCCCTTAACAGGATGTAGTACTCAAATTCCATAGCCATCAATCACTACGTTTCCTGTAGAAGGTCACTGACCCTTTAACTTGTTGATACAGCTGCTACTTGGACTGCTGTGAGTGAAATGCACAGACACCAGATACTACAAGGTACATAAATCTGACCGAAGAAATGCCGTACTTTCTAAGTATGGAACCAAGTGGAAGCAAATACAAAGAGAAAAGTAGAGGGCCGAGGACTGAGCCCTGTGGGACCCCACACAAGAGAGGAGCAGAGGAGGATACATATTCACCTATGCTAACACAAAAATTTCGAGCCGCTAAGTATGACCTAAACCACTCCAGTGCTATGCCACTGATGCCCACCCACTGCCTTAAACGTGAAATCAATATTTCATGATCCACTGTGTCAAATGCAGCAGTTAGATCTAAAAGCACAAGGATAACACAGTCACCAGAGTCAGTCGCTAAAAAGATATAATTAAAAACTCTTAAAAGAGAGGTTTCTGTGCTGTGCAAGGTTTTAAAGGCGGACATCACACAGCTGGAAACAAATGTGATACACCCTCTAAAGAAAATGTCCAAATTGGGCCCAGTTAGCCATTTTCCCTTCTCGTTAGTGTTACAAGGTCTCTGTTGTGAATGGGGAGCAGGTGTGTTAAATCTGGTGTTATTGCTCTCACACTCCCTCATATTGGTCACTAAAAGTTCAGCATGGCACCTCATGGCAAAGAACTCTCTGAGGATCTGAAAAAATGAATGTTTGCTCTCTATAAAGATGGCCTTGGCTAGAAGAAGACGGCCAAGACCCGGCAACTGAGCTGCAGCACGGTGACCAAGACCATACAGCGGTTCGACAGGACAGGTTCCACTCAGAACAGGCCTCTCACCATGGTCGACCAAAAATTTGGCAGTTCCAAACCACCACAATGTTTTGCTTCAATCTTTTGCTTTTTGTAGAGTTTTTAAACTGATTTGTGGGGGTTATTTTTCCACAAAAATATAGAGATGTTTGAGTTCAGTGATTTAAACCAGACAGCAGGGTGTTTGGTGGGTAACATTGAAAACAGGTAATTGATTTTAGTTAGGACCATCATTTTTATGGTGAAGACTCTTCCCATAAGTGATATGGGCAATTATGTCTACTGTACAAGGTCATCCTCTATTGATTTACGTAAAGGCTTGTAGTTTAGCCAGGTCAGTTCTGACAGTCTGGAGGATATACTGATACCCAGATATTTAATATTCCCAGATTTTAGCAGTGTGGTAGATATACTCTGGAAATCACACATTACAGGTTAAACTATGGATTAACTCCTGTTAATAGAGTAGTCTGAGATGGATGATTATCTATTAGTGTGATTCTCTCAGAAAGAGAAGTTTGTGAGTTTAGGAGGAAAAGTAATACATCATCTGCATAAAGGCTTATCTTGTGGTGTACATTTTCTGTTTGAATTCCTTTAATATTTTTATTTTGTCTGATAGCATCTGCTAGTGGTTCTATAAAAATGGCGAATAGCGAGGCAGAGATTGGGCAACCCTGCCTGGTACCCCTCTGAAGACTAAAGCTTGGAGATGTATGATTGTTTATCCTGACCGAAGCCCTTGGGATATTATAAGATTTTAATCCAATCTATGAAAGACTTTCCAAATTCAAATTTACGTAAAGAAGCGAATAGAAATTTCCAGTTTACTCTGTCAAATGCTTTCTCTGCATCTAAAGAAACAACTGTACTTTCCAGGTTAGTGGCATAGTCTATTACAGTGGTTCTTAACCTGGAGGTCGGGACCCCCTTGGGGGTCGCGAGAATGCTACTATAGTCATAAAAATAACTTAAAAATAACTAGACGGACTATAGTTGTGAATGGAATCACTTTGGGTGGACACTGTAAATATTTTGCAATGTTTAATCCAGCAGGTGGCGCTGATGGCAACCGCTATAAAAAGACAAAGAAGACTCAGGTCGCGGTCAGACAGAAAGCGCTTTGCATGAGGTGTTCAAACATGCAGGAGAAGGGGAAACTGAGATCCGTGTCAGCACATGAGGGTCTCAGAAAGGGGAGACACCGCTTGTAGTAGGCTTCCACCAGCTGGTCCAGGCGCTTCGTCTTAATAATGGTCGGTTTAAAGCTTATTTTAGGATGATTCAGGGAAAGTTTGTTGCAGTCTCTGGACAATCGCAAAATATTTTCAACTTCAAAAAGTGGTCAGACTGCCAGAGGTTAAGAACCCCTGGTCTATTACATTAAGTAGCCTGCGTGTATTGTTGGTGGAGTGCCTGCCCTTCATAAATCCTGTTTGGTCGGGGGTGTATTTTACCAGGAGCGACCTTCTCTAACCTTCTTGCTAGGGTTTTGCAGATGATTTTAAGATCTGCGTTAAAGCTGCAGTAGGGAGTTCTGAGAAAACGTGGACTTAGCCTGAAAATTTAAACAAGTACACCTCACAGGTCCCTCCCCCTTGCTCTCTGCTGCGCTATAGCCCTCCCTCCACAGCTCCTCCCCCACAGCGGAGCCTGCCGTGAACGCGCAGGCTAGTAAGCAGGGCCACCGATGACGGCAGATAAACAGCGATGGAACATTCACTTGTAGGAACGAAACATCAACGATATGCTTTACATTGACTACGGCCTGCCCATATTTTGACTACAAACTTGGTCCTCAAATCATTACGTATTTTGCAATACATGTAATGTAACTTTATAACGTTGCACTCTATTAGTTATAAATAGCTAACGTTAGTAAGCTAACATAACAGTAGCTAACGTTGCAGTATGTAAGTAATTATAGCGATATGTAATGTTAGATAAGGTTTTCTAGTACATTATTTCAGCAACATGCCAAGTGTATTAGCAGGTTTCAATTGTTGCTTTGCACAGTGCGTGACATTTTATCTGTATGTTATGTGACTAGAGCTTTGACACTGGGTCAATGGGCTCCGACAAGGAATTCACACCCACAGCTACTTCTACCAGCCGACGGGGGGAGAAGAGGAAGCAGTGTGCGGAGCATCAAGCAGGGCACGTGGAGACGGGGCAGAGGTCGCAGAGTAGGTCCAACTCCCGAGCACCTCAGCAGAGAGGACATGGCGCGCGTGTGGAGATTTTAAGATTAGAGAGGACTGCTTATGAACATGTAAAGTTAGCTCAGGTATAAATGTTTTCCCTTTGCACATCATAAAGTATAGTAAAATGTAGGCCTATGTAATGTCAGCTGTTTATCTGTGGATAATGAGCTTCAGTAACTACATTTATGTTATCACTAGGAGCAAATTCAACAATTACATTTACAACAGACACAGCAAGTGTTGGAGCAATGTTTGGTACGGGATCCAAGCCTGATCTTTGATGTCCTCAGCCATTTGGGACCTGCTGCTCCTCCAACATTACCTCCTGTCCCCATCTACCCATCATGGTGCATCAGCCAGAGGGTTTAGCTGCTGTGTGCTGTGCTTTTAAAAATTTTGAATTATTTCTTGTGTGTAAAAAAATTGCTTATTTAAAATAATATTTCTATTAAAATATTTGTAAATATTTTTCAATAAAGGGTTTAAACAAAAGCACGACTACCATAGTACATTACTGAATTACATTTTGAATCAATTTAAAACACTTTCAGTAGGAATGATGAGAATCACTGGGTCAATACTAGACATGCAATGTCAAGGAAACTCACTAAGCCAAGGAATAACAACATCTTAGAAATATGTTTTATTTTACCCATATGCAAAATAAAACAGCTTTTCTTGCAAGTTCAACATTTTGATTTGTGCTGATAGATGATTCCTTCACGTGTCTATGTCTGGGGCAATGTCTGACCTGTTGACAGAGCATAAAGAATTTGATGTGTCAGACATTTTGATTTACAAATTATTACATCCTGAGGGGGAAGAACACATGTATGTTTAAAGATAAATCAAAAATAGAATTCTGCTTTGCCAAACGAGGCCTGGGTTTTTTAAATTCAACTAATTTCCAGTTTTCATTAGGAAGGTAAAAGGTAGCAGTGATGGTTTGATACAAATATTTACTTCTTACTTTGGCCCTGCTGACTTGGGTCTCCAACAGCTCCTGTGTGCAGAGTTTGCGAAATCTGAAATTAGATATTTCACAGACAATGAAAACAGATGAAAATATTTATATTCTATGCCTTTTTTGATCTGGTAAAGTAACAATAAGCACACACTTTACTCTAGTGGTTTGAGTCTATTAGTATTCCAAAATACAGATTACAATCAATAGAAGTAGGCTATAATTCTGTGTAGGCTTGTAACTCCAGATTATGTTACATGGTGATTACAATGCAGACGTCTGCAATACAATGTGCAAATAATCGCATTTACTACCCAACACTCTTGATAAGACATTATGTATATTACATACTCTATGGAGCCATCAGGCTTTCTCTTGGGTGGTCTGTGAACATGGTTGTTGTAATCCAGGCCAGCAAGTAAAATCCAGGCTTCATATACAGGAGGGCTGAAACTGAAGTGCTTGCTGGCATACATCAAGATGTGATTATGGAAAGATTTATATTCGGCAGAAGAACTAGCCCATACTTTTCAATAAATACCTTGAGATTACAAACAGCTGAAAACCGGCAGTCCAGTCATTAGATTTTATTTGCTTTTAATTTTTGACAGGAACAGCGCACAATTACAGTTATTTCACCATATCTAATTTACATGCATTTAATTCTGATCCACAAAATAAATTTGGCTACTACTAAGTGTAGATATTGAAACAATGTTGCTTATACTGAGGGTGAATCATGGACTGTATATAAAAAGGGTCGAACAAGTTAGCAGGTAAAGTTAAAGTTAATCTTCACCTGCTACAACATTCCTGCCGTGCTGCAAGCTAACAAGCTAACTGTCAGACTTAGCAACAAGCTAACGTTACAGAGTAAAATGAGATTTGCGCGATCACCAGTGATACTGTAAGCTTCGCTATCGTAGTTGTGTAGTTCGTAAAATGAAACAAATCAAGCAGGGAGAACGTTACTTACTTGTCAAGCAGAAACGTGGCTAGCTCTGCATCGGTTTCGAATCCTTTCAGGTTACGTAGCTCCCTCCACCTCTGAAAAGCCGCTCCGATGTTTACCCTCGTTTTATTTCGGCTCGGTCTAATTCTTTCTTTTTAGCTAGTGTTTCGTCATCGGTCTTCTTCTGTTTACCCGTCTTTGTTTTCTGAGCAGATGCCACTCGAGAAATTGGCAGTTTTCCTGAAATGTTAGGTTGTTTCTCCGCCATTAGCACAGCTACGGCACACCGACAATCTTGAGCTTGAACTACGGTGCACGCTGATAGCGGGAGGGAGGGAGTGAGCAGCTGCATTACACGAGCGTGACTGACACTGCTAAGACACTCCTCTGGCTCTGATTGGTTGTTTCTGACCGGGAGCGGTGAATTTCTGCAAATGGCACTAGGACCACTTGGAGGAGCCAGAGGAGCTTGATTTGTTCACAGATTATCTGTCTCATATTGTACTGTCAGGACATAGTGACAATTTTAACAAATATGTAAAAAATACATTTTTACAAAAGTTACCTACTGAAGCTTTAATAAGTGATCTGGGGCAATAACTGGACGGGAGTGCAGGATCTTTGTCTGGTTTAAGGAACAGGCTGGTATTAGCAGAGTTCATTGTTAGAGGCAACATGCAAGTTCCCGTAATTTGTATTACCAACCTTGTACTAGTGAATGTAGACGCAAGTATTTCCCAAGATTTCTGCGGCGCTCAACACCGGCCACCAGCCCGAGGGGCCGGAGGATGACACCTGGAGGTTCTAATGCCTGGAGCAGGGGGGTCCCTTCCCCCCCTCTCCCGCACCTCCCCACCCCCTCCGGAGGTCGACTGAGGTCCCCTCCCTTGTGGCAATAGGCGCTGCTTTCCCGCCGTAGGCGTGTCCCCGCTCAGGACACGTCTACCACCGTCAAGCCCACACCGTTCTGCCTGCTCCGAGGGTTTCCGGTCAGGCGGTGTTCAGGCTCACGCACCGTAGGTCCTTGGGCCCTCCCCTGGCGTTCTGCGCTTCAGGGGTCCGCCCCGAGGGTTACACCGACTACCAGCCCCAAGGGGCTGGTTCCGTTGGCAGACTTCGCAGAGGCTGGGCGGAGCCTGATGAACATTTCTCCGTCGGCCCTGCGCAATGTCCACCCATATTCAACGGGGTGGTTTGGACTGTGGTGCGCCAGGAGCAAGATCAGGTGTTAGGACAGGAAGTTCTTTCTCTGCTGAGAAAGGGGGCCGTGGAACGCATTCCCCCGCCAGTAAGAGACTTCGGGTTCTACAGCCATTACTTTCTGGTTTCCAAGATGGACGGAGGGCTGCTCCCCTTTTTGGATCTACGGTGGCTGAACCGCTCCCTGAGGAGATTCAGGTTCAAGATGCTCACTATCCCTGCTGTCGTCAGTCACATCCAATCCGAGAATTGGTTCATCACAATCGAGTCCTTCTCATGGGAAGTTCCTAAGGTTTGCCTTTAGGGGCGTGGCTTACCAGGATCGGGTTCTTCCATTCGGCCTTGCACTCTCCCCTCGCACATTCACAAAGTGTATGGATGCTGGCCCCGCTGAGGCTCCAAGGTATCCAGATTTTACACTACATCGACGACTGGCTCATTTTGACCCAGTGTCGAGAGTTGGCGGTGCGGCATCGAGATGTCGTTCTGGCCCATCTTCTGCGTTTAGCGTTGAGGCTCAAAGAAGAGTGTGCTGGCGCCCACCGAATGGACTTCGTTCCTGGGGGTGGTTTGGGATTTGACGACGAATCACAAGCTGTCTCCCGCCCACGAAACCATTTTGGCCACAGTAAAGGGGGTGAAGATCGGCCGTACCATCACTGTCAAACACTTTTAAAGGGTGTTGGGTCTCCTGGCGGCTGTGTCCAGCATAATAACTTCTGGCCTGCTGCACCACCTGCAGTGATGGTTGAAGACCAAGGGATTTTCCCTGAGGGGGAATCTGTTCCGTCTGATTTGGGTTACGCGCAAATGCCTTCGTTCCCTATCGGTATGGAAGGGCACTTCGTTCTTGTCCCAGGGGCTCGTCTTAGGGGTGTTATGTCGCCAGAGGGTCGCTTCAACACACGCTTCCCTCACTGGCTGGGGCGCAGTCATGACGGCCTGGCCTGTTCCGACAACACGGCGGTGGTGGCCTACCTGAATCACTAGGGCGGTCTGCGCTCACGCCCTCTATGCAGACTGGCGCATCAGATCCTCCTGTGGTCCCAGCAGAGATCGTCACCCAGGGCAATGTATCTCCCGGGGACGCAAAATCAGCGAGCAGACCTGCTGTCGAGGCAGGGGCTGAGGCCTGGGTAATAGAGACTCCACCCTGAGGTGGTGGAGCTCTTATGCGGAGAGTTCGGCCCCATAGACGTGGACTTGTTTGCATCACAAGAGACTACGCACTGCCCGCTATGGTTCTTTCTCCTATCGCCAGCCCCACTGGGCCTAGACGCCATGGTACACACGTGGCCGAGGCTACGTCTGTACGTTTTATCCCCCAGTCACTCTGTTCCTGGGGGTTCTGGAGCGGGTCCGTCAGAATGGTGTCAGCCTACTGCTAGTAGCCCTGTTCTGGCCGACCCAAGTGAGGTTCCCGACATCATCTCGCTCCTGGATGGCCTGCCATGGCAGGTCCCTCTGAGGAGAGACCTGCTGTCCCAGGCTCAGGGCCAGGTCTTTCACCCTTGCCCCGTCGTGTGGCATCTGTGGGTCTGGCTCCTGAGGGGGCGTAGTTCCTCTAGGCGGGTCTGACAGCAGGACCAGTCGAGACGCTACTTAGCTCCAGGGCCCCATACACTCAGAGGATGTATGGTCTGAAGTGTTTTCTCCACCTGGTGTAGAGAGCGGGCTGTGGACCCAGTTACCTGCCCAGTGTTTCAAACCAAGACCGTTTCTCTGCTGGCCTTTCCCCATCCACCCTCAAGGTGTATGTGGCGGCTATTTCGTCCTTCCACGCCCCTCTGAGGGAGGGGTCCTTGGGGAAGCTTCCTTTGCTCATACGTTTCCTCCATGGAGCCAGGAGGATGAGGCCTGCAACCCGCTCCAGGATTCCCACTTGGGATCTGGCGGTGGTTCTTGAGGCGTTGGCTGAGGCCCCCTTTGAACCCCTGGAGTCGGCTGAGGCCAAGCACTTGACCTTCAAGATAGCCTTTCTCCTTGCCATCACCTCTCTGAGGAGGCTTTCGGTGTCTCTTCAAAGCCTGGAGTTTGCCCCGGGGAATGTTAGGGCTATCCTGCACCCTCGTCCAGGATATGTCCCTAAGGTGCTGTCCCGTATGGCAGGGTCCACAGTGCTACAGGCGTTTCATCCTCCACCTCACGTGCAGCGGAGAACGGGAGGCTTCATTTGCTCTGCCCTGTCAGAGCTCTGAGTATCTATACTCTGAGGTCCTCCCAGTGGAGGAAGGCTACCAGCTGCTCGTGTGTTACAGGTCTCCCAAAGCTGGGCTCCCCACGTCCAAACACACTATTGGCAACTGGATTGTGCAGACTATCTCCCTGGTCTATCAGGTGCGCAGTTTGCCTTCACCTGTGGCTGTGAGGGCCCACTCTACCAGGGGTATGGCAGCCTCTCGAGCCCTCCTTTCGGGGGCTTCACTACAGGATGTCTGTGATGCGGCTGGCTTGGCCACTCTGTACACGTTCGTCTGTTTACAGTCTTGACCTCTAACATATCCAGCTTCAGTTCTGTCCAGCCCTCTGGCTGTTGACCTGGTTTAGTTTCTGTGTCCTCTGGATTTGTCTAGTGTTTGGACTGCTCACCTGTTGGACTGCTTACCCTGTTGACCCCATATGCTTGTTCACCTTTCCTATTGATAAACACATTTAAGGGAGGTTGAACACCTAGCCCTCTGGTGTGGTAAGAACAACCTGGAACTTTGGATGCCTCAAACTGCAGGATGAAAGTGGACTTCAGGAGGAGACCCCCACCTGGCATCTCCATCACTTTCTGGTACGGATCAGCCACTAAACAGGATTGGAATAGACTACAATGGACTGTCCAGCTCTAGAGAAAACCCTGCAAGCCAAACTGCCCTCCATTCAGGACTTGGACATGTAAACAGGCAGGCCACATCACTGCAGCTCTATCACACCTCTGATTCACCCTGCCTCACCTACCTCATGTTCAACCTATTACACAAGTAGGATTTCAGCATCCTTGTGAATACAAAATTTATTGTTGTTACTTAATATTTATAGATATAATATATATTTATATATATTTATATCTGTACATAGTGGTTTAATGTTTACACTTACTATGTTGAGCTTGTTTTATTTTCTCTGTTTAGTATGCCATATGAATAAAATAAAAATGAATTGAATATGTGTATACATATCTGGCCTATAAAATGTTTTCTGCCTGTGATTCTGAAACATATTTCAAGTCTTCTGACTGCTTATTTACCTGTTATCTCCAATTGCAATCAGCTATGGAAGCTAACAGTGTTCCCTGTACTGGCAGAGTTGTGTCATCTTCTGTGTCATGACAAATGACCTTCTTTGGTTTTAATTAAGGCTTTCGACATTCCTCTTTTTTTTGAACACTGTTTGGACAAACAACATCTAGCCCTCATCAGCAGGTCTGAACAGACGATAGAATAGAATAGTTTGTCAGTCTCATCTTTCAACCTCAATCATTCGTTTATTCATTTTAAATGTTTAAGTTTTTTTAAGACTTTGAAACAATCCATAGACTATTTCTCATGAAGGCCAAATGCTGTGAATGTGGTTCCTGCACAGTCTGTCAAATTGATGCATAGAGTTCCAGTATACATAGGATATGTATTATTCTGCCAAAGCATGCTCACAGTCAATTGTACTACTTCATGATACCATCCATCCATCAATCGTCAACCGCTTATCCTGCGTACAGGGTTGCGGGGGGCTGGAGCCTATCCCAGCTGGCATAGGGCGAAAGGCGGGGTACACCCTGGATAGGTTGCCAGTCCATCGCAGTACTTCATGATACCTATTTGTTTAATCTGTCCCTCAATGAAAAATTATCAATAGCTACAGCAACAGCTTGGTTGCCTGCCAGTTAATGCAAGCAAAACATGACTTATCTGTTAGTGATGAAATATTCCTTCTATTATTTTATTTCTGTTATTATTTATTCTCTATTAATGGGATTCTGCTTATTCCTGGATGTGTGCTGATTTCCTATTGTTACTAATTTGCTGGTTGTCCTTTGCTCTCAGTGTGGACTGTCCACAAAGGCCTGTGTAGTCAACACACCTCTGTATATCCCTATTTGTTAGACATAATTTAGAAAATGGTCACACAAACAGGAGAAACCCTGGGAAAGGCCATTTGAAGTGGCATGCTGCAATATGGCCCATGAATGACTAATAATGTAGCAGCTGACATAGGCGAAAAAACAAACTGAATAATTGGAGTATAGTGAATAATGTAAAGAATGCTCAATGTGAAGTTCCTTTCCACTGTTTCCATGACGAACAGTAAAGAAGATTTTTGCAGCATGGAAACAAATCTGTACATGAATACCTTTGAAAGATCAGAAAATTCACATCTCTGCATTATTATAGAAGAAAGGACTGCTCATTAGTATCACTAACATCTCTATTACTGTAACATCATTTTTAATACCATTAGATTGCTTTGGTTCGACAAAACAACTTCTTCAGGTGTTTTGTGATTTCTTTCATATTTAGTCCATATATGACTGGATTGAGGAGAGGAAAATACAAAAACGATTGTAAAATCATTATTGAACGTAAATCAGATTGCAGATCCAGTTGACCTGTTATGATATCATAGGCAGACAAACAGGCAAAAGAACATAAAACTATCACATGTGGTAAACAGGTCTGTGCAGCTTTTTTCCTGACTTCTTTACAACTTCGATAAGCTATTACAAGTATTCTAGAGTATGTAAAAAGTATGAAGAGAAAAGGGCAAACTCCCATGCTTACAAGAGCAAACATTACTAATATATCCCGTGCTTTGGAAGTCCCACAGAAGAGACCAAAAAGTGAACTGTTACAAAAAACGGCATTTAAAATGACATGACAGAGCTTCATATTAGCACTTAGTATTATTGGGACTGCAACATGACAAGCAGGCACAAGCCAAGCTAAACCAAGCATAATACTCACTATGGTTTTTGTCATGATAATTGGATATTGCAGAGGTTTACATATAGAAACATATCTGTCATAGGCCATGACTGCCAACAGGAAGATATCTGAAGCACATAAGGTGTAAAAAAGAAAACATTGCAAGAGACAGGCTGAATATGAAATGATTTGGTTTTCAGATAAAAAGTTCATTAACAACTTTGGGTACATAGCACTGCAGTAGGCAATAGAGTTCACTAGTAGAGCTGCAATGAAAATGTACATAGGCTCATGGAGGTTTTTGTGTATCCAAATAAGGCACACAATGATGAAACTGAAAAAGACTGTTAAAATACATACTATAAACATAATAGAAACAAAAAAATACCTGTATTTTTCCAATTCCTCATACCCAACAAGAGTTATATATGTTACATTGAATTCATCATCCATTAATAATGTCATAAATTAAACTATTTTTGAACAACAGAAATTACAACAAGCACAGGTGAACAAACGGAGAAAAGAATTCTTAATATGAAGATTACATTAACACAGTACATGCATTTGTCCTGGATACTTGAACTTAAACTGCACGTGGTGTGTGGTCATTGTCAGAGTTCTGAAAGTCGGAACAGATATTTTATGACTTTTCTTCACCCTCCATGGAGCTCATTAAATCTTCCACCAAGAGCTGTTATCATGTGAACAACTTCATCAAACTCTGGAGGCCTGAGCCCATAGGTGCACAACTTTGTTTACATGGGTTTGTTTTCTCTTTACATTTTTCTGTCTCCTTAAACTTATTGCAACCTGACCTGCATGTGAACTAATCATAGTACAACACGTCAACTACACATCAAGTTGAACTTTCACTGCATTCATAAAAAGTGCAGTTTGAAGTTCTACACACAATGATCAACAAAACACAAAAAACTGCTATACTGTTAATCAAAAGCAAAGTCTGAAAACATTGTATGGCCCCTCCAACAGCTACAACGGCAAATATGTGAGCAACAAAATCAAACTGTTGATGACCTGAACCCACAGGCATTGTCTGACCTTCTTTACTTTTTTTAGGTAAGACTTTATTAAATAAATGATCACAATCTAGAGTGGTATGAAACACATTAATAACCATTTGAAAAAACAAATTCAGACGCTGTAAGAAAGAGTTAAATGTCACTTTGTGTCCCCAATGTGGTGCTAGAGAACACCTGTAAATTACACATTATATCCCAGTACGTCAAGTTGGGAACACATAATTCTTTCAAATCACATGATGAGTGTCACACAGTGCTTACCTCCTGTTTTCAGTAGGTGGCGCTACGACTAGAACGGAATTTTGGCATGTACATACACTATCTCACAAAAGTGAATACACCCCTCATTTTTTGTAAATATTTGATTGTCTTTTCATGTGGCAACACTGAAGAAATGGCACTTTGCTACAATATAATGTAGTGAGCGTACAGCTTGTATAACAGTGTAAATTTGCTGTCCCCTCAAAATAACACATCACACAGCTGACACCAAACGTGAGTACACCCTCTAAAGAAAATGTCCAAATTGGGCCCAATTAACCATTTTCCCTCCTCGTTACTGTTACAAGGTCTCAGGTGTGAATGGGGAGCAGGTGTGTTAAATTTGGTGTTATCGCTCTCACACTTCCTCATACTGGTCACTGGAAGTTCAACATGGCACCTCATGGCAAAGAACTCTCTGAGGATCTGAAAAAAAGAATGGCCCAATCCCAATGTCCACCCTCACAGACTTTGAGGCGCATTCTCGGTAAGTCTGTGAGGGCTTAAGTCGTCCCACTGTGAAATCGTCAAGTGCGCTAGGGCTCTCTCGCGGACATTTTTAGGCCTTTTTGTAAGTCCGCATTTCTGCAGCCTTTGGCTGGGGGAATTGCCCACAGTTCATCGCGGTATGACCTGAAACACGGGGGTTACCAGGGGAACCCCGGAAGCAAGAGAAAAATGACGGCAAATCTGCCTATATAGGAGAAGAAGAAGAAATGGTAAACAAACAAGCATTGACACCAACGCTGACGTTAACATTGTTAGAATTTTTCTTAACTTAAGATGGTGCATAGAACACATGAAGTCAGAGAAATACACCTTATTTGCCTACACACTTTGTTTATTCCACTATTTATTTTAGTTTTTGCTTATTGATGCTGTTTTGACCAACAATAGTATAGGCATACTGATTATTGACAAATATATTGACATTTACCTCTCCTACACTCTGTAGTACAAGAGCCTGCAGGACTTAAAAATTAAAAAAAGCATAAAATAATAAAAAGTGTACAATGTGTTTCAGCGTTGTCATGGTAACAGGATAAAGTGGGAAAGGGCTGTCCCGTTCCTATTTACAGCATTTTAAACCCTTACAGCGTCTTACACTCAATCACTTTACTAGTGATGTCAGTAAAGTCTGTGAAGGTTCAGGGCTTACGGGGGACATTGGGCCAACATTTGCTCTGCATAAAGATGGCCTTGGTTATAAAAAGATTGCCAAGACCCGGAAACTGAGCTGCAGCACGGTGACCAAGACCATACAGCGGTTCAACAGAACAGGTTCCAAACAGGCCTCGCCATGGTCGACTAAAAATTTGGCAGTTCCAAACCACCACAATCTTTTGCTTTTTGCAGAGTTTTAAAACTTATTTGGGGGGGTTATTTTTTCACAAAAAATTTAGAGATGTTTGAGTCCAGTGATTTAAACCAAACAACAAGGGATTTGGTGGGTAACACTGAAAACAGGTAATTGATTTTAGTTAGGAGCATCATTTTTATAGTGGAGACTCTTCCCATGAGTGATATAGGCAATGATGTCCACTGTACAAGGTCATCCTCTATTGATTTAAGTAAAGTCGTGTAGTTTAGCCAGGTCAGTTCTGACAGCCTGGAGGAGATACTGATACCGAGATATTTAATATTCCCAGAATTTAGCGGTGTGGTAGATATACTCTGGAAATCACACATTACAGGTAAAATTATGGATTAACTCCAGTTAATAGAGTAGTCCGAGATGGATGATTATCTATAAGTGTGATTGTCTCAGAAAGAGAAGTTTGTGAGTTTAGGAGGAAAAGTAATACATCATCTGCATAAAGTCTTATCTTGTGGTGTACATTTTCTGTTTGAATTCCTGTAATATTTTTATTTTGTCTTTAAAAATGGCGAATAATGAGGGAGAGAGTGGGCAACCCTGCCTGGTACCCCTCTGAGGACTAAAGCTTGGAGAAGTATGATTGTTTATCCTGACAGAAGCTCTTAGGGAACTATATAAGATTTCAATCCAAACTATGAAAGAGTTTCCAAATTCAATTTTGTGTAAAGTAGCAAATAGAAATTTCCAATTGACTCTGTCAAATGCTTTCTCTGAATCTAAAGAAACAACTGTAGTTTTCAGGTTAGTGGCATAGTCTATTACATTAAGTAGCCTGCATGTATTGTTCATGGAGTGCCTGCCCTTCATAAATCCTGTTTGGTCGGGGTTTATTATACCAGGAGTGACCTTCTCTAGCCTTCTTGCTAGAGTTTTGCAGATGATTTTAAGATCTGCGTTAGTAAGTGATCTGGGGCGATAACTGGATGGGAGTGTAGGATCTTTGTCTGGTTTAAGGAACAAGCTGATGTTAGAGTTCATTGTTGGAGGCAACATGCAAGTTCCCCTAATTTGCATTACCAACCTGTAGAATGTGGATGCAAGTATTTCCCAGAATTCCAAGTAGAATTAAGCTAAAACTGTCTGGCCCAGGGGCTTCATTATTCGGCAAATGTAAGCGCTTCATGGCATTCAGCGAAACAGGGAATCCAGAGCCCTGATCTGTTCATCATCTAACCTTGGCAAATCTATATTGCTCAGAAATGCATGATGTATATAAGTTTTTATAAAAATCTCTAAATGCATTGTTTTCTTCTGTATTATGAGTCATATTCCCAGCTGAGTCCTTTAAGGAGGAAATTGATATTTTTTCTTTATTCAATTTCAGTTGGTTGGCTAAGAATCTGCTGGATTTGTTGCCATTTTCAAAGTTCTCCAAGCGTAGTCTTTGCAACTGAAATGGGGTCCTTTTATCAATAATTTTATTTAATTCAAGTTTTAATTTTCTCAGATCATTCAGCATGTGTTCCTGTAGGGAGACATCAAGGGCAGATTCTAATATTTTTATTTTTTGTTCTAGCTCTAATTCACAAGATCTCTTTCTTTTTTGTATGATGAATAGGAGATTATTTTACCTCTCCTGACTGCTTTTGCTGCTTCCCAAAGAAGACATGGCGAAATTTCTGGCAGGTCATTAGTTTCCATATATATTGTCCACTCCTTTTTTGAAATAACTTATAAAATCTAGGTCTTTAAGCAATGATACATTAAGTCTCCAACTTCTAGTTGGCCGTGTGACCTTTTTTTTTGCAAGAGTGATAGAAACCGGGTGAATGATCCCTGATGGTGATGGGGTCAATCTGAGTTTCAGAAATGTCTGTCACACTTGAACTGCTAACCATAAAATAGTCAAGATGATAATATGAGTGGTGGACTGGTGAAAGGAAGGTATATTCTCTAAGAGTGGAGCAGTGAGAATGCCAAACATCGCTGAGACCAAACTATCAAGATGGAGCTCTCTCCATCTTTAATGTTTGCTTTCCATGTTGTAGGCAAACAGATTCCACAACTAAAAAAACAACACACACACACACAGAGCAGAGAGGCCGCTGGATAATATGAAATATCATAGACCCACAAAAAAACCTGCGAAATGTAAAATTTACCGTACATGGTAATAATGTGGCAACTGCGTTCTATATGACCGCAGTGCCAGTTAGAGGTATAAATCATCAGAAATCTTGTGTTTTATTTTTGTACCTTCTAAGCCTCAGAAAACACCAAAAACATATTTAGGAAAAGTCATGGCCTGACAGGCTTGTAGTTTTTATTTAAACAAAGTTATCTGCATTATAAAAACCCTTACGGTTTGTCAACCCATCTAAGCAGGTCTAACATTAAATAAAGTTCTTCGTCAGATGTCATAATGTTGTGTTTTAACAAACATGTTCATTCCTATATACTAATTTGCTTTATTAAATTGAGTGGTCCTTGTTAGTGAAAACACTTTCAATTGGCTTATTCTGCCTACATTTGCAGCAATTTTCAATTCAGCCCAAGCTCTTTTACAAGACTAAATAGGATGTTTGTTTGTGGACTCAGCTAAGCGTGCAGCACGTAAGCCACCAGACCCCGGTTCTGAATTCTAGCCATATTGCTGCCCTCCAGTTCCACTATCTTCAGAGCCTTTCCCCTTTTATTGCAGGTATCCTAAGCGGAACAGCCTATGCCACTGGAGTCCTGGTCACTCTCCAGACCTGCTTGGACCTTTGGTCCGATCTCCTGCTCAGCCTCTTGACCTGCTTCGCCTATCTGTTCTGCCCCCAGACTGCCCTCCAGACTGCCGAAGTTCTCCAAATCTGCTTCTGTCTTCACTCCAGGTCGCTCACCTGAGGTCTCCAGCTCCACATCTGTCCTCCCCCCAAGCCGTCCGACTGAGGTCTCCAGCTCCACTTCTGTCCTGTTCCCTGGCTTTCCACTTGCGGTATGGACCTCTGCTTAGATCCTGCCCCCAGATCGTCCGCCAGAGGTCCCTAACTCTTCTTCTATCCTGTCCCCAGGCTGTCAGTCTGAAATATCCAGCTTCAGTTCTGTCCTGCCCTCTGGCTGTCCACCTAGTGTCTGTGTCCTCTGGTTTCATCTAGTGTTTGGACTGCTCACCTGTTTTGGACCCTTACCTGTCTTTTCACCCCATAAGCTTGTTCACCTCTGCTATTAATAAACACTTATAAGGGAGGTTGAACGGCTAGCCCTCTGGTGTGGTAAGAACAACCTGGACCTTTGGACACTTCAAACTGCAGGATGAAAGTGGACTTCAGGAGGAGACCCCCACCTGGCATCTCCATCACTTTCTGGTACGGATCAGCCACTAAACAGGACTGGAACAGACTACAATGGACTGTCCAGCTCCAGAGAAAACCTGCAAGCCCTCCATTCAGGACATGTACATAGAAACCAGGCAGGCCACATCACTGCAACTCCATCACACCTCTTATTCACCCTGCCTCACCTACCTCATGTTCAATCTGTTACACAAGTAGGATTTCAGCATCCTTGTGAATACAAAATTTATTGTTGTTACTTAGTATTTATAGATATAATATATATTTATATATATTTATATCTGTACAAAGTGGTTTAATGTTTACACTTACTATGTTGAGCTTGTTTTACCTTTTCTGTTTGGTATGCTATATGAATAAAATAAAAATGAATTGAATATGTGTACACATATCTGGTCTATAAAATCTTTTCTGCCTGTGATTCTGATGCATATTTCAAGTCTTCTGACTGCTTATTTGCCTTTTAACTCCAGTTGCAATCAGCTATGGAAGCTCAGTGTTCCCCGTACTGGCATAACCATGTCTTCTTCTCTATACACGACAAATGACTTTCTTCAGTTTTAATTAAGGCTTTCGACATGCCTCTTTTTTTGAACACTGTTTGGACAAACAAAATCTAGCTCTCATCAGCAGGTCTGAACAGACGATCAGTCTGGAATAGTTTGTCAGTCTCATCTTTCAACCCCAATCATTAGTTTATTCACTTTAAATGCATACGTTTTTTAAGACTTTGAAACAATCCGTAGATTATTTCTCATGAAGGCCAAATGCTGTGAATGTGGTTCCTGCACATTCAAATTGATGCATGGGGCTCCAGTATACATAGGATATGTATTATTCTGCCAAAGCATGCTCACAGTCTGTTTTACTACTTCATGTGTTTAATCTGTCCCTTAAGTTTGACAAGCAGGTCAGTGCAGTGGAGAAAAGCAGCTTTTATCATTTAAGACTACTGAGTAAAATCAAGCCTTATCTCCCTAAGAAAGACCTGGAGAGAGCAGTCCATGCCTTTGTGACATCGCCGCTGGAGTACTGTAATTCGCTGTACTCCGGACTCGAACGGCGCTCTCTTCACCGCCTCCAGGGGGTACAAAATGCGGCTCCTCGGCTTCTGACAGGGAAAAGAAAATGGGAGCACATCACCCCTGTGCTGGCTTCATCACATTGGCTCCCTGTATCTTTTAGAGTGCATTTTGAGATTTTATTCATAGTTTTTAAATGTTTGACTGACACTGCGCCACCTTATCTTTCTGACATGCTGTAACCTTATGCTCCTGCCAGAGCACTAAGGTCAGCAGACCAGCTCCTTTTGACTGTCCCTAAAACCAGGCTCACCACCCGAGGGGACAGAGCCTTTTCAGTGGCAGGACCACGGCTGTGGAATAGCCTACCGCTTCATGCTAGATCTGCACAATATGTAGATCAATTTAAAAGCAGGTTAAAAACACAACTGTTCTCTTTAGCTTTCAACACAGAATAAGCAGGTCACATTGGCCCTTTCACTATTTTAATGTTCTATATTTCTATTGTATTTTATTATCTTGTTATTTTATTCTGATTAATTGATTCCATGTGTACAGCACTTTAGTCAGCAGAAGTTGTTTTGAATGTGCTTTATAAATAAATTTGACTTGACTTGACCTTAATGAAAAACATTTATTATCTTTGGCTACAGCAACAGCTTGGTTGCCAGCCGGTTAATGCAAGCAAAACATGACTTATCTGTTAGTGATGAAATATTCCTTCTATTATTTTATTTCTGTTATTATTTATTCTCTATTAATGGGATTCTGCTTATTCCTGGATGTGTGCTGATTTCCTATTGTTACTAATTTGCTGGTTGTCCTTTGCTCTCAGTGTGGACTGTCCACAAAGGCCGGTGTAGTCAACACACCTCTGTATATCCCTATTTGTTAAACATAATTTAGAAAATGATCACACAAACAGGAGAAACCCTGGGAGAGGCCATTTGAAGTGGCATGCTACAATATGGCCCATGAATGATTAACAATGCAGCAGCTGACAATAGAAAAAAAAATTTATTAACTGCAGTAAAGTGAACAATGTAAAGACTGCTCTAAGTGAGGATCCTTTCCACTGTTTCCATGACGAACAGTAAAGAAGATTTTTGCAGCATGGAAACAAATCTGTACATGAATACCTTTTGAAAGATCAGAAAATTCACATCTCTGCATTATTATAGAAGAAAGGACTGCTCATTAGTATCACTAACATCTCTATTACTGTAACATCATTTTTAATACATTAGATTGCTTTGGTTCGACAAAACAACTTCTTCAGGTGTTTTGTGATTTCTTTCATATTTAGTCCATATATGACTGGATTGAGGAGAGGAAAATACAAAAACGATTGTAAAATCATTATTGAACGTAAACCAGCTTGCAGATCCAGTTGATCTGTTATGATATCATAGGCAGACAAACAGGCAAAAGAACATAAAACTATCACATGTGGTAAACAGGTCTGTGCAGCTTTTTTCCTGACTTCTTTACAACTTCGATAGGCTATTACAAGTATTCTAGTGTATGTAAAAAGTATGAAGAGAAAAGGGCAAACTGCCATGCTTATAAGAGCAAACGTTACTAATATATCCCGTGCTTTGGAAGTCCCACAGAAAAGACTGAAAATTGAATTGTTACAAAAAACGGCATTTAAAATGACATGACAGAGCTTCATATTAGCACTTAGTATTATTGGGACTGCAACCTGACAAGCAGGCACAAGCCAAGCTAAACCAAGCATAATACTCACTATGGTTTTTGTCATGATAATTGGATATTGCAGAGGTTTACATATAGAAACATATCTGTCATAGGCCATGACTGCCAACAGGAAGGTATCTGAAGCACATAAGGTGTAAAAAAGAAAACATTGCAAGAGACAGGCTGAATATGAAATGATCTGTTTTTCAGATAAAAAGTTCATTAACAACTTTGGGTACATAGCAGTGCAGTAAGCAATAGAGTTCACTAGTAGAGCTGCAATGAAAATGTACATAGGCTCATGGAGGTTTTTGTGTATCCAAATAAGGCACACAATGATGAAACTAAAGAAGACTGTTAAAATACATACTATAAACATAATAGAAACAAAAAAATACCTGTATTTGTCCAATTCCTCATACCCAACAAGAGTTATATATGTTACATTGAATTCATCATCCATTAATAATGTCATAAATTAAACTATTTTTGAACAACAGAAATTACAACAAGCACAGGTGAACAAACGGAGAAAAGAATTCTTAATATGAAGATTACATTAACACAGTACATGCATTTGTCTTTGATACTTGACCTTAAACTGCACTTGGTGTGTGTTCATCTTCAGAGTTCTGAAAGTCGGAACAGATATTTTATGACTTTTCTTCACCCTCCATGGAGCTCATTAAATCTTCCACCAAGAGCTGTTATCATGTGAACAACTTCATCAAACTCTGGAGGCCTGAGCCCATAGGTGCACAACTTTGTTTACATGGGTTTGTTTTCTCTTTACATTTTTCTGTCTCCTTAAACTTATTGCAACCTGACCTGCATGTGAACTAATCATAGTACAACACGTCAACTACACATCAAGTTAAACTTTCACTGTGTTCATAAAAAGTGCAGTTTGAAGTTCTACACACAATGATCAACAAAAAACTGCTATACTGTTAATCAAAAGCAAAGTCTGAAAACATTGTATGGCCCCTCCAACAGCTACAACGGCAAATATGTGAGTAACAAAATCAAACTGTTGATGACCTGAACCCACAGGCATTATCTGACCTTCTTTACTTTGTTTAGGTAAGACTTTATTAAATAAATTATCACAATCTAGAGTGGTATGAAACACATAAATAACTAATTATTAATTAATTTCAAAACAAATTCAGCATTAAAGCTACAAGCAACATTGGACGGGCCCTCTCACCGCGACACGTGTACAATTGCCAGAAGGTCGATCGACGAGACTAAGTATTTTCATGCACTTCAGACGCTGTAAGAAAGAGTTAAATGTCACTTTGTGTCCCCAATGTGGTGCTAGAGAACACCTGTAAACTACACGTTATATCCCAGTACGTCAAGTTGGGAACACACAACTCTTTCAAATCACATGATGAATGTCACACAGTGCTTACCTCCTGTTTTCAGTAGGTGGTACTATGACTAGAACGGAATTTTGGCATGTACATACAGTATCTCACAAAAGTGAATACACCCCTCATTTTTTGTAAATATTTTATAATGTCTTTTCATGTGGCAACACTGAAGAAATGGCACTTTGCTACAATATAATGTACTGAGTGTACAGCTTGTGTAACAGTGTAAATTTGCTGTCCCCTCAAAATAACACATACCATACCAACTTTATTTGTTAAGCACTTTACAACAACCAAAGTTAACCAAAGTGCTGTACAGAAAAATAAACCTAAACAAATGTACTATTAATAACAATACAATAAAAACACACAAAGTAACAAATAAAAACAGTAAATGAAGTCGACATGTTACTAGGTGTCAAAAGCCAGAGAGAAAAGATGGGTTTTAAGAAGGTTTTTAAAAACAGATAAAGAAGAGGCCTGCTTTACATGCAAAGGCAGATCATTCCACAGTTTAGGGGCAGACACAGCAAAGGCACGGTCCCTTCTGAGCTTACACTTAGTTTTAGGCACAGTCAGGAGCAGCTGATTATCTGACCTGAGAGTGCGGACGGGTTTATAAGAATGTAGAAGATCAGAGAGGTATGGCGGGGCAAAACCATTTAGTGATTTAAAAGCAAATAACAAAATTTTAAAATTGATCCTAAATTGAATAGGCAGCCAGTGTAATGAGGCTAAAATAGGGGAGATGTGCTCATGTTTACGTGTGCCCGTTAAAAGACGTGCTGCTGCATTTTGGATCATCTGGAGACGGGTGATGGAGGACCCACTAACCCCCACATATAATGAATTACAGTAGTCCAGTCGTGTAGTTATAAAGGCGTGGATTACAGTTTCAAAATGTTGTCTTGACAGAATTGGCTTTATTTTGGCCAGCTGCCTCAAATGAAAGAAGCTTGATTTGACAACAGCTTTGATTTGACTGTCAAATTTAAGCTCAGGGTCCACTTTAACTCCTAGGTTTGTAATGCTAGATTTAATATAGGGTGCCAAGGAGCCCAGATCTACAGGCGGGGTCCCAGTGGTGCCTCCAAAAACCATCACTTCTGTTTTGTTATCATTGAAATTTAAAAAGTTCAGAGCCATCCAGGCCTTTATGTCGTCGAGACAATTGAGTAGTTGTCCAACAGAGTTATCATTTTTCTTTTTAAGAGGTACATAAATCTGACCGAAGAAATGCCGTACTTTCTAAGTATGGAACCAAGTGGAAGCAAATACAAAGAGAAAAGTAGAGGGCCGAGGACTGAGCCCTGTGGGACCCCACACAAGAGAGGAGCAGAGGAGGATACATATTCACCTATGCTAACACAAAAATTTCGAGCCGCTAAGTATGACCTAAACCACTCCAGTGCTATGCCACTGATGCCCACCCACTGCCTTAAACGTGAAATCAATATTTCATGATCCACTGTGTCAAATGCAGCAGTTAGATCTAAAAGCACAAGGATAACACAGTCACCAGAGTCAGTCGCTAAAAAAGATATCATTAAAAACTCTTAAAAGAGAGGTTTCTGTGCTGTGCAAGGTTTTAAAGGCGGACATCACACAGCTGGAAACAAATGTGATACACCCTCTAAAGAAAATGTCCAAATTGGGCCCAATTAGCCATTTTCCCTTCTCGTTAGTGTTACAAGGTCTCTGGTGTGAATGGGGAGCAGGTGTGTTAAATCTGGTGTTATTGCTCTCACACTCCCTCATATTGGTCACTAAAAGTTCAACATGGCACCTCATGGCAAAGAACTCTCTGAGGATCTGAAAAAATGAATGTTTGCTCTCTATAAAGATGGCCTTGGCTAGAAGAAGACGGCCAAGACCCGGAAACTGAGCTGCAGCACGGTGACCAAGACCATACAGGACAGGTTCCACTCAGAACAGGCCTCTCACCATGGTCGACCAAAAATTTGGCAGTTCCAAACCACCACAATGTTTTGCTTCAATCTTTTGCTTTTTGTAGAGTTTTTAAACTGATTTGTGGGGGTTATTTTTCCACAAAAATATAGAGATGTTTGAGTTCAGTGATTTAAACCAGACAGCAGGGTGTTTGGTGGGTAACATTGAAAACAGGTAATTGATTTTAGTTAGGACCATCATTTTTATGGTGAAGACTCTTCCCATAAGTGATATGGGCAATTATGTCTACTGTACAAGGTCATCCTCTATTGATTTACGTAAAGGCTTGTAGTTTAGCCAGGTCAGTTCTGACAGTCTGGAGGATATACTGATACCCAGATATTTAATATTCCCAGACTTTAGCAGTGTGGTAGATATACTCTGGAAATCACACATTACAGGTTAAACTATGGATTAACTCCTGTTAATAGAGTAGTCTGAGATAGATGATTATCTATTAGTGTGATTCTCTCAGAAAGAGAAGTTTGTGAGTTTAGGAGGAAAAGTAATACATCTGCATAAAGGCTTATCTTCTGGTGTACATTTTCTGTTTGAATTCCTTTAATATTTTTATTTTGTCTGATAGCATCTGCTAGTGGTTCTATAAAAATGGCGAATAGCGAGGCAGAAATTGGGCAACCCTGCCTGGTACCCCTCTGAAGACTAAAGCTTGGAGATGTATGATTGTTTATCCTGACCGAAGCCCTTGGGATATTATAAGATTTTAATCCAATCTATGAAAGACTTTCCAAATTCAAATTTACGTAAAGAAGCGAATAGAAATTTCCAGTTTACTCTGTCAAATGCTTTCTCTGCATCTAAAGAAACAACTGTACTTTCCAGGTTAGTGGCATAGTCTATTACAGTGGTTCTTAACCTGGAGGTCGGGACCCCCCTGGGGGTCGCGAGAATGCTACTATAGTCATAAAAATAACTTAAAAATAACTAGACGGACTATAGTTGTGAATGGAATCACTTTGGGTGGACACTGTAAATATTTTGCAATGTTTAATCCAGCAGGTGGCGCGCTGATGGCAACCGCTATAAAAAGACAAAGAAGACTCAGGTCGCGGTCAGACAGAAAGCGCTTTGCATGAGGTGTTCAAACATGCAGGAGAAGGGGAAACTGAGATCCGTGTCAGCACATGAGGGTCTCAGAAAGGGGAGACACCGCTTGTAGTAGGCTTCCACCAGCTGGTCCAGGCGCTTCGTCTTAATAATGGTCGGTTTAAAGCTTATTTTAGGATGATTCAGGGAAAGTTTGTTGCAGTCTCTGGACAATCGCAAAATATTTTCAACTTCAAAAAGTGGTCAGACTGCCAGAGGTTAAGAACCCCTGGTCTATTACATTAAGTAGCCTGCGTGTATTGTTGGTGGAGTGCCTGCCCTTCATAAATCCTGTTTGGTCGGGGGTGTATTATACCAGGAGCGACCTTCTCTAACCTTCTTGCTAGGGTTTTGCAGATGATTTTAAGATCTGCGTTAATAAGTGATCTGGGGCAATAACTGGACGGGAGTGCAGGATCTTTGTCTGGTTTAAGGAACAGGCTGGTATTAGCAGAGTTCATTGTTAGAGGCAACATGCAAGTTCCCGTAATTTGTATTACCAACCTTGTACTAGTGAATGTAGACGCAAGTATTTCCCAAGATTTCTGCGGCGCTCAACACCGGCCACCAGCCCGAGGGGCCGGAGGATGACACCTGGAGGTTCTAATGCCTGGAGCAGGGGGGTCCCTTCCCCCCCTCTCCCGCACCTCCCCACCCCCTCCGGAGGTCGACTGAGGTCCCCTCCCTTGTGGCAATAGGCGCTGCTTTCCCGCCGTAGGCGTGTCCCCGCTCAGGACACGTCTACCACCGTCAAGCCCACACCGTTCTGCCTGCTCCGAGGGTTTCCGGTCAGGCGGTGTTCAGGCTCACGCACCGTGGGTCCTTGGGCCCTCCCCTGGCGTTCTGCGCTTCAGGAGTCCGCCCGAGGGTTACACCGACTACCAGCCCCAAGGGGCTGGTTCCGTTGGCAGACTTCGCAGAGGCTGGGCGGAGCCTGATGAACATTTCTCCGTCGGCCCTGCGCAATGTCGCCCACCCATATTCAACGGGGTGGTTTGGACTGTGGTGCGCCCGGAGCAAGGTCAGGTGTTAGGACAGGAAGTTCTTTCTCTGCTGAGAAAGGGGGCCGTGGAACACATTCCCCCGCCAGTAAGAGACTTCGGGTTCTACAGCCATTACTTTCTGGTTTCCAAGATGGACGGAGGGCTGCTCCCCTTTTTGGATCTACGGTGGCTGAACCGCTCCCTGAGGAGATTCAGGTTCAAGATGCTCACTATCCCTGCTGTCGTCAGTCACATCCAATCCGAGAATTGGTTCATCACAATCGATCTCAGGGACGTCATCCGTCCTTCTCATGGGAAGTTCCTAAGGTTTGCCTTTGGGGGCGTGGCTTACCAGGATCGGGTTCTTCCATTCGGCCTTGCACTCTCCCCTCGCACATTCACAAAGTGTATGGATGCAGCGCTGGCCCCGCTGAGGCTCCAGGGCATCCAGATTTTACACTACATCGACGACTGGCTCATTTTGACCCAGTGTCGAGAGTTGGCGGTGCGGCATCGAGAGGCCTGCTGCACTACCTGCAGTGATGGTTGAAGACCAAGGGATTTTCCCTGAGGGGGAATCTGTTCCGTCTGATTTGGGTTACGCGCAAATGCCTTCGTTCCCTATCGGTATGGAAGGGCACTTCGTTCTTGTCCCAGGGGCTCGTCTTAGGGGTGTTATGTCGCCAGAGGGTTGCTTCAACACACGCTTCCCTCACTGGCTGGGGCGCAGTCATGACGGCCGCTTTGCAAGGGGGTCCGGGCAGGAGTATTATTCTACGCGGCACATCAACTGCCTCGAGATGCTGGCAGTGTTCCAGGCTCTAAGGAATTTCCTGCCCGATCTCTGAGGCCACCACGTCCTGGTCTGTTCCGACAACACGGCGGTGGTGGCCTACCTGAATCACTAGGGCGGTCTGCGCTCGCGCCCTCTATGCAGACTGGCGCATCAGATCCTCCTGTGGTCCCAGCAGAGATCGTCACTCAGGGCGATGTATCTCCCGGGGACGCAAAATCAGCGAGCAGACCTGTTGTCGAGGCAGGGGCTGAGGCCTGGGGAATAGAGACTCCACCCTGAGGTGGTGGAGCTCTTATGCGGAGAGTTCGGCCCCATAGACGTGGACTTGTTTGCATCACAAGAGACTACGCACTGCCCGCTATGGTTCTTTCTCCTATCGCCAGCCCCACTGGGCCTAGACGCCATGGTACACATGTGGCCAAGGCTACGTCTGTACGTTTTTTCCCCCAGTCACTCTGTTCCTGGGGGTTCTGGAGCAGGTCCGTCAGGATAGTGTCAGCCTACTGCTAGTAGCCCTGTTCTGGCCGACCCAAGTGAGGTTCCCGACATCATCTCGCTCCTGGATGGCCTGCCATGGCAGGTCCCTCTGAGGAGAGACCTGCTGTCCCAGGCTCAGGGCCGGGTCTTTCACCCTTGCCCCGTCGTGTGGCATCTGTGGGTCTGGCTCCTGAGGGGGCGTAGTTCCTCTAGGCGGGTCTGACAGCAGGACCAGTCGAGACGCTACTTAGCTCCAGGGCCCCATACACTCAGAGGATGTATGGCCTGAAGTGTTTTCTCCACCTGGTGTAGAGAGCGGGCTGTGGACCCAGTTACCTGCCCAGTGTTTCAAACCAAGACCGTTTCTCTGCTGGCCTTTCCCCATCCACCCTCAAGGTGTATGTGGCGGCTATTTCGTCCTTCCACGCCCCTCTGAGGGAGGGGTCCTTGGGGAAGCTTCCTTTGCTCATACGTTTCCTCCATGGAGCCAGGAGGATGAGGCCTGCAACCCGCTCCAGGATTCCCACTTGGGATCTGGCGGTGGTTCTTGAGGCGTTGGCTGAGGCCCCCTTTTGAACCCCTGGAGTCGGCTGAGGCCAAGCACTTGACCTTCAAGATAGCCTTTCTCCTTGCCATCACCTCTCTGAGGAGGGTTTCGGTGTCTCTTCAAAGCCTGGAGTTTGCCCCGGGGGAATGTTAGGGCTGTCCTGCACCCTCGTCCAGGATATGTCCCTAAGGTGCTGTCCCGTATGGCAGGGTCCACAGTGCTACAGGCGTTTCATCCTCCACCTCACGTGCAGCGGAGAACGGGAGGCTTCATTTGCTCTGCCCTGTCAGAGCTCTGAGTATCTATACTCTGAGGTCCTCCCAGTGGAGGAAGGCTACCAGCTGCTCGTGTGTTACAGGTCTCCCAAAGCTGGGCTCCCCACGTCCAAACACACTATTGGCAACTGGATTGTGCAGACTATCTCCCTGGTCTATCAGGTGCGCAGTTTGCCTTCACCTGTGGCTGTGAGGGCCCACTCTACCAGGGGTATGGCAGCCCCTCGAGCCCTCCTTTCGGGGGCTTCACTACAGGATGTCTGTGATGCGGCTGGCTGGGCCACTCTGTACACGTTCGTCTGTTTACAGTCTTGACCTCTAACATATCCAGCTTCAGTTCTGTCCTGCCCTCTGGCTGTCGACCTGGTTTAGTTTCTGTGTCCTCTGGATTTGTCTAGTGTTTGGACTGCTCACCTGTTGGACTGCTTACCCTGTTGACCCCATATGCTTGTTCACCTTTCCTATTGATAAACACATTTAAGGGAGGTTGAACAGCTAGCCCTCTGGTGTGGTAAGAACAACCTGGAACTTTGGATGCTTCAAACTGCAGGATGAAAGTGGACTTCAGGAGGAGACCCCCACCTGGCATCTCCATCACTTTTTGGTACGGATCAGCCACTAAACAGGATTGGAATAGACTACAATGGACTGTCCAGCTCTAGAGAAAACCCTGCAAGCCAAACTGCCCTCCATTCAGGACTTGGACATGTAAACAGGCAGGCCACATCACTGCAGCTCTATCACACCTCTTATTCACCCTGCCTCACCTACCTCATGTTCAATCTGTTACACAAGTAGGATTTCAGCATCCTTGTGAATACAGAATTTATTGTTGTTACTTAGTATTTATAGATATAATATATATTTATATATATATTTATATCTGTACATAGTGGTTTAATGTTTACACTTACTATGTTGAGCTTGTTTTATTTTCTCTGTTTAGTATGCCATATGAATAAAATAAAAATGAATTGAATATGTGTATACATATCTGGCCTATAAAATGTTTTCTGCCTGTGATTCTGAAACATATTTCAAGTCTTCTGACTGCTTATTTACCTGTTATCTCCAATTGCAATCAGCTATGGAAGCTAACAGTGTTCCCTGTACTGGCAGAGTTGTGTCATCTTCTCTATACATGACAAATGACTTTCTTCAGTTTTAATTAAGGCTTTCGACATGCCTCTTTTTTTTGAACACTGTTTGGACAAACAACATCTAGCCCTCATCAGCAGGTCTGAACAGACGATCAGTCTGGAATAGTTTGTCAGTCTCATCTTTCAACCTCAATCATTAGTTTATTCATTTTAAATGTTTAAGTTTTTTAAGACTTTGAAACAATCCATAGACTATTTCTCATGAAGGCCAAATGCTGTGAATGTGGTTCCTGCACAGTCTGTCAAATTGATGCATAGAGTTCCAGTATACATAGGATATGTATTATTCTGCCAAAGCATGCTCACAGTCAATTGTACTACTTCATGATACCATCCATCCATCAATCTTCAACCGCTTATCCTGCGTACAGGGTTGCGGGGGGCTGGAGCCTAGCCAAGCTGGCATAGGGTGAAAGGCGGGGTACACCCTGGATAGGTTGCCAGTCCATCGCAGTACTTCATGATACCTATTTGTTTAATCTGTCCCTCAATGAAAAATTATCAATAGCTACAGCAACAGCTTGGTTGCCTGCCAGTTAATGCAAGCAAAACATGACTTATCTGTTAGTGATGAAATATTCCTTCTATTATTTTATTTCTGTTATTATTTATTCTCTATTAATGGGATTCTGCTTATTCCTGGATGTGTGCTGATTTCCTAATGTTACTAATTTGCTGGTTGTCCTTTGCTCTCAGTGTGGACTGTCCACAAAGGCCTGTGTAGTCAACACACCTCTGTATATCCCTATTTGTTAGACATAATTTAGAAAATGGTCACACAAACAGGAGAAACCCTGGGAAAGGCCATTTGAAGTGGCATGCTGCAATATGGCCCATGAATGACTAATAATGTAGCAGCTGACATAGGCGAAAAAACAAACTGAATAATTGGAGTATAGTGAATAATGTAAAGAATGCTCAATGTGAAATTCCTTTCCACTGTTTCCATGATAAACGGTAAAGAAGATTTTTGAAGCATGGAAACAAATCTGTGCATGAATACCTTTGAAAGATCAGAAAATTCGCATCTCTGCATTATTATAGAAGAAAGGACTGCTCATTAGTATCACTAACATCTCTATTACTGTAACATCACTTTTAATACATTAGATTGCTTTGGTTCGACAAAACAACTTCTTCAGGTGTTTTGTGATTTCTTTCATATTTAGTCCATATATGACTGGATTGAGGAGAGGAAAATACAAAAACGATTGTAAAATCATTATTGAACGTAAATCAGATTGCAGATCCAGTTGACCTGTTATGATATCATATACAGACAAACAGGCAAAAGAAAATAAAACTATCACATGTGGTAAACAGGTCTGTGCAGCCTTTTTCCTGACTTCTTTACAACTTCGATAAGCTATTACAAGTATTCTAGTGTATGTAAAAAGTATGAAGAGAAAAGGGCAAACTCCCATGCTTACAAGAGCAAACATTACTAATATATCCCGTGCTTTGGAAGTCCCACAGAAGAGACCAAAAAGTGAACTGTTACAAAAAACGGCATTTAAAATGACATGACAGAGCTTCATATTAGCACTTAGTATTATTGGGACTGCAACCTGACAAGCAGGCACAAGCCAAGCTAAACCAAGCATAATACTCACTATGGTTTTTGTCATGATAATTGGATATTGCAGAGGTTTACATATAGAAACATATCTGTCATAGGCCATGACTGCCAACAGGAAGGTATCTGAAGCACATAAGGTGTAAAAAAGAAAACATTGCAAGAGACAGGCTGAATATGAAATGATTTGGTTTTCAGATAAAAAGTTCATTAACAACTTTGGGTACATAGCAGTGCAGTAAGCAATAGAGTTCACTAGTAGAGCTGCAATGAAAATGTACATAGGCTCATGGAGGTTTTTGTGTATCCAAATAAGGCACACAATGATGAAACTGAAAAAGACTGTTAAAATACATACTATAAACATAATAGAAACAAAAAAATACCTGTATTTTTCCAATTCCTCATACCCAACAAGAGTTATATATGTTACATTGAATTCATCATCCATTAATAATGTCATAAATTAAACTATTTTTGAACAACAGAAATTACAACAAACACAGGTGAACAAACGGAGAAAAGAATTCTTAATATGAAGATTACATTAACACAGTACATGCATTTGTCCTTGATACTTGACCTTAAACTGCACGTGGTGTGTGGTCATTGTCAGAGTTCTGAAAGTGGGATCAAATATTTTATGACTTTTCTTCACCCTCCATGGAGCTCATTAAATCTTCCACCAAGAGCTGTTATCATGTGAACAACTTCATCAAACTCTGGAGGCCTGAGCCCATAGGTGCACAACTTTGTTTACATGGGTTTGTTTTCTCTTTACATTTTTCTGTCTCCTTAAACTTATTGCAACCTGACCTGCATGTGAACTAATCATAGTACAACACGTCAACTACACATCAAGTTGAACTTTCACTGCATTCATAAAAAGTGCAGTTTGAAGTTCTACACACAATGATCAACAAAACACTTCTATACTGTTAATCAAAAGCAAAGTCTGAAAACATTGTATGGCCCCTCCAACAGCTACAACGGCAAATATGTGAGCAACAAAATCAAACTGTTGATGACCTGAACCCACAGGCATTGTCTGACCTTCTTTACTTTTTTTAGGTAAGACTTTATTAAATAAATGATCACAATCTAGAGTGGTATGAAACACATTAATAACCATTTGAAAAAACAAATTCAGACGCTGTAAGAAAGAGTTAAATGTCACTTTGTGTCCCCAATGTGGTGCTAGAGAACACCTGTAAATTACACGCTATATCCCAGTACGCCAAGTTGGGAACACATAATTCTTTCAAATCACATGATGAGTGTCACACAGTGCTTACCTCCTGTTTTCAGTAGGTGGCGCTACGACTAGAACGGAATTTTGGCATGTACATACACTATCTCACAAAAGTGAATACACCCCTCATTTTTTGTAAATATTTGATTGTCTTTTCATGTGGCAACACTGAAGAAATGGCACTTTGCTACAATATAATGTAGTGAGCGTACAGCTTGTATAACAGTGTAAATTTGCTGTCCCCTCAAAATAACACATCACACAGCTGACACCAAATGTGATACACCCTCTAAAGACAATGTCCAAGTTGGGCCCAATTAACCATTTTCCCTCCTCGTTACTATTACAAGGTCTCAGGTGTGAATGGGGAGCAGGTGTGTTAAATTTGGTGTTATCGCTCTCACACTTCCTCATACTGGTCACTGGAAGTTCAACATGGCACCTCATGGCAAAGAACTCTCTGAGGATCTGAAAAAAAGAATGGCCCAATCCCAATGTCCACCCTCACAGACTTTGAGGCGCATTCTCGGTAAGTCTGTGAGGGCTTAAGTCGTCCCACTGTGAAATCGTCAAGTGCGCGAGGGCTCTCTCGTGGACATTTTTAGCCCTTTTTGTAAGTCCGCATTTCTGCAGCCTTTGGCTGGGGGAATTGCCCACAGTTCATCGCGGTATGACCTGAAACACGGGGGTTGCCAGGGTTACCAGGGGAACCCCGGAAGCAAGAGAAAAATGACGGCAAATCCGCCTATATAGGAGACGAAGAAGAAATGGTAAACAAACAAGCATTGACACCAACGCTGACGTTAACATTGTTAGAATTTTTCTTAACTTAACATGGTGCATAGAACACATGAAGTCAGAGGAATACACCTTATTTGCCTACACACTTTATTCCACTATTTATTTTAGTTTTTGCTTATTGATGCTGTTTTGACCAACAATAGTGTAGGCATACTGATTATTGACAAATATACTGACATTTACCTCTCCTACACTCTGTAGTGCAAGAGCCTGCAGGACTTAAAAATTTTAAAAAAGCATAAAATAATAAAGTGTGCAATGTGTTTCAGCGTTGTCATGGTAACGGGATAAAGTGGGAAAGGGCTGTCCCGTTCCTATTTACAGCATTTTAAACCCTTACAGCCTCTTACACTCAATCACTTTACTAGTGATGTCAGTAAAGTCTGTGAAGGTTCAGGGCTTAGGGGGGACATTGGGATTGGGCCAACATTTGCTCTACATAAAGATGGCCTTGGCTATAAGAAGATTGCCAAGACCCGGAAACTGAGCTGCAGCACGGTGACCAAGACCATACAGCGGTTCAACAGAACAGGTTCCAAACAGGCCTCGCCATGGTCGACAAAAAATTTGGCAGTTCCAAACCACCACAATCTTTTGCTTTTTGCAGAGTTTTAAAACTTATTTGGGGGGGGGGGGGTATTTTTCACAAAAAATTAGAGATGTTTGAGTCCAGTGATTTAAACCAAACAACAAGGGATTTGGTGGGTAACACTGAAAACAGGTAATTGATTTTAGTTAGGAGCATCATTTTTATAGTGGAGACTCTTCCCATGAGTGATATAGGGAATGATGTCCACTGTACAAGGTCATCCTCTATTGATTTAAGTAAAGCCGTGTAGTTTAGCCAGGTCAGTTCTGACAGCCTGGAGGAGATATTGATACCGAGATATTTAATATTCCCAGAATTTAGCGGTGTGGTAGATATACTCTGGAAATCACACATTACAGGTAAAACTATAGATTAACTCCAGTTAATAGAGTAGTCTGAGATGGATGATTATCTATAAGTGTGATTGTCTCAGAAAGAGAAGTTTGTGAGTTTAGGAGGAAAAGTAATACATCATCTGCATAAAGGCTTATCTTGTGGTGTACATTTTCTGTTTGAATTCCTTTAATATTTGTATTTTGTTTTTAAAAATGGCGAATAGTGAGGGAGAGAGTGGGCAACCCTGCCTGGTACCCCTCTGAAGACTAAAGCTTGGAGAAGTATGATTGTTTATCCTGACAGAAGCTCTTAGAGAACGATATAAGATTTCAATCCAAACTATGAAAGAGTTCCCAAATTCAATTTTGTGTAAAGTAGCAAATTTCCAATTGACTCTGTCAAATGCTTTCTCTGAATCTAAAGAAACAACTGTAGTTTTCAGGTTAGTGGCATAGTCTATTACATTAAGTAGCCTGCATGTATTGTTCATGGAGTGCCTGCCCTTCATAAATCCTGTTTGGTCGGGGTGTATTATACCAGGAGTGACCTTCTCTAGCCTTCTTGCTGGAGTTTTGCAGATGATTTTAAGATCTGCGTTAATAAGTGATCTGGGGCGATAACTGGATGGGAGTGTAGGATCTTTGTCTGGTTTAAGGAACAAGCTGATGTTAGCAGAGTTCATTGTTGGAGGCAACATGCAAGTTCCCCTAATTTGCATTACCAACCTGTAGAATGTGGATGCAAGTATTTCCCAGAATTCCAAGTAGAATTAAGCTGGAAAACTGTCTGGCCCAGGGGCTTCATTATTCGGCAAATGTAAGCGCTTCATGGCGTTCAGCAATTGAAACAGGGGAATCCAGAGCCCTGATCTGTTCATCATCTAACCTTGGCAAATCTATATTGTTCAGAAATGCATCGATATTAGAGCTAGATGGATCAATTTGTGATGTATATAAGTTTTTATAAAAATCTCTAAATTCATTGTTTTCTTCTCAATTATGAGTCATATTCCCAGCTGAGTCCTTTAAGGAAGAAATTGATATTTTTTCTTTATTCAATTTCAGTTGGTTGGCTAAGAATCTGCTGGATTTGTTGCCATTTTCAAAGTTCTCCAAGCGTAGTCTTTGCAACTGAAATGGGGTCCTTTTATCAATAATTTTATTTAATTCAAGTTTTAATTTTCTCAGATCATTCAGCATGTGTTCTTTTAGGGAGACATCAAGGGCAGTACTTGTTAGTGAAAACACTCTCAATTCGCTTTATCTGCCTACATTTGCAGCAATTTTCAATTCAGCCCAAGCTCTTTTACAAGACTAAATAGGATGTTTGTTTGTGGACTCAGCTAAGCATGCAACAGCAGCTGGTCTCTGGTTATGCACATAAGCCACCAGACCCCGGTTCTGAACTCCAGCCATATTGCTGCCCTCCAGTTCCACTATCTTCAGAGCCTTTCCCCTTTTATTGCAGGTATCCTAAGCGGAACAGCCTATGCCACTGGAGTCCTGGTCACTCTCCAGGCCTGCTTGGATGTTTGCTTAGCCTCTTGACCTGCTTCGCCTATCTGTTCTGCCCCCAGACTGCCCTCCAGACTGCCGAAGTTCTCCAAATCTGCTTCTGTCTTTACTCCAGGTTGCTCACCTGAGGTCTCCAGCTCCACTTCTGTCCTGTTCCCTGGCTTTCCACTTGCGGTATGGACCTCTGCTTAGATCCTGCCCCCAGATTGTCCGCCAGAGGTCCCTAACTCTTCTTCTATCCTGTCCCCAGGCTGTCAGTCTGAAATATCCAGCTTCAGTTCTGTCCTGCCCTCTGGCTGTCCACCTAGTGTCTGTGTCCTCTGGCTTCATCTAGTGTTTGGACTGCTCACCTGTTTTGGACCCTTACCTGTCTTTTCACCCCATAAGCTTGTTCACCTCTGCTATTAATAAACACTTATAAGGGAGGTTGAACAGGTAGCCCTCTGGTGTGGTAAGAACAACCTGGACCTTTGGACACTTCAAACTGCAGGATGAAAGTGGACTTCAGGAGGAGACCCCCACCTGGCATCTCCATCACTTTCTGGTACGGATCAGCCACTAAACAGGACTGGAACAGACTACAATGGACTGTCCAGCTCCAGAGAAAACCTGTAAGCCAAACTGCACTCCATTCAGGACATGTACATAGAAACCAGGCAGGCCACATCACTGCAACTCCATCACACCTCTTATTCACCCTGCCTCACCTACCTCATGTTCAATCTGTTACACAAGTAGGATTTCAGCATCCTTGTGAATACAAAATTTATTGTTGTTACTTAGTATTTATAGATATAATATATATTTATATATATTTATATCTGTACAAAGTGGTTTAATCTTTACACTTACTATGTTGAGCTTGTTTTACCTTTTCTGTTTGGTATGCTATATGAATAAAATAAAAATGAATTGAATATGTGTACACATATCTGGCCTATAAAATGTTTTCTGCCTGTGATTCTGATGCATATTTCAAGTCTTCTGACTCCTTATTTGCCTTTTAACTCAAGTTGCCATCAGCTATGGAAGCTCAGTGTTCCCTGTACTGGCATAACCATGTCTTCTTCTCTATACACGACAAATGACTTTCTTCAGTTTTAATTAAGGCTTTCGACATGCCTCTTTTTTTGAACACTGTTTGGACAAACAAAATCTAGCTCTCATCAGCAGGTCTGAACAGACGATCAGTCTGGAATAGTTTGTCAGTCTCATCTTTCAACCCCAATCATTAGTTATTCATTTTAAATGCATACGTTTTTTAAGACTTTGAAACAATCCGTAGATTATTTCTCATGAAGGCCAAATGCTGTGAATGTGGTTCCTGCACATTCTGTCAAATTGATGCATGGGGCTCCAGTATACATAGGATATGTATTATTCTGCCAAAGCACGCTCACAGTCTGTTTTACTACTTCATGTGTTTAATCTGTCCCTTAAGTTTGACAAGCAGGTCAGTGCAGTGGAGAAAAGCAGCTTTTATCATTTAAGACTACTTTGTAAAATCAAGCCCTATCTCCCTAAGAAAGACCTTTAGAGAGCAGTCCATGCCTTTGTGACATCGCCGCTGGAGTACTGTAATTTGCTGTACTCCGGACTCGAACGGCGCTCTCTTCACCGCCTCCAGGGGGTACAAAATGCGGCTCCTCGGCTTCTGACAGGGAAAAGAAAATGGGAGCACATCACCCCTGTGCTGGCTTCATCACATTGGCTCCCTGTATCTTTTAGAGTGCATTTTGAGATTTTATTCATAGTTTTTAAATGTTTGACTGACACTGCGCCACCTTATCTTTCTGACATGCTGTAACCTTATGCTCCTGCCAGAGCACTAAGGTCAGCAGACCAGCTCCTTTTGACTGTCCCTAAAACCAGGCTCACCACCCGAGGGGACAGAGCCTTTTCAGTGGCAGGACCACGGCTGTGGAATAGCCTACTGCTTCATGCTAGATCTGCACAATATGTAGATCAATTTAAAAGCAGGTTAAAAACACAACTGTTCTCTTTAGCTTTCAACACAGAATAAGCAGGTCACATTGGCCCTTTCACTATTTTAATGTTCTATATTTCTATTGTATTTTATTATCTTGTTATTTTATTCTGATTAATTGATTCCATGTGTAAAGCACTTTGGTCAGCAGAAGTTGTTTTGAATGTGCTTTATAAATAAATTTGACTTGACTTGACCTTAATGAAAAACATTTATTATCTTTGGCTACAGCAACAGCTTGGTTGCCAGCCGGTTAATGCAAGCAAAACATGACTTATCTGTTAGTGATGAAATATTCCTTCTATTATTTTATTTCTGTTATTATTTATTCTCTATTAATGGGATTCTGCTTATTCCTGGATGTGTGCTGATTTCCTATTGTTACTAATTTGCTGGTTGTCCTTTGCTCTCAGTGTGGACTGTCCACAAAGGCCGGTGTAGTCAACACACCTCTGTATATCCCTATTTGTTAAACATAATTTAGAAAATGATCACACAAACAGGAGAAACCCTGGGAGAGGCCATTTGAAGTGGCATGCTGCAATATGGCCCATGAATGATTAACAATGCAGCAGCTGACAATAGAAAAAAAATTATTAACTGCAGCAAAGTGAACAATGTAAAGACTGCTCTAAGTGAAGATCCTTTCCACTGTTTCCATGACGAACAGTAAAGAAGATTTTTGCAGCATGGAAACAAATCTGTACATGAATACCTTTTGAAAGATCAGAAAATTCACATCTCTGCATTATTATAGAAGAAAGGACTGCTCATTAGTATCACTAACATCTCTATTACTGTAACATCACTTTTAATACATTAGATTGCTTTGGTTCGACAAAACAACTTCTTCAGGTGTTTTGTGATTTCTTTCATATTTAGTCCATATATGACAGGATGGAGGAGAGGAAAATACAAAAACGATTGTAAAATCATTATGGAACGTAAATCAGATTGCAGATCCAGTTGATCTGTTATGATATCATACGCAGACAAACAGGAAAAAGAAAATAAAACTATCACATGTGGTAAACAGGTCTGTGCAGCTTTTTTCCTGACTTCTTTACCACTTCGATAAGCTATTACAAGTATTCTAGTGTATGTAAAAAGTATGAAGAGAAAAGGGCAAACTGCCATGCTTACAAGAGCAAACATTACTAATATATCCCGTGCTTTTGAAGTCCCACAGTAAAGACCGAAAATTGAATTGTTACAAAAAACTGCATGTAACATGACATGACAGAGTTTCATATCAGCACTTAGTATTATTGGGACTGCAACCTGACAAGCAGGCACAAGCCAAGCTAAACCAAGCATAATACTCACTATGGTTTTTCTCATGATAATTGGATATTGCAGAGGTTTACATATAGAAACATATCTGTCATAGGCCATGGCTGCCAACAGGAAGAAATCTGAAGCACATAAGGTGTAAAAAAGAAAACATTGCAAGAGACAGGCTGAATATGAAATTATCTGTTTTTCAGATAAAAAGTTCATTAACAACTTTGGGTACATAGCAGTGCAGTAAGCAATAGAGTTCACTAGTAGAGCTGCAATGAAAATGTACATAGGCTCATGGAGGTTTTTGTGTATCCAAATAAGGCACACAATGATGAAACTAAAGAATACTGTAAGAATATATACTATAAACATCATAAAAACAAGAAAATACCTGTATTTGTCCAATTCCACATACCCAACAAGAGTTATATATGTTATATTGAATTCCTCATCCATGAAGAATGTAAACTATTAGTGAAAAATAAAGGCAGGCATTAACACAGTACATATATTTGTATTTATACTGGACCTTAAACTGCACTTGTTGTGTGTTCATCTTCAGAGTTCTGAAAGTGAACGGTCTGAGTCGGACCAAATATTTTATGACTTTTCTTCACCCTCCATGGAGCTCATTAACTCCTCCAGCAAGAGCTGTTGTTATGTGAACAACTTCATCAAACTCTGGAGGCCTGAGCCCATAGGTGTGGAACTTTGTTTACATGGATTCTTCCAGGAACATAGTTTTCAACATAGGGACAGATTGGACGTGCTGACGTACTGCGGTAAGCGTGTTGACTCATTTCCGTTTCCGGTGCTTGTGTGTTGGTAGCCTGTTTGCTGCTCTCGCTAAATACCAGATAAAATTGTTAGATTATCATTACAGCGGCCAATTGTCCGCTAAACACTTATTCTTACAGTAAGTTTACCTAAGCACTCACAGTTCTTTCCATCTTTAGTGACTGCTGTTCGATCTCATAGTTGTTTTCAAAAGTTTTGGTAGCCAACGCTACCGCATTCTTTAGCTTAGCTGTTAGCTAACTTTAGCATAGCAGCTAACGATGGCTTCTCCTTCTCCATCTCTCTCCCTGCTTTCTCCTGCTCGGTGTGTCAGATGTTCAGTTACTCCTCTGCCTCCTTTAGCGGTAATGGTACGTGTAACAAGTGTAGTTTATTTTTAGACATGGAGGCGAGGCTCAGTGAGTTAGAAGTCCGGCTCCGCACCTTGGTAGCTCAGCCTACTGTAGCTAGCCAGTCCCCGGTAGTCGGTGCGGACCGGCCTGAGTTAGCCTCTGGTAGCCGTTCCCCGGCATTTCCTGAGCAGCCAGGAAAGGGTGGCTGGGTGACTGTCCGAGGAAGAAATAGTCGTAAGCATTCAAAGCCCTCAGGACATCACCATTCGCTTCCCGTTTCTAATAGATTTTCCGGTAACACTTTACAGTAAGGGTACATGAATTATCATGAATTCATGCATTAATTCATGCATGATTTATGCATTACTTCACGCATTAATATCTCATAAATCATCAGGAACTAGCAGGAGTTCATAGTCTTTCATTCATGACTTCATGGATGAACAACACATTAATTAAAACATTAACTAAGATGAGTACATGATCATGTATTATGATTTATTAAGCATGATCATGATGTTTTCTTTGTTACGTGAAAAAACTGGTCTTAAATATCCATTGTGGGTACAGCTAAAAATTATAGTACGAGTCATCATGAATTCCTGCAGGAAAAGCATTCATGCATGCATTTGGGGTATATACAAGAATCCACATTACCTTGAAGAGTATATCAATTAAAAGTGAGATATGTGTTTCATTGATCATGATCTCTGAGTTATAAGCATGTTCATGTCTTCTTTAAAGTAGCCTGCAGGAAAACTGGCAGACACCAAAAGTGGAAAATCGCAACACATAGCACTGGTATTCTGTTGGCATCCAAACGCCTTGGTCATCATTAAATAAGCATTACCTTCTCATGAATTCATTGTGCTTGTGGCCCCTAAACTAAAAGTGGTGAATTGTTCCTTTTGAAACACTGATGAACAATGTGTTATTAATGATAGCATAATCCTGAAATTACATCAATATGAACATTAAAAGTTCAAACGTTTACATGCGATGTACTGTAGACACAAAATTATTTTGATAATCTTTGCTTTATTTATTCTTAAAACAGTACAAGGCAGTGAAATCAACAGCAATGCCTGAGAAGAGCAGATAAGGACTTTGGTGCATGTACATGAACTTTAGTGCCTTAAAACACCTCACAAAACCATAAAGCTGTTAAAAGGTTTTACAAAAAATCCTGAAAAAATGTTTCACAAACAGCCTGGTATCTTCTTTTGGAGCCAACTTTTAAAGTCAAAATGATAGTCTACTCATAGTCTACTGATGTAGACTATGAGCTATTTAATGCTGCAAGACTTAAAATATAAAAGAAAATATAAAAATAATAACTAAAAAAATCAATGGCACAAACACGACTGCATTAACACATGGCAGTACATAGCACATCCAAACTACCTGCTTAGTTTTTATAAATATCTAGTAAGGATCCATCATCCTTTTTCTTTAGGATAGCTGAAGCTGTCGGCTCCTGCTCACAAAAACCCCTGCATGTTTCGGCAAACCTTTTCAGGCTGTCCTTTCTTTTAAAGGTGGACCTCAAGGTATTGAACATATCTGGGTTAACCACTGCAAGTTCCGCAATTGGAGCCTGAGACACAATGGTATTCCGATCAACCCCTAGCCTTGCATAAGCCTCGGCTTTGCTGATGCGTTCCTTTTTAATCTTTTCCAACACCATGTTGTAGCGGTGGATGGAGTCATCAGGGTTTTTTACTGTAAGACAAGAGAAAGTGTTAAAGGTTTAATCCAATTAAATCAAACAGCCTAGTAATAGTGCTAATACAGTAACATAAAATTTTACAATTGCTTAATCATTAAAAAACATAAGCAAACTACCATAGACCTGCAGCAGTTGTAACACATTTTTACAGGTCTCTGTTCTAACTTGGTTTACACAAAAACAACAGACTTAAAATCTGTGAAATTTGGGTACAAAGGAGTCATACAACTCCTCTTAGGAGAGGGATCCCCGCTGCAGTAATGGTGATTTGGTTTTCTTCAGAGATTCACCAAATAAATCAATATTAGGAGCAATCCCAAACCAGTTAGTTGGGAGTGGAAATTAAATAATATCCTGCATTTTCTTTGCCAGTTGCTCGGTCAGAAATCAGAACATGTGATGTACTGTGGAACTGACTAAAGTGTTAACATTTTGTTAATATTCATGATGGACCTGGTGCCCAATTGGTGATGGTACAGTGGATAAGTCACATGCCTATGGTGTGAGAGACCCGGGTTCAATCCCCCACTGTGACCCATCCACCATTGTGTCCCTGAGCAAGACACTTAACACCTAGTTGCTCCAGAAGCATGCGACCTCTGACATGTCGCTTTGGATAAAAGTGTCAGCTAAATGAATAAATGTAATGTCAAAGTAATAACTGTATATATTTGTGTACACGTCACTGCATACTTTACCTCTTAGTATCTTGTGCATTTTCTTGGCCTTTTTCGGCTGGGGCTTTAACTTCTTCTTGACCTTCTTGGCCTCAGAGGACTCAGAATCAGGCTCAGAATCTGATGACTCAGAAGATGAGGAATCTGTTGTATCTGACTCCTGTTTCCTCTTTCCAGGTGCCTGCCGTACAGCTGGTGTAGTAATGGCCACATCTCCCCCCTTGTCACTTCTTACTGCAAGCGCTGTGAAAATCAGTCAGATCAAACAGTATAGAAATTATTGCCGATGATAATATCTGGCAATGATGTTTTGACAATCAATATTATTAAAGCTGTAATGTCCTCAAATAAGCTTAACCTTCTTTAAGCCTCTCCCGCAGGAAATTTCGCTCTTCAGTTAGCATATCAACCCAGTCTTTTAAGGTGGTAATCTCTCTCTTTTGGCCTTCCATGGTTTGCTTAGCCTCCTGTAGAGCTGTCTGCAGAGCTGGTGCTTCTGTAGTCAATTAAGACCTCATTATCAGATACTGTTATGCAGATGTACATTATTTTAAACTATTGAAACTATCCATTTACAGCTTAAAATAGCAAGTGATCAAACAATCACAAAAACACATGAAAAGCAATATTGAAATTACAATCACATATTTCAGGATTTTGTTAAATGTAGTGATGAGTGTGAAACATATTCTTACCAGTTTCGTTTGCCTTTTCTGCTGCAGAGGTCTGTGGTTTAGGTTCATGGTTCCCCAAAGGTGGAAACACTGTAAAATTTCCATGACAGATGAAAAATCAAGATTTTTGCAAAGATGCTGTTAAGCTGCATCTTTTAGCAAGTAATGTATGCTAATAAGTGAGTGTCAACAGCTTGTCAAAACAGCTGTATTTTTACTGTTATGTTTAAAAGTCTTTACCTCTTACAACTGGCTCATCTCCAACAGATGTACTTAGTTCACTGTGTGAGGACCGAGGCACTGGAAATTTTGAATAAGGTACAAAATTAGCAACCATTACTATCAAACATTCAACCACCTCTTTTATCAGATAATGCTGTACATATGTTGAGGATAAACTGAAGATCCAACCACTGTCATAGAGACTATATTGTTCACTATAAAACAAGCCAAATGATGAAGACTGTTGCATTACATAAAACTATTACAATGATGGTCGGAACATTTTCTCAGCCGAATGTTTATTCTTGTAAGGGACAGTGTTTTTGTAATTTCTTTGAATTATGAATGTTAAAAAATAAAATACAGTGAATGCCAAAAATGTATGCTGGGGCATGGGCTGAAAAACAACAGACAAAATGAATTACTAAATGTACCTTTTTCAGCCTTCTTTATTCTTAGAGATTTCTTCAGCATAGTTTGTGGGTACTGCTTCACAGACAGATCTGGGTGAAAGAATAGACAAGATTAAGAGAACAATTTCTAAACAACACTTCATAACCACTGAAAAATCATGATTTTGGTGAAGGGGAAAGAAGAGAGTGCTTTAGGATAAAGTGAACCTAAGCTCACTCAATTAACTAGAACTTACAGTCTATTTTAAGTAATAGCATTGCTGAAACATTAATTTGTATTACTCCCAACAGAATGTCACCTATACGTTTCAACTTTTATATTATCATGGTGAACATGAAGGCATAACTTATTTACTCATTCATTCATTTGGCAGACACTTTTATCAAAGCTGAATTACATTTTAGGAACAACATACAAGCATAAATAAAGCATAAATGACTTACATTGCTTATACTGTTCAGATTTGCAGACTAAGATTGCAATGATGTTTTGTGTATTACTCTCACTCTCTCTCACACACACACACACGCATTAATGTCATGTATTTAAATAGTGGGGTTTTGCCCATTAGGATTATTAATATTGTGACTTTAAAAAAAGGATAGCGGGAGAGAATCCAATCAATATCAATTTTTCTGGTTATTGAATGACTTATGCTTACCCTACTTTCAAAATAGTATGAAACCACCATAGCTAACCTGATATGACGTAACAGTAATGTACATAGTAATGTAGACAAGCTACATGTATATGTATGACAAGCTATGCTCAGGATTAATGTTCTGTTAAGTTAGTGAACAAGGTAAATATAATATAACGAGCCTAAACTAAATATTTAAAATTTTTATTCACCTTAACAAATGGTAACGTTATCGGGCATTAGAAAGCTGCCAATGCCTTAATGTTATTGTTCACTATAACGTTAGGTTACATGAGAAAAAAAGTCATTTTAAGGCAATTAAGTTACAATGAGCATTAAAGAAAGCTAACCGTTAGCCAGGCAGCTAGCTTGCTAGCCCGATGTCTGCAAGCTATGAAAAATAAAATTCAAACTAAACATCGACATTTCCAGTCCACATACCAATGGCATCTGTCCCACTATGCGCGTTCTTTTGCTTTCGTTTGCCTCTTCGCATAGCTATAGAGTCCATGTTAACATTACGCTGCCACCATGTGCGGTAAAACGTCTGGGTTAAGTTACCTCGATGTGTGTTTGTGGACTTGCCACGCTCCTCTTCCTCCTCCTCCTCCCCTTTTCTGCGGTCTGGTTCAAGTCGCAATACTGTAGAAGTTTTTCTCGTTCTCAGCATCATTTCCACATGGAGCTCTGGCGGTGCCTGGGTTTCCAGTGTGTTGTCAAAGTATGATATTTCCGTCAGAGAAAAGCGGGCTCCAAATAGTTTGTTATCATTAAGGACTTTTATAATGTTTTTGTTTGGAAACATGATGTCTACCACACACGTGACGGCGGTGGGTGGTGGGTAACGGTAACAAATGCAATTGCTCCCAGGCAGTGGCATGACCAAAAATTGATCCTTACTAACTAATTGCTGTCCGCGAGCGCGCGCAAGGTGTAAAATTACATGTTGCCAAAGACATACCTTGGCTATTACCACCGATACACAGGTAATTGTATTTGTATGTATTTGGTTGATACAGATAAAAGCAGATGATGTAAAGAAAGTGGGCCATTAAGTTTTACCTTGCTGCGCGCTCCCGCGGACGACATCAGTTTTCGGCGGACAAACACTTTTTGACACACTCAGAGCCACACTTCCGTAAACACGCTTGTGCGCCAAAGACGCAAGCAGGAGTTACATGTGGTATTTTCAAATTCAGAAATCTGACAGGAATTCATGCATTTAGCAAATAAAATACTGTATTTAACGGAGGGAAAGCCAACCAAGAGGAGGACTGTCAAGTTAATTAAATGGCTACAGAAAAAGAAGCTGTTGAAAAACAAAATAAGGTGCAGGTTGTGTCAGAACAAGATGAAGTTAAAGAAGAAAGGCAACTCAGCAGACATCTACAGGTGGTAAGTTATGTGCATTAAGATGTAGGCTATACCATTTGATATTGAATTTATATTTGCTAAATGCATATTGTTTTGTTCTTAGATTTTGTAGGCCATATATAATTATATAAAAGTATTAAAAGTTATTTTTTTTTGTTTTCTTAAGGGTATGCCGACATAAGAGTCACAGAGGCAAAAAACCACAAAGACAGTCAGATCAGGATCAATCTTTGAGAACTCAAGATGCAGCCTATTTTCATGGATGAAATTCATTTACAGGTAATCCAGATTATACATTCAGATGTAAAGTAATTGTAATATTTTACCTTTACCTTACTGTAGTGCCATACAAAACACAAACTTCATACATATATAGACAGATTTGGAATGCTTTGGAACTCACTAAATAGCATGAGCAGTAAAACTGGTAGGCAAGCAGTGGAGGGTTGGTTCTGGCAGTGAACCATATGTTAAGGTCTGTAGTCATTGACAGACTCAATACATGCTGTAATTTCAGTAAATGTTTCATATTCAGGTAAATTTGCTTTTTGTCAGGTTTTCTCAAGGCTTGCGAATGAGGCAGGTTGATATGAAGACCGATGGCATAGCTAAAAGCTCAGCAACACTTTCAAAGATGTCATCCTGTGTAAGAAGAGTGTGCAGACATGCAATGAGGCAATACAAAAATGAAGAAGGACAACACCTTGGAGATGAAACAGAGTTCGTTGTCATCGATGAGAGTAACTTCCGCCACAAACGAAAGGTAGGCACAATCTTGTTTTGTTTGTGCTCTTTCTCATTCTGCTGTTAGAATGTTTAACAGTATCAGCCCTGGCTTCCTATTTGTTAACTCAAATCTGTTTACATTACATTTACATTATTTGTAACACATACATATATATATATATATATATATACATATATATATATATACATATATATATATATATATATATATATATATATATATATATACATATATACATATATACATATATATATATATATATATATATACATATATACATATATACATATATACATATACATATATATATACATATATATATATACATATATATATATATATACATATATATATATATATATATATATATATATATATATATATATACATATATATACATATATATATACATATATATATATATATATATATATAGTATATATATATATATATATATATATATATATATATATATATGTAAAGACAGATGAGCAGTATGAAAACCTTCCAGCTGTGTTTTCCTCTGCCGTTGTTGCTGCAGTGGTCTGTGTGATGGCGGGAGCAGAGGGCTCTGTGAGCGGGTGGCTGGCCGGCCTCGGGCTTCCCAGCCGCATCTTGCGGAGCTCCTCAACTCGAAATCTATTTTTGTTCCGCCATCACTTTCTAATATTCTAAATCTACACAGCTGATTTCTCAACTCAAAACTACCCAGAAGTGGATTTAGTGATGAAATAATGTATGAAAACTGTAGAATATAAAACGCGCCCAATGATGATGCAGTGAATAGTGACGATTCTCTCTGACCAAGTCTGCCGTGTTTTCACGTCACATTTTAGTATCGCCTCAGATTGCTTGGAACCTCAACGGAGGTGATACGGAAAAAAGTACCTTGAAGCTGTTACAGGTAGAACTTTTACACAATGGAAAACTGAAAAAAGTAAAGGCGAGTCGAGCTGGTACTGTGAAGTGGAAAAGGAGCTTTAGGCTCAGGCTAAATTACTTAATTCTGATTTCTTTTATGATTTTATGGGTGAATTTAAGTGTTGGATTTTAACAAAGTATGTTGTTTTTACAGTATGCTCGTGGGAGAATATCCAACACCTGGAGGCGCAAAAAGTGGGTTTTTGGCATGCTTGGCGTGAAAGAAAAGCATCGAAGACCTATTCTGAGGCTGAGTCAAGAAGAGGTCCCGCAGCCATCTGATTCCATTAGTGGTGAAGCATGTGCGTCCTGGGACCTTAATTCTTAGTGATGAGTGGAGGGCATATAGGGTGCTCTCACCAATTTGGGCTACAGGCATTTCACCGTGAATCATTCAAGGTGGTTTGTTGATCCTGTTAGTGGAGCTCACACTCAGCACTTGGAGAGGGCATGGTTAACATACAAATCAACAATTTGGCGATTGAGAGGAAACCGAAATGCCAAGCTTTTGAAAGAGCATCTTGCAGTCATAGAATGGACCTACTGGCTTGGTAACAAGCACAAGAGAGGAACACTTGGTCGTTTATTGAAGGACATTCGGCACCAGTTTCCCTGTTAACTGTAACTAATTTCATGTAAAGTAGCTATCCTAAAGAAAAAGGATGATGGATCCTTACTAGATATTTATAAAAACTAAGCAGGTAGTTTGGATGTGCTATGTACTGCCATGTGTTAATGCAGTCAGTGTTTGTGCCATTGATTTTTTTAGTTATTGTTTTTATATTTTCTTTTATATTTTAAGTCTTGCAGCATTAAATAGCTCATAGTCTACATCAGTAGACTATGAGTAGACTATCATTTTGACTTTAAAAGTTGGCTCCAAAAGAAGATACCAGGCTGTTTGTGAAACATTTTTTCAGGATTTTTTGTAAAACCTTTTAACAGCTTTATGGTTTTGTGAGGTGTTTTAAGGCACTAAAGTTCATGTACATGCACCAAAGTCCTTATCTGCTCTTCTCAGGCATTGCTGTTGATTTCACTGCCTTGTACTGTTTTAAGAATAAATAAAGCAAAGATTATCAAAATAATTTTGTGTCTACAGTACATCGCATGTAAACGTTTGAACTTTAATGTTCATATTGATGTAATTTCAGGATTATGCTATCATTAATAACACATTGTTCATCAGTGTTTCAAAAGGAACAATTCACCACTTTAGTTTAGGGGCCACAAGCACAATGAATTCATGAGAAGGTAATGCTTATTTAATGATGACCAAGGCGTTTGGATGCCAACAGAATACCAGTGCTATGTGTTGCGATTTTCCACTTTTGGTGTCTGCCAGTTTTCCTGCAGGCTACTTTAAAGAAGACATGAACATGCTTATAACTCAGAGATCATGATCAATGAAACACATATCTCACTTTAATTGATATACTCTTCAAGGTAATGTGGATTCTTGTATATACCCCAAATGCATGAATGAATGCTTTTTCCTGCAGGAATTCATGATGACTCGTACTATAATTTTTAGCTGTACCCACAATGGATATTTAAGACCAGTTTTTTTCACGAACAAAGAAAACATCATGATCATGCTTAATAAATCATAATACATGATCATGTACTCATCTTAGTTAATGTTTTAATTAATGTGTTGTTCATCCATGAAGTCATGAATGAAAGACTATGAACTCCTGCTAGTTCCTGATGATTTATGAGATATTAATGCGTGAAGTAATGCATAAATCATGCATGAATTAATGCATGAATTCATGATAATTCATGTACCCTTACTGTAAAGTGTTACCGATTTTCCCCACTCAGCGACACACCCACTGAGAAACGAACTCTGATAATTGGCAGCTCCATTTTGCGAAACGTGAAGTTAGCGAAACCAGCGACCATAGTCAAATGCATCCCAGGGGCCAGAGCGGCGACATCGAGTCCTATTTGAAACTGCTGGCTAAGGATAAACGTAAATACAGTAAGATTGTTATTCACGTCGGCGGTAATGACTCCCGGTTACGCCAATCGGAGGTCACTAAGATTAATGTTGAGTCGGTGTGTTCATACGCAAAAACAATGTCGGACACCGTAGTTTTCTCTGGACCCCTGCCCAATCTGACCAGTGATGACATGTATAGCCGCATGTCATCATTCCGCCGCTGGTTATCGAGGGTGGTGTCCAGCCAACGATGTGGGCTTTGTAGATCATTGGCAGACTTTCTGGGAAGACCTGGTCTGATTCGAGAGACGGCATCCATCCCTCTTGGGAAGGAGCAGCTCTCATTTCTAGAAATCTGGCCAACTTTATTAGCAGACCAAATCCATGACAACCCAGAGTTGAGACCAGGAGGCAGAGTCGCAGTCTAACACACTTCTCTGCCCTTCTAATTCAGCAGTTACCCACCCAAAACCCTACGCAGAGTCGCAGTTTAACACACTTCTCTGCTCCTCCGTTCCGGGAGTTACTTAGTGAAAACCCTATAGTGACGGTGTCTGTCCCCCGACCATTGAAATTATTTAAATCAAAGGTAAACAGAAGAGGAGCTGTGCATAAAAACCTCATAAAAATTAAAACCACAAGAGCAATAGTGCAAACGAATAGGAGAGTAAAATGTGGACTCTTAAACATCAGATCTCTCTCTTCTAAAGGTGTACTAGTAAATGAATTAATATCAGATTATGAAATTGATTTATTCTGTCTTACTGAAACCTGGCTGGGTGATGGAGAATATGTAAGCCTAAATGAATCCACCCCTCCCAGTCATATGAATACTCACATTCCTCGAAGCACAGGCCGAGGAGGTGGAGTTAGCGGCTATCTTTGACTCTAGCCTAGTAATCAGCTCTAAACCTAAACTAAATTATAACTCATTTGAAAGCCTTGTCCTGAGTCTTTCACACCCAAGCTGGAAATCACTGCAACCAATTCTATTTGTTGTAGTGTACCGAAGCACCTGGGCCAGTACTCTGAATTCTTATCTGAATTTGCAGAGTTTTTGTCAACTTTAGTCCTTAAAACGGACAAAGTTATTATTGTAGGGGATTTTAATATTCATGTGGACGTTGAGAATGACAGCTTTAGTACTGCATTTATCTCTGTATTAGATTCAATTGGCTTCTCTCAGAGTGTTCATGAACCGACTCACTGTTTTAATCACACCCTCGACCTTGTTCTGGTATATGGTATCGAAATTGAACAATTAATAGTGTTCCCACAGAATCCCTCTTTATCTGACCACTGTTTGATAACTTTTGAGCTTGTACTGCTGAACTACCCTCCATTGGGCAAAAATTTCTATACAAGACGTCTGTCTGATAGTGCTATAGCTAAATTTAAGGATGCGATCCCATCGGCTCTAAGTTCACTATCAGGTATCAAATTAACAGAGGACTCTTACGCGAATTTCAGTCCCTCCCAAGTCGATCATCTTGTTGATAGTGCTGCAGGCTCGCTACGAACAACACTTCGACTCTGTAGCCCCTCTACAAAAGAAAATACTAAAACAAAGACGGTTAGCTCCATGGTATAATACTGAAACTCGCAAATTAAAGAAAATATCACAGAAACTCGAGAGGAATTGGCGCTCCACCAAACTGGAAAATTCTCGCTTAATTTGGCAAGATAGTCTTAAAACTTATAGGAAGGCCCTCCGTAATGCCAAAGCAGCCGCACTACTCGTCATTAATAGAGGAAAATAGGAACAACCCCAGGTTTCTTTTCAGCACTGTAGCCAGGCTGACAGAAAGTCACAGCTCTATTGAGCAAAGTATTCCCATAGCTCTCAGTAGTTATGACTTCATGAGCTTCTTTAATGATAAAATCCTAGCTATTAGAAACAAAATCCACCAAGACCTGCCCTCAACTGGCACCGACTTAAGTCTATACTCAGGAACTTTGGGAACAGCTGTAGAACCAGTTATATGTTTGGACTGCTTTGCTTCCCTCAATCTTTATCAACTAACTTCAATAATTTCTTCATCTAAACCATCTACCTGCCTCTTAGACCCCATCCCGACTAGGCTGCTAAAAGAAGTTTTGCCCTTGGTTGGCACTTCTCTGCTGGATGTGATCAATTTGTCTTTATCAACAGGCTACGTGCCACAGTACTTTAAAGTAGCTGTAATTAAACCTCTTCTGAAAAAGCCCAACCTGGATCCAGATGTTTTAGCCAACTATAGACCTATATCTAACCTTCCATTTATCTCTAAGGTCCTGGAGAAAGCAGTCGCCAAACAGCTGTGTGACTTTCTACATAGCAATAGTTTATTTGAGGATTTTCAGTCAGGATTTCGAGCCCATCATAGCACAGAGACAGCACTGGTGAAAATTACTAGTGATCTCCTGACTGCATCAGACAAAGGACTTGTCTCTGTATTGGTTTTATTAGATCTTAGTGCTGCATTTGATACCATTGACCATCAGATCCTATTACAGAGACTGGAACATTTCATTGGCATCAAAGGAACCGCTCTAAGCTGGTTTAAGTCCTATTTATCAGATCGATTTCAGTTTGTACATGTTAACGATGAGTCCTCCATGCATACCAAAGTTAGTCATGGAGTTCCACAAGGATCTGTGCTCGGACCAATCCTCTTCACTTTATATATGCTTCCCTTAGGCAATATTATCAGGAAACACTCCATAAACTTTCATTGTTATGCAGATGATACTCAGTTATATCTATCGATCAAGCCAGATGAAACCCATCAGTTAGCTAAGCTTCAAATGTGTCTTCAGGATGTTAAAACCTGGATGACCTGCAATTTTCTAATGTTAAACTCAGATAAAACGGAAGTTGTTGTTCTAGGCCCTGGGCACCTTCGTGGCGCATTGTCTAGGGATATAGTTTCCCTGGATGGCATCGCCCTGGCCTCCAGCACCACTGTGAGAAATCTTGGAGTTATCTTTGATCAGGACATGTCGTTTAATTCTCACATTAAGCAAATTTCAAGGACCGCTTTTTTTCACCTACGTAATATTGCAAAAATCAGGAACATCCTGTCTAAAAATGATGCAGAAAAACTAGTCCATGCATTTGTTACTTCTAGACTGGATTACTGCAATTCCCTATTATCAGGCTCTTCGAAAAGTCCATTAAGACTCTTCAGCTGATCCAGAATGCTGCAGCACGTGTTCTGACAGGAACCAGTAAAAGAGATCATATCTCTCCTGTCTTAGCTTCTCTGCATTGGCTTCCTGTAAAATCCAGAATAGATTTTAAAATCCTTCTTCTCACATACAAAGCACTTAATGGTCAGGCACCATCTTATCTTAAAGAGCTCATAGTACCTTACTACCCCCACCAGAGCACTGCGCTCCCAGAATGCAGGATTACTTGTGGTTCCTAGAGTCTCCAAAAGTAGAATGGGAGCCAGAGCGTTCAGTTATCAGGCTCCTCTCCTGTGGAACCAGGTTCCAGTTTGGGTTCGGGAGGCAGACACCGCTCTCTACATTTAAGAGTAGGCTTAAGACTTTCCTTTTGATAAAGCTTATAGTTAGGGCTGGCTCGGGTGAGTCCTGAACCATCCCTTAGTTATGCTGCTATAGGCTAGACTGCCGGGGATTTCCCATGATGCACTGAGCTCCTCTCTCCTCTTCTCTCTTTCTCTCTGAGTGCAACCTCATCCCATTAATGCATGTTACTAACTCGATTTTTTCTCCCTCTCCCGTGGTCGTGTGCTTCCCCTCCTGTCCTCCCCCCCTCCCCTCACTTCCCTGCGGGTGTTGCTGGCTCTGGAGCTGTGGAGTCTGGACCTGTTGTTGGGAGTCTCCTGCTGCCCCCGTGTTCCTGCTCGACGCCCTCTGCTGCAGTTGCAACTGCTATTACTAGTCCTATTGCCATTATTACTGTTATAATTAATATCACTAAACATTACTACAAATATCTGTACCATTTTTCATTCAGTCTATAGCACCATTACCTTTATTGTCTGTACCTCTATGTGTATACTGTGTAGGTTGCCTCCCTCTGCTCTCTCTCTCCTGCTCTCTCTCTCTTGCTCTCTCCCTCTCTCTCTCCCCCTCACCCCCAACCGGTCGAGGCAGATGGCCACCACCCTGAGCCATGGTTCTGCTCGAGGTTTCTGCCTCTTAAAAGGAAGTTTTTCCTTGCCTCTGTCAGCCTAGTGCTTGCTCTTGGTGGGAATTGTTGGGCTTCTGTAAATAACTTCAGAGTACGGTCTAGACCTGCTCTTTATGAAAAGCGCTGTGAGATAACTGTTGTTGTGATTTGGCGCTATATAAATAAAATTGAATTGAAAAATTGAATTGAATGGGTGTGATTTCTTAACTTTTTCTTTTCTTCTGTGTCAAACTCTGGAAGCCTGAAGACACAGGCATTGTTGGGAAGATAACACTTTATTAATTCACATGTTTCTGGGGTACTCTAACACTCTAAAGAGGTTTGAATCGGACAAAGATCTATTTCAAATAAATCAAGTAAATGATAATACACTCTCCAGCCACTTTATGATTAGGTAATAATAATAATACATTTTATTTAAGGCGCCTTTCTTGGCACTCAAGGACACAGTTAAAAACAAGCTAAAAGCAGACATTTAAATCAAATGAGGTAGGTGGAAGTTGGACCCTGCAGGAGATCAGACAAATATGGAGGGGTATACCTGTTCAATTGCTTTTAACAGAAATAGCCAATAATAAGCCAATCACATGGCAGCAACTCACTGCATTTAGGTATGTATACGTGGTCAAGAGTACTTGCTTGCATCAGAATGGGGATGCAAGGGGATTTAAGTGACTTTGAATGTGGCATCGTTGTTGGTGCCAGACAGGCTGATCTGAGTATTTCAGAAACTGCTGATCTGCTGGGATTTTCACATACATTCATCTGAAGGGTTTACAGAGAAGTGCAGCAGTGGTGTGGATGAAAATGGCTTCTTGATGTCAGATCAGAGGGGAATGGGCAGACTGGTACAAGATGACAGTAAGGCAACAGGTACTCAAATACCCACTTGTTACAACCAAGGTATGCAGAATACCATCTCTGAACACGTAACACGTCCAACCTAGAAGCAGATGAGCTAATGCAGCAGAAGACACTGGGTGCCCCTCCTGTCAGCTAAGAACAGGATACTGAGGCTACAATTCACACAGAATTGTCCAAAATTGGACAACAGAAGATTGGAAAAACGTTGCCTGATCTGATGAGTCTCGATTTCAGCTGCGACATTCAGATGGTAGGGTAAGAGTTTGATGTAAACAACATGAAAGCATGAATCCTCCCTGCCTTGGAAGGCAGTGGTGGTGGTGTAATGATCCATCCATCCATCCATCCAACCATCCATCCTTCTTTTGCTTATCCGGGGTTTGGTCACTGGGGCAGCAGCTCCAGCAGGGGACCCCAAACTTCTCTTTCCCGAGCCGCATTAACCAGCTCTGACTGGGGGATCCCGAGGCGTTCCCAGGCCCGTGTGGAGATATAATCTCTCCACCTAGTCCTGGGTCTTCCCCGAGGCCTTCTCCCAGCTGGACGTGCCTGGAACAACTCTCTAGGGAGGCGTCCAGGAGGCATCCTTACGAGATGCCCAAACCACCTTAAATGGCTCCTTTCAACGCAAAGGAGCAGTGGCTCTACTCTGAGCTCTCTGCGGATGGCCGAGGTTCAATTTTTATTTATATAGCGCGCCAAATCACAACAACAGTTATCTCACAGCGCTTTTCATAAAGAGCAGGTCTAGACCGTACTCTGAAGTTATTTACAGAAGCCCAACAATTCCCACCAAGAGCAACCACTAGGCGACACCGGAGAGGAAAAACTTCCTTTTAAGAGGCAGAAACCTAGAGCAGAACCATGGCTCAGGGTGGGCAGCCATCTGCCTCGACCAGTTGGGGGGTGAGAGAGAGCAAGAGAGAAAGAGAGAGAGAAGGACAGAGAGAGCAGAGGGAGGCAGCCTACAACAGTATACAGAACAAGGCTCTCAAAAAAAGCCTTGTTCAGAGAGTCACAGCTCTATTGAGCCAAGTATTCCCATAGCTCTCAGTAGTTATGACTTCATGAGCTTCTTTAATGATAAAATTCTAGCTATTACACCGACTTAACTCTAAACTCAGGAACTTTAGAAACAGCTGTAAAACCAGTTATATGTTTAGACTGCTTTGCTTCCCTCAATCTTTATCAACTAACTTCAAAAATTTCTTCATCTAAACCATCTACCTGCCTCTTAGACCCCATCCCGACTAGGCTGCTAAAAGAAGTTTTGCCCTTGGTTGGCACTTCTCTGCTGGATGTGATCAATTTGTCTTTATCAACAGGCTACGTGCCACAGTACTTTAAAGTAGCTGTAATTAAACCTCTTCTGAAAAAGCCCAACCTGGATCCAGATGTTTTAGCCAACTATAGACCTATATCTAACCTTCCATTTATCTCTAAGGTCCTGGAGAAAGCAGTCGCCAAACAGCTGTGTGACTTTCTTCATAGCAATAGTTTATTTGAGGATTTTCAGTCAGGATTTAGAGCTCATCATAGCACAGAGACAGCACTGGTGAAATTTACTAATGACCTAACTGCATCAGACAAAGGACTTGTCTCTGTATTGGTTTTACTAGATCTTAGTGCTGCATTTGATACCATTGACCATCGGATCCTATTACAGAGACTGGAACATTTCATTGGCATTAAAGGATTAAAGTCCTATTTATCAATTTCAGTTTGTACATGTTAATGATGAGTCCTCCATGCATACCAAAGTTAGTCATGGAGTTCCACAAGGATCTGTGCTCGTACGTAATCTCTTCACTTTATATATGCTTCCTTTAGGCAATATTATCAGGAAACACTCCATAAACTTTCATTGCTATGCAGATGATACTCAGTTATATCTATCGATCAAGCCATATGAAACTCATCAGTTAGCTAAGCTTCAAATGTGTCTTCAGGATGTTAAAACCTGGATGACCTGTAATTTTCTAATGTTAAACTCAGATAAAACTGAAGTTATTGTTCTAGGGCCTAAGCATCTCCGTGACGCATTATCTAAAGATATAGTTTCCCTTGATGGCATCGCCTGGCCTCCAGCACCACTGTGAAAAATCTTTGATCAGGACATGTCGTTTAACTCTAGCATCAAGCAAATTTCAAGGACCGCCTTTTTTCACCTACGTAATATTGCAAAAATCAGGAACATCCTGTCTAAAAATGATGCAGAAAAACTAGTCCATGCATTTGGTACTTCTAGACTGGATTACTGCAATTCCTTATTATCAGGCTCTTCGAAAAAGACCATTAAGATTCTTCAGCTGATCCAGAACACTGCAGCACGTGTTCTGACAGGAACCAGTAAAAGAGATCATATCTCTCCTGTCTTAGCTTCTCTGCATTGGCTTCCTGTAAAATCCAGAATAGAATTTAAAATCCTTCTTCTCACATACAAAGCTCTTAATGGTCAGGCACCATCTTATCTTAAAGAGCTCATAGTACCTTACTACCCCACCAGAGCACTGCGGCTCCCAGAATGCAGGGTTACTTGTGGTTCCTAGAGTCTCCAAAAGTAGAATGGGAGCCAGAGCGTTCAGCTATCAGGCTCCTCTCCTGTGGAACCAGGTTCCAGTTTGGGTTCAGGAGGCAGACACCGTCTCTACATTTAAGAGTAGGCTTAAGACTTTCCTTTTTGATAAAGCTTATAGTTAGGGCTGGCTCGGGTGAGTCCTGAACCATCCCTTAATTATGCTGCTATAGGCTAGACTGCCGGGGATTTCCCATGATGCACTGAGCTCCTCTCTCCTCTTCTCTCTCTCCCTCTGAGTGCAACCCCATCCCATTAATGCATGTTACTAACTCGACTTCTTCCCTTTCCCGTGGTCGTGTGCTTCCTAGTTAGGGCTGGATCGGGTGAGTCCTGAACCATCCCTTAATTATGCTGCTATAGGCTAGACTGCCGGGGGATTTCCCATGATGCACTGAGCTCCTCTCTCCTCTTCTCTCTCTCCCTCTGAGTGCAACCCCATCCCATTAATGCATGTTACTAACTCGACTTCTTCCCTTTCCCGTGGTCGTGTGCTTCCTCCTCCTGTCGCTTCCCTGCGGGTGTTGCTGGCTCTGAAGCTGTGGAGTCTGGATCTGTGGTTGGGAGTCTCCTGCTGCCCCTGTGTTCCTGCTCGACCCTCTGCTACAGTTGCAACTGCTGTTACTAGTCCTATTGCTATTATTACTGTTATTATTATCATTAACATTACTATAAATATCTGTACCATTTTTCATTCAGTCTATAGCAACATTACCTTACCCATTACCCACTCGAGGTTTCTGCCTCTTAAAGGAAGTTTTTCCTTGCCTGTGTCGCCTAGTGCTGCTCTTGGTGGGAATTGTTGGGCTTCTGTAAGTAACTTCAGAGTACGGTCTAGACCTGCTCTTTATGAAAAGCGCTGTGAGATAACTGTTGTTGTGAATTGGCACTATATAAATATATATGAATTGAAGATTTGAGAGCAAATCACTGGGGTCAACCTGCCCTTGGGTCCGACTTGTACATGAACAGAGGAAAACAGGCAGGACACATCACTGCAGATCCGTCACACCTCGGATACAACCTGTTCTAACGCTCTCAACTCTGATCCCTGTGCAATAACCCTGTGACTGAAGCATCCTCTGGACCTGTAAATTATTATTCTCATTTTTACACAGGGTTTTTTTTTACATGTTAACATTGTCACCCTAATAAAAATAACTGCACGCTGTGCATACTGTTTACAGGGTCATATCCACCTACCTCATGTTTATAAGCAACCTGTTACACAAACAATAACTTCTTCATCCTTTGCAGTCTGAAATGTTATTATTGTTGTTTGTTTATTTATAGATATATAATTCACATATACATATTTTTACATGTTAAATATGTATATTTACATCTGAATTGGTAAATGTTTATGTTTACCATGTCAAGCTTGTTTCCTTTTTGGTGTCTGTCTGCACACATGACTTTATTCAGTTTTGATTTAGGCTTTGTCTATGCGTCTTTCTTTGAACACTGTTTAGACAAAGGACATCTAGCTCTCCAAGCAGGTCTGAACTGACAGTTAGTCTGGAATAGTATCTCAGTCTCATCTAAAGTATGTCTTCTTCATTCAACCCCAAAATTAAAAATGTTGTACAACACCATAGCCTATTTCTCACGACGGCCAAATGGTCACCAGTCTCTGCACTGTCTGTCAATTTGATACCTGTATACATATAATATGAATTGTCACGCACTCACAGTCAGTTTCACTACTTCATGACACTTATTTGTTTAAACTGTCCATTCATGAAAAACATGTATTATTTATGGCTACAGCAGCAGCTAGGCCTGCCTGGCAGAAAAGCATGACATATGCCTCCCATTACTTTATTTCAGTTATTGTTTATTCTCTATTAATGTTATTCTGCTTATTCCTGGACAAGTACCGTTATTTCGTATTGTTGCTGATTTGCTGGTTGGCCTTTGCTCACAGGGTGGACTGTCCACATTGGCCTGTGTCGTCAACACTCCTCTGTATATCCCTGGGTTTAAACATGGTGTTAAGTCTCTCTTTTGAGCCAACAGCCTGCTTTTCCATGTTTTTGGGAATTGGATAACGGAGTCATCATATTCTTTAATTAGTTCGGTGCAATTTCATTTTTCATAACTCAATATTTTTTTTAACATCAAGCCAGTTGTTAACAGTTGATCCCTCACCTCGTGGGTGATTGCAATATCAACGGTTCAATTCAGATCCTATGAGTGTTTGTTGATTGTATGTATGTTAAACATAATTAAAAAATGGTCACACAAACAGGAGAAACCTGTGACATGCTCCCTCTTCAGACATCTAGAAGGCTTGTGAATGACAAACAAAGCTGCAGCTGACATTAACAAAACATATTTTTGAATGCAGCAAATTGAATAATGTAATGATTACTCAAAGTTACTGTTTCCTTGACAAATTGCGTAGATGTTTTATTCAGCATGGAAAAAAAATCTGTACATTAAATACCTTTCAAAGATCAGAGCATTCACATCTCATGACTGCACATTGGCATCACTAACATCACTATTACTGTTACATCACTTTTAATACATTACAATGCTTTGGTTCGACAAAACAACTTCTTCAGGTGTTTAGTGATTTCTTTCATTTTTAGTCCATATATGACTGGATTGAAGAGAGGATAGTACAAAAATGCTTGTAAAGTCATTATTGAATGGATATCAGATCGCACATCCAGTTGAATTACTATGACATCATATGCACACAAACAGGAAAAGCAGATTAAAACCAACAGGTGAGGTAAACAGGTCTGTGCAGCCTTTTTCCTGACTTCTCTTCCACTTCTATAGGATATTATAAGTATTCTAGTGTATGAAAAAAGTATGAAGAGCAAAGGGGAAAGTGCCATGCTTACAAGAGAAAACATATCGAATATAGACCGCTTCTTTGAAGGCACACAGTAGAGACTGTAAATTGAATTGTTACAAAAAATTGCATTTAAAGTCAAATGACAAAGCTTCACATTAGCACTTAGTATTATTGGGACTGCAATCTGACAAGCAGGCACAAGCCAAGCTAAACCCAGGACAATACTCACTATGGTTTTTGTCATGATAGTTGGATATTGCAGAGGTTTACATATAGACACATATCTGTCATAGGCCATGGCTGACAACAGGAAGAAATCTGAAGCACATAAGGTGTAATATAGAAAACACTGCAAGAGACAGGCTGAATATGAAATGATCTGTTTTTCAGATAAAAAAGTTCACTAACAACTTTGGGTACATCGCAGTGTTGTAAACAATAGAGTTCACTAGCAAAAATCTGCTGGTTACAACTCTTATTTTTCTGTGATAGAGTGATCGGAACACATACACTGTTTTTTGTTTGTCACAAAAAACAGTCATAAAATTTGGTTCTTTCATAAATTTATTATGGGTCTGCTGAAAATGTCACCAAATCTGCTGGGTCAAAAATATACATACAGCAACATTAGTATTTGGTTACATGTCCCTTGGCCATTTTCACGGCAACTAGGCGCTTTTGGTAGCCATCCACAAGGTCCTGGCAAGCTTCAGGTCGAATGTTTGACCACTCTTCTTGACAGAATTGGTGCAGTTCAGCTAAATGTGATGGTTTTCTTGCATGAACCTGTTTCTTTAGCACTGTCCACATGTTCTCAATGGGGTTTAAGTCAGGACTTTGGGAAGGCCATTCTAAAACCTTAATTCTAGCCTGGTTTAGCCATTCCTTTACCACTTTTGATGTGTGTTTTGGGTCATTGTCTTGTTGGAACACCCAACTGCTTCAAGACCCAACCTTCGGGCTGATGGTTTTAAGTTTTCCTGCAGAATTTGGAGGTAATCCTCCTTCTTCATTATCCCATTTACTTTCTGCAAAGAACCAGTTCCACTGGCAGCAAAACATCCCCAGAGCATAATACTACCACCACCATGCTTGACAGTAGGCATGGTGTTCCTGGGATTAAAGGCCTCACCTTTTCTCCTCCAAACATATTGCTGGGTGTTGTGGCCAAACAGCTCAATTTTTTGTTTCGTCTGACCAGAGAACTTTCCTCCAGAAGGTTTTATCTTTGTCCATGTGATCAGCAGCAAACTTCAGCCGAGTCTTAAGGTGCCTTTTCTGGAGCAAGGGCTTCTTTCTTGCACGGCAGCCTCTCAGTCCATGCCGATGTAAAACACGCTTTGACTGTGGAGACTGACACCTGTGTTCCATCAGCTTCCAAATCCTTGCAGACCTGCTTCTTGGTGATTCTTGGTTGACTCTTGACCATCCTGACCAATCTCCTCTCGGCAGCATGTGATAGCTTATGCGTTTTCTTCCTGATCAGTGGCAGTGACACCAACTGTTCCATGCACTCTTTATACTTCTATGCGTATAATTGTCTGCACAGTTGCTCTTGGGACCTGTAGCTGCTTTGAAATGGCTCCAAGTGACTTCCCTGACTTGTTCAAGTCAATAATTCGCTTTTCAGATCCACACTGAGTTCCTTTGACTTTCCCATTGTAGCTTTTGTAGCTGAGTCTAATCACTGGGTCAAATGAGCCCTATTTAAATGGGCTCATGAGAAGTCAACAGCTGTAGTCAATCAGAATCACTTAGAAGAAGTGAAGAGGCCATGACATGAAGCTAATTTGATTGACACAACTCGCTACATCACCAAAGTTGACAAATTTTGTTGCTGTATGTATATTTTTGACCCAGCAGATTTGGTGACATTTTCAGCAGACCCATAATAAATTTATGAAAGAACCAAATTTTATGACTGTTTTTTGTGACAAACATGTATGTGTTCCGATCACTCTATCACAGAAAAATAAGAGTTGTGGAACTTATTGGAAACTCAAGACAGCCATAACATTATGATTTTTTACAAGTGTATGTACACTTTTGACCACAACTGTATGTGTCTTATCCATTGCGCCATCACCACTCCAGAGACTAGACTGCCAGGTCTAGTCTCTGAGTCAGTTCCAGTTTTTGAAGGTGTTACAGACTTTTGGATGTCCAGCTCTGGCTTCTTTTTGTTGGACCTTGCTTTGGAGCCAGAGACCATGCAGACTGATAGCACCCAGCCAGAAAGCGTGTCAGCAATTCCCCAACCACAAGAGGAGACGTGGTGGTCACAAAATTTCAACAAAGTAACTCCTGCCACACCTTGGTGTATGAAATTTGGAAGGCAGAGGTATCATCTTTAAACAAAAAAACAGCCTCCTGCAGCCATAACCTAAACTCAACCATAAGTCATCCATTTTTTAAGTGAATAACTGTAACACCTCAATCACACATTGTCAGCTCTTTTTCCACCCTTCAGAGCCGTGTCAGCCGGCCTGCAGTGAAGAGACCCCGGCTGTCGCTTCACCTGAAGGGCACCATTAATGCTGCTTTAAATTATTTTTATTTTCCTCAAACTTACCATTTCATCCTAGTCAAAAGTCCCTTCTCACTTGAAAAGAAGGTCAGATGCCAGAACACCAACTGCCACACATCTTCATGCACATACACAACCTTTCTTTCCCTGTTCGACCAAGCAGGTCACAGCTTGTGTAATATAATGATGTTCCCGTGAGTCAGCATGTGCAGTAGTGGAAAACAAATAACATCTGGGAACTGCAAATGTCATTTTTACACACAAATACTTAGTTTGACCTGCACATGTTGGCTGTGTAAAATGAATCAACACTAAATTGAAACATTTCTGCAACACAGGTATGAACATTCTTCCGGGGTTGTTAAGACATAAAATCTATATCTATATAACTGATATTGCTGAATTTTAATATTGTTACCTCAGTGTTGCGACTGTTTCTGTGTATTTTCCCTGGTTTCCCTCTTCCTTGTCTGTCTTGGTGTGTGTACGTGTGTTATGGGTGTGGCTACATTTAGGGCACCTGGTTGAGCAGCACACCTGACTTTAATCATACCTGTGGTTAAATACTCCAGGCAAAATACATGCCATTACTTGTAAAAGTGATAAAGTGTAATAATTAAATTAGTGATAGTAAAGAAAAATACAATGAAAAGATATAGATATTATTTGCTGTTTCCATCAAAACAGAAAAGACTCTTTGTGTGGACAGCAAAAAGTGCATAAATTAAATGCATCTTAAAGAGGCGGTATTGTGTTAATTTCCCGAGTACCGTTATTTCTTATTCTTGCTGATTTGCTGGTTTTCCTTTGCTCTCAGTGTGGACTGCCCACACTGACCTGTGTCGTCAATGCACATATTAAACAAAATGGTCACACAAAGGGGCCAATCAAAGTGACATGCTTCCTCTTCAGACGGCTGGAAAGCTTGTGAATGTCTAACAAAGCTGCAGCTGACAAACATATTTTTGAATAACTGCAGCAAATAGAACATAATGATTACTCAAAGTTACTGTTTCCATGACAAACTGTGTAGATGTTTTACACAGCATGGAAGCAACTTTTTATATTAAATACCGTTCAAAGATCTGAACATTAGCATCTCGACATTATTATGGAAGAAGAGACTGAACATTAGCAACAGTAACATCACTTTTAATACATTACAATGCTTTGGTTCGACAAAACAACTTCTTCAGGGGTTTAGTGATTTCTTTCATTTTTAGTCCATATATAACTGAATTGAAGAGAGGATAATACAAAAATGCTTGTAAAGTCATTATTGAATGGATATCAGATCGCATCATCCAGGTGAATTACAATGATGTCATATCCACACAAACAGGAAAAGCCGATTAAAACCAACAGGTGAGGTAAACAGGTCTGTGCAGCCTTTTTTCCTGACTTCTCTTCGCTTCTATAGGATATTATAAGTATTCTAGTGTATGTAAAAGTATGAAGAGCAAAGGGAGAAGTGCCATGCTTACAAGAGAAAACATATCAAATATAGACCGTTCTTTGGAAGGCACACAGTGGAGACTGTAAATTGAATTGTTACAAAAAATTGCATTTAAAGTTAAATGACAGAGCTTCACATTAGCACTAAGTATTATTGGGACTGCAACCTGACAAGCAGGCACAAGCCAAGCTAAACCAAGCATAATACTCACTATGGTTTTTGTCATGATAATTGGATATTGTAGAGGTTTACATATAGAAACATATCTGTCATAGGCCATGGCTGCCAACAGGAAGAAATCTGAAGCACAAAAGGTGTAATATAGAAAACACTGCAAGAGACAGGCTGAATATGAAATGATCTGTTTTTCAGATAAAAGTTCACTAACAACTTTGGGTACAGAGTGGTGCAGCAGGCCATAGAGTTCACTAGCAAAGCTGCAATGAAAATGTACATAGGCTCGTGGAGGTTTTTGTGTATCCAAATAAGGCACACAATGATGAAACTAAAGCAGATTGTTAGAATATATACTATAAACATAATAAAAAATAACAAATACCTGTATTTTCCCATTTCCTCATACCCAACAAGAGTTATATATGTTACATTGTGTTACACAACTCATCATCCATGAAGAATGTCACAAATTAAACTATTTTTGAATAAGAAAGGCGGACTGTATGACAGGCATAAATTAATAGTCTCAATAAATAGTTCTTAATCTGAAGATTTCATTAACACAGTATGTGTATTTGTCTTTGATACTTGACCTTAAACTGCACTTGGTGTGTGTCCATCCTCAAAGTTCTGAAAGTGAGTCCAAGAGAAAGTGAGGACCAACTATTTTATGACATTTCTTCACCCTCCATGGAGCTCATTAAATCTTCTACCAAGAGCTGTTATCATGTGAACAACTTCATCAAACTCTGGAGGCCTGAGCCCATAGGTGTGGAACTTTGTTTACATGGGTTTGATTCTCAACTTGCTTCTATATCTGCTTAAACAACATTCAGGGTTGATGCAAGGCCCAAATAGCTGACCTGCAGGTGAACCACAGTAAAACACACATAGATACTCTTGGTCCACCTGAACTTCCACTGCACAATTTCATAAATATGCAGTTTGAAGTCCTACGCACAATGATGAAAATGCACTATTGTTCATCAAAAGTAATCCTTGGGAACATTGTATGGCCCCTACAACAGCAACAATTGGAAATATTTGAACAACAAAGTCAAAACTCTAGAGGTGTGAACCCACAGGCATTTTCTGACCTTCTTTACTGAAGATTATTTAATCCTTAGATGGAAAATTCACATGTTGTAGTTATGTTTAGGGAAAATCATGGTTTGGGTTTTTGGAACTTCATTGTGGTTAGTGGACCTTCATTATTAGGGTAACAATAATATTCATGTTTGATTTGAAGTTTGTAATTTGACAGTAGGTGCTTAGATAGCCTGCTTAGCATATAGTTAGTGCAGATTAAAGATCCAGATCCCACTAGCTTTGTTAATATATCCAGCAAGCTAAGTCCAGCTATCAGACAGTTTTCAACTTTAAGATTGTTTCGCACAACTGCCAACCCTAAGTTCTTTTCCCCCTAAATATATGAATCACATGAATCTGATTATCCGCTGCATATTAGATATAAACCGTTACTACTGGGTAAATCTGTAAGGGCATTCTGAGGATCGACATCCAACAACGAAGGTTCTTCTCCCATGCTGGGAGAGTGAAAGAGCCAAACGGGGGTTTTGCATGGAAATGTGAGGAAGTAGCTGGAGACATGACATTAAGTCAAGGAACATAAATCACTACAGTACCATTATCAGTGATTTATATTTTCTGGGGAAAATGCAGGGTCAAAAAGGTTGTGGAAATATTGCAGTATTGGTTTAAGATTTCAAACATTATATCAAACATTTGTCC
>JALXJV020000016.1:2873781-2908110 GCA_024633595.2 Lepomis macrochirus
GGGTGTGATTTCTTAACTTTTTCTTTCTTCTGTGTCAAACTCTGGAAGCCTGAAGACACAGGCATTGTTGGGAAGATAACACTTTATTAATTCACATGTTTCTGGGGTACTCTAACACTCTAAAGAGGTTTGAATCGGACAAAGATCTATTTCAAATAAATCAAGTAAATGATAATACACTCTCCAGCCACTTTATGATTAGGTAATAATAATAATACATTTTATTTAAGGCGCCTTTCTTGGCACTCAAGGACACAGTTAAAAACAAGCTAAAAGCAGACATTTAAATCAAATGAGGTAGGTGGAAGTTGGACCCTGCAGGAGATCAGACAAATATGGAGGGGTATACCTGTTCAATTGCTTTTTAACAGAAATAGCCAATAATAAGCCAATCACATGGCAGCAACTCACTGCATTTAGGTATGTATACGTGGTCAAGAGTACTTGCTTGCATCAGAATGGGGATGCAAGGGGATTTAAGTGACTTTGAATGTGGCATCGTTGTTGGTGCCAGACAGGCTGATCTGAGTATTTCAGAAACTGCTGATCTGCTGGGATTTTCACATACATTCATCTGAAGGGTTTACAGAGAAGTGCAGCAGTGGTGTGGATGAAAATGGCTTCTTGATGTCAGATCAGAGGGGAATGGGCAGACTGGTACAAGATGACAGTAAGGCAACAGGTACTCAAATACCCACTTGTTACAACCAAGGTATGCAGAATACCATCTCTGAACACGCAACACGTCCAACCTAGAAGCAGATGAGCTAATGCAGCAGAAGACACTGGGTGCCCCTCCTGTCAGCTAAGAACAGGATACTGAGGCTACAATTCACACAGAATTGTCCAAAATTGGACAACAGAAGATTGGAAAAACGTTGCCTGATCTGATGAGTCTCGATTTCAGCTGCGACATTCAGATGGTAGGGTAAGAGTTTGATGTAAACAACATGAAAGCATGAATCCTCCCTGCCTTGGAAGGCAGTGGTGGTGGTGTAATGATCCATCCATCCATCCATCCAACCATCCATCCTTCTTTTGCTTATCCGGGGTTTGGTCACTGGGGCAGCAGCTCCAGCAGGGGACCCCAAACTTCTCTTTCCCGAGCCGCATTAACCAGCTCTGACTGGGGGATCCCGAGGCGTTCCCAGGCCCGTGTGGAGATATAATCTCTCCACCTAGTCCTGGGTCTTCCCCGAGGCCTTCTCCCAGCTGGACGTGCCTGGAACAACTCTCTAGGGAGGCGTCCAGGAGGCATCCTCACGAGATGCCCAAACCACCTTAAATGGCTCCTTTCAACGCAAAGGAGCAGTGGCTCTACTCTGAGCTCTCTGCGGATGGTCGAGGTTCAATTTTTATTTATATAGCGCAAATCACAACAACAGTTATCTCACAGCTTTTCATAAAGAGCAGGTCTAGACCGTACTCTGAAGTTATTTACAGAAGCCCAACAATTCCCACCAAGAGCAACCACTAGGCGACACCGGAGAGGAAAAACTTCCTTTTAAGAGGCAGAAACCTAGAGCAGAACCATGGCTCAGGGTGGGCAGCCATCTGCCTCGACCAGTTGGGGGTGAGAGAGAGCAAGAGAGAAAGAGAGAGAGAAGGACAGAGAGAGCAGAGGGAGGCAGCCTACAACAGTATACAGAACAAGGCTCTCAAAAAAAGCCTTGTTCAGAGAGTCACAGCTCTATTGAGCCAAGTATTCCCATAGCTCTCAGTAGTTATGACTTCATGAGCTTCTTTAATGATAAAATTCTAGCTATTACACCGACTTAACTCTAAACTCAGGAACTTTAGAAACAGCTGTAAAACCAGTTATATGTTTAGACTGCTTTGCTTCCCTCAATCTTTATCAACTAACTTCAATAATTTCTTCATCTAAACCATCTACCTGCCTCTTAGACCCCATCCCGACTAGGCTGCTTAAAGAAGTTTTACCCTTAATTCAATTCAATTCAATTTTATTTATAAAGCGCCAAATCACAACAACAGTTATCTCACAGCGCTTTTCATAAAGAGCAGGTCTAGACCGTACTCGGAAGTTATTTACAGAAGCCCAACAATTCCCACCAAGAGCAGCACTAGGCGACACAGGCAAGGAAAAACTTCCTTTTAAGAGGCAGAAACCTCGAGTAGAACCATGGCTCAGGGTGGGCGGCCATCTGCCTCGACCGGTTGGGGGTGAGGGGGAGAGAGAGAGCAAGAGAAAGAGAGAGAGCAAGAGAAAGAGAGAGAGCAAGAGAGAGAGAGCAGAGGGAGGCAACCTACACAGTATACACATAGAGGTACAGACAGTAAAGGTAATGGTGCTATAGACTGAATGAAAAATGGTACAGATATTTATAGTAATGTTAATGATAATAATAATAATAACAGTAATAATAGCAATAGGACTAGTAATAGCAGTTGCAACTGTAGCAGAGGGTGTCGAGCAGGAACACGGGGGCAGCAGGAGACTCCCAACCACAGATCCAGACTCCACAGCTCCAGAGCCAGCAACACCCGCAGGAAGTGACAGGAGGAGGAAGCACACGACCACGGGAAAGGGAAGAAGTCGAGTTAGTAACATGCATTAATGGGATGAGGTTGCACTCAGAGAGAAAGAGAGAAGAAGTGCATCATGGGAAATCCCCCGGCAGTCTAGCCTATAGCAGCATAATTAAGGGATGGTTCAGGACTCACCCGAGCCAGCCCTAACTATAAGCTTTATCAAAAAGGAAAGTCTTAAGCCTACTCTTAAATGTAGAGACGGTCTTAGTCAGCACTTCTCTACTGGATGTGATCAATCTATCTTTATCAACAGGCTATGTGCCACAGTAGTAGCTGCAATTAAACCTCTTCTGAAAAAGCCCAACCTGGATCCAGATGTTTAAGCGAACTATAGACCTATATCTAACCTTCCATTTATCTCTAAGGTCCTGGAGAAAGCAGTCGCCAAACAGCTGTGTGACTTTCTTCATAGCAATAGTTTATTTGAGGATTTTCAGTCAGGATTTAGAGCTCATCATAGCACAGAGACAGCACTGGTGAAATTTACTAATGACCTAACTGCATCAGACAAAGGACTTGTCTCTGTATTGGTTTTACTAGATCTTAGTGCTGCATTTGATACCATTGACCATCGGATCCTATTACAGAGACTGGAACATTTCATTGGCATTAAAGGATTAAAGTCCTATTTATCAATTTCAGTTTGTACATGTTACATGATGAGTCCTCCATGCATACCAAAGTTAGTCATGGAGTTCCACAAGGATCTGTGCTCAGTACGCAATCTCTTCACTTTATATATGCTTCCTTTAGGCAATATTATCAGGAAACACTCCATAAACTTTCATTGCTATGCAGATGATACTCAGTTATATCTATCGATCAAGCCATATGAAACTCATCAGTTAGCTAAGCTTCAAATGTGTCTTCAGGATGTTAAAACCTGGATGACCTGTAATTTTCTAATGTTAAACTCAGATAAAACTGAAGTTATTGTTCTAGGGCCTAAGCATCTCCGTGACGCATTATCTAAAGATATAGTTTCCCTTGATGGCATCGCCCTGGCCTCCAGCACCACTGTGAAAAATCTTTGATCAGGACATGTCGTTTAACTCTAGCATCAAGCAAATTTCAAGGACCGCCTTTTTTCACCTACGTAATATTGCAAAAATCAGGAACATCCTGTCTAAAAATGATGCAGAAAAACTAGTCCATGCATTTGGTACTTCTAGACTGGATTACTGCAATTCCTTATTATCAGGCTCTTCGAAAAAGACCATTAAGATTCTTCAGCTGATCCAGAACACTGCAGCACGTGTTCTGACAGGAACCAGTAAAAGAGATCATATCTCTCCTGTCTTAGCTTCTCTGCATTGGCTTCCTGTAAAATCCAGAATAGAATTTAAAATCCTTCTTCTCACATACAAAGCTCTTAATGGTCAGGCACCATCTTATCTTAAAGAGCTCATAGTACCTTACTACCCCACCAGAGCACTGCGCTCCCAGAATGCAGGGTTACTTGTGGTTCCTAGAGTCTCCAAAAGTAGAATGGGAGCCAGAGCGTTCAGCTATCAGGCTCCTCTCCTGTGGAACCAGGTTCCAGTTTGGGTTCAGGAGGCAGACACCGTCTCTACATTTAAGAGTAGGCTTAAGACTTTCCTTTTGATAAAGCTTATAGTTAGGGCTGGCTCGGGTGAGTCCTGAACCATCCCTTAATTATGCTGCTATAGGCTAGACTGCCGGGGATTTCCCATGATGCACTGAGCTCCTCTCTCCTCTCTCTCTCCCTCTGAGTGCAACCCCATCCCATTAATGCATGTTACTAACTCGACTTCTTCCCTTTCCCGTGGTCGTGTGCTTCCTAGTTAGGGCTGGATCGGGTGAGTCCTGAACCATCCCTTAATTATGCTGCTATAGGCTAGACTGCCGGGGGATTTCCCATGATGCACTGAGCTCCTCTCTCCTCTTCTCTCTCTCCCTCTGAGTGCAACCCCATCCCATTAATGCATGTTACTAACTCGACTTCTTCCCTTTCCCGTGGTCGTGTGCTTCCTCCTCCTGTCGCTTCCTGCGGGTGTTGCTGGCTCTGAAGCTGTGGAGTCTGGATCTGTGGTTGGGAGTCTCCTGCTGCCCCTGTGTTCCTGCTCGACGCCCTCTGCTACAGTTGCAACTGCTGTTACTAGTCCTATTGCTATTATTACTGTTATTATTATCATTAACATTACTATAAATATCTGTACCATTTTTCATTCAGTCTATAGCAACATTACCTTACCCATTACCCACTCGAGGTTTCTGCCTCTTAAAGGAAGTTTTTCCTTGCCTGTGTCGCCTAGTGCTGCTCTTGGTGGGAATTGTTGGGCTTCTGTAAGTAACTTCAGAGTACGGTCTAGACCTGCTCTTTATGAAAAGCGCTGTGAGATAACTGTTGTTGTGAATTGGCACTATATAAATATATATGAATTGAAGATTTGAGAGCAAATCACTGGGGTCAACCTGCCCTTGGGTCCGGACTTGTACATGAACAGAGGAAAACAGGCAGGACACATCACTGCAGATCCGTCACACCTCGGATACAACCTGTTCTAACGTCTCAACTCTGATCCCTGTGCAATAACCCTGTGACTGAAGCATCCTCTGGACCTGTAAATTATTATTCTCATTTTTACACAGGGTTTTTTTTACATGTTAACATTGTCACCCTAATAAAAATAACTGCACGCTGTGCATACTGTTTACAGGGTCATATCCACCTACCTCATGTTTATAAGCAACCTGTTACACAAACAATAACTTCTTCATCCTTTGCAGTCTGAAATGTTATTATTGTTGTTTGTTTATTTATAGATATATAATTCACATATACATATTTTTACATGTTAAATATGTATATTTACATCTGAATTGGTAAATGTTTATGTTTACCATGTCAAGCTTGTTTCCTTTTTGGTGTCTGTCTGCACACATGACTTTATTCAGTTTTGATTTAGGCTTTGTCTATGCGTCTTTCTTTGAACACTGTTTAGACAAAGGACATCTAGCTCTCCGAAGCAGGTCTGAACTGACAGTTAGTCTGGAATAGTATCTCAGTCTCATCTAAAGTATGTCTTCTTCATTCAACCCCAAAATTAAAAATGTTGTACAACACCATAGCCTATTTCTCACGACGGCCAAATGGTCACCAGTCTCTGCACTGTCTGTCAATTTGATACCTGTATACATATAATATGAATTGTCACGTACTCACAGTCAGTTTCACTACTTCATGACACTTATTTGTTTAAACTGTCCATTCATGAAAAACATGTATTATTTATGGCTACAGCAGCAGCTAGGCCTGCCTGGCAGAAAAAGCATGACATATGCCTCCCATTACTTTATTTCAGTTATTGTTTATTCTCTATTAATGTTATTCTGCTTATTCCTGGACAAGTACCGTTATTTCGTATTGTTGCTGATTTGCTGGTTGGCCTTTGCTCACAGGGTGGACTGTCCACATTGGCCTGTGTCGTCAACACTCCTCTGTATATCCCTGGGTTTAAACATGGTGTTAAGTCTCTCTTTTGAGCCAACAGCCTGCTTTTCCATGTTTTTGGGAATTGGATAACGGAGTCATCATATTCTTTAATTAGTTCGGTGCAATTTCATTTTTCATAACTCAATATTTTTTTTAACATCAAGCCAGTTGTTAACAGTTGATCCCTCACCTGCGGGGTGATTGCAATATCAACGGTTCAATTCAGATCCTATGAGTGTTTGTTGATTGTATGTATGTTAAACATAATTAAAAAATGGTCACACAAACAGGAGAAACCTGTGACATGCTCCCTCTTCAGACATCTAGAAGGCTTGTGAATGACAAACAAAGCTGCAGCTGACATTAACAAAACATATTTTTGAATGCAGCAAATTGAATAATGTAATGATTACTCAAAGTTACTGTTTCCTTGACAAATTGCGTAGATGTTTTATTCAGCATGGAAAAAAAATCTGTACATTAAATACCTTTCAAAGATCAGAGCATTCACATCTCATGACTGCACATTGGCATCACTAACATCACTATTACTGTTACATCACTTTTAATACATTACAATGCTTTGGTTCGACAAAACAACTTCTTCAGGTGTTTAGTGATTTCTTTCATTTTTAGTCCATATATGACTGGATTGAAGAGAGGATAGTACAAAAATGCTTGTAAAGTCATTATTGAATGGATATCAGATCGCACATCCAGTTGAATTACTATGACATCATATGCACACAAACAGGAAAAGCAGATTAAAACCAACAGGTGAGGTAAACAGGTCTGTGCAGCCTTTTTCCTGACTTCTCTTCCACTTCTATAGGATATTATAAGTATTCTAGTGTATGAAAAAAGTATGAAGAGCAAAGGGGAAAGTGCCATGCTTACAAGAGAAAACATATCGAATATAGACCGTTCTTTGGAAGGCACACAGTAGAGACTGTAAATTGAATTGTTACAAAAAATTGCATTTAAAGTCAAATGACAAAGCTTCACATTAGCACTTAGTATTATTGGGACTGCAATCTGACAAGCAGGCACAAGCCAAGCTAAACCCAGGACAATACTCACTATGGTTTTTGTCATGATAGTTGGATATTGCAGAGGTTTACATATAGACACATATCTGTCATAGGCCATGGCTGACAACAGGAAGAAATCTGAAGCACATAAGGTGTAATATAGAAAACACTGCAAGAGACAGGCTGAATATGAAATGATCTGTTTTTCAGATAAAAAGTTCACTAACAACTTTGGGTACATCGCAGTGTTGTAAACAATAGAGTTCACTAGCAAAAATCTGCTGGTTACAACTCTTATTTTTCTGTGATAGAGTGATCGGAACACATACACTGTTTTTTGTTTGTCACAAAAAACAGTCATAAAATTTGGTTCTTTCATAAATTTATTATGGGTCTGCTGAAAATGTCACCAAATCTGCTGGGTCAAAAATATACATACAGCAACATTAGTATTTGGTTACATGTCCCTTGGCCATTTTCACGGCAACTAGAGCTTTTGGTAGCCATCCACAAGGTCCTGGCAAGCTTCAGGTCGAATGTTTGACCACTCTTCTTGACAGAATTGGTGCAGTTCAGCTAAATGTGATGGTTTTCTTGCATGAACCTGTTTCTTTAGCACTGTCCACATGTTCTCAATGGGGTTTAAGTCAGGACTTTGGGAAGGCCATTCTAAAACCTTAATTCTAGCCTGGTTTAGCCATTCCTTTACCACTTTTGATGTGTGTTTTGGGTCATTGTCTTGTTGGAACACCCAACTGCTTCAAGACCCAACCTTCGGGCTGATGGTTTTAAGTTTTCCTGCAGAATTTGGAGGTAATCCTCCTTCTTCATTATCCCATTTACTTTCTGCAAAGAACCAGTTCCACTGGCAGCAAAACATCCCCAGAGCATAATACTACCACCACCATGCTTGACAGTAGGCATGGTGTTCCTGGGATTAAAGGCCTCACCTTTTCTCCTCCAAACATATTGCTGGGTGTTGTGGCCAAACAGCTCAATTTTTTGTTTCGTCTGACCAGAGAACTTTCCTCCAGAAGGTTTTATCTTTGTCCATGTGATCAGCAGCAAACTTCAGCCGAGTCTTAAGGTGCCTTTTCTGGAGCAAGGGCTTCTTTCTTGCACGGCAGCCTCTCAGTCCATGCCGATGTAAAACACGCTTGACTGTGGAGACTGACACCTGTGTTCCATCAGCTTCCAAATCCTTGCAGACCTGCTTCTTGGTGATTCTTGGTTGACTCTTGACCATCCTGACCAATCTCCTCTCGGCAGCATGTCGATAGACTTATGCGTTTTCTTCCTGATCAGTGGCAGTGACACACAACTGTCTCCATGCACCTCTTTATACTTCTATGCGTATAATTGTCTGCACAGTTGCTCTTGGGACCTGTAGCTGCTTTGAAATGGCTCCAAGTGACTTCCCTGACTTGTTCAAGTCAATAATTCGCTTTTTCAGATCCACACTGAGTTCCTTTGACTTTCCCATTGTAGCTTTTGTAGCTGAGTCTAATCACTGGGTCAAATGAGCCCTATTTAAATGGGCTCATGAGAAGTCAACAGCTGTAGTCAATCAGAATCACTTAGAAGAAGTGAAGAGGCCATGACATGAAGCTAATTTGATTGACACAACTCGCTACATCACCAAAGTTGACAAATTTTGTTGCTGTATGTATATTTTTGACCCAGCAGATTTGGTGACATTTTCAGCAGACCCATAATAAATTTATGAAAGAACCAAATTTTATGACTGTTTTTTGTGACAAACATGTATGTGTTCCGATCACTCTATCACAGAAAAATAAGAGTTGTGGAACTTATTGGAAACTCAAGACAGCCATAACATTATGATTTTTTTACAAGTGTATGTACACTTTTGACCACAACTGTATGTGTCTTATCCATTGCGCCATCACCACTCCAGAGACTAGACTGCCAGGTCTAGTCTCTGAGTCAGTTCCAGTTTTTGAAGGTGTTACAGACTTTTGGATGTCCAGCTCTGGCTTCTTTTTGTTGGACCTTGCTTTGGAGCCAGAGACCATGCAGACTGATAGCACCCAGCCAGAAAGCGTGTCAGCAATTCCCCAACCACAAGAGGAGACGTGGTGGTCACAAAATTTCAACAAAGTAACTCCTGCCACACCTTGGTGTATGAAATTTGGAAGGCAGAGGTATCATCTTTAAACAAAAAAACAGCCTCCTGCAGCCATAACCTAAACTCAACCATAAGTCATCCATTTTTTAAGTGAATAACTGTAACACCTCAATCACACATTGTCAGCTCTTTTCCACCCTTCAGAGCCGTGTCAGCCGGCCTGCAGTGAAGAGACCCCGGCTGTCGCTTCACCTGAAGGGCACCATTAATGCTGCTTTAAATTATTTTTATTTTCCTCAAACTTACCATTTCATCCTAGTCAAAAAAGTCCCTTCTCACTTGAAAAGAAGGTCAGATGCCAGAACACCAACTGCCACACATCTTCATGCACATACACAACCTTTCTTTCCCTGTTCGACCAAGCAGGTCACAGCTTGTGTAATATAATGATGTTCCCGTGAGTCAGCATGTGCAGTAGTGGAAAACAAATAACATCTGGGAACTGCAAATGTCATTTTTACACACAAATACTTAGTTTGACCTGCACATGTTGGCTGTGTAAAATGAATCAACACTAAATTGAAACATTTCTGCAACACAGGTATGAACATTCTTCCGGGGTTGTTAAGACATAAAATCTATATCTATATAACTGATATTGCTGAATTTTAATATTGTTACGCCCAGTGTTGCGACTGTTTCTGTGTATTTTCCCTGGTTTCCCTCTCTTCCTTGTCTGTCTTGGTGTGTGTACGTGTGTTATGGGTGTGGCTACATTTAGGGCACCTGGTTGAGCAGCACACCTGACTTTAATCATACCTGTGGTTAAATACTCCAGGCAAAATACATGCCATTACTTGTAAAAAGTGATAAAGTGTAATAATTAAATTAGTGATAGTAAAGAAAAATACAATGAAAAGATATAGATATTATTTGCTGTTTCCATCAAAAACAGAAAAGACTCTTTGTGTGGACAGCAAAAAAGTGCATAAATTAAATGCATCTTAAAGAGGCGGTATTGTGTTAATTTCCCGAGTACCGTTATTTCTTATTCTTGCTGATTTGCTGGTTTTCCTTTGCTCTCAGTGTGGACTGCCCACACTGACCTGTGTCGTCAATGCACATATTAAACAAAATGGTCACACAAAGGGGCCAATCAAAGTGACATGCTTCCTCTTCAGACGGCTGGAAAGCTTGTGAATGTCTAACAAAGCTGCAGCTGACAAACATATTTTTGAATAACTGCAGCAAATAGAACATAATGATTACTCAAAGTTACTGTTTCCATGACAAACTGTGTAGATGTTTTACACAGCATGGAAGCAACTTTTTTATATTAAATACCGTTCAAAGATCTGAACATTAGCATCTCGACATTATTATGGAAGAAGAGACTGAACATTAGCAACAGTAACATCACTTTTAATACATTACAATGCTTTGGTTCGACAAAACAACTTCTTCAGGGGTTTAGTGATTTCTTTCATTTTTAGTCCATATATAACTGAATTGAAGAGAGGATAATACAAAAATGCTTGTAAAGTCATTATTGAATGGATATCAGATCGCACATCCAGGTGAATTACAATGATGTCATATCCACACAAACAGGAAAAGCCGATTAAAACCAACAGGTGAGGTAAACAGGTCTGTGCAGCCTTTTTCCTGACTTCTCTTCCGCTTCTATAGGATATTATAAGTATTCTAGTGTATGTAAAAAGTATGAAGAGCAAAGGGAGAAGTGCCATGCTTACAAGAGAAAACATATCAAATATAGACCGTTCTTTGGAAGGCACACAGTGGAGACTGTAAATTGAATTGTTACAAAAAATTGCATTTAAAGTTAAATGACAGAGCTTCACATTAGCACTAAGTATTATTGGGACTGCAACCTGACAAGCAGGCACAAGCCAAGCTAAACCAAGCATAATACTCACTATGGTTTTTGTCATGATAATTGGATATTGTAGAGGTTTACATATAGAAACATATCTGTCATAGGCCATGGCTGCCAACAGGAAGAAATCTGAAGCACAAAAGGTGTAATATAGAAAACACTGCAAGAGACAGGCTGAATATGAAATGATCTGTTTTTCAGATAAAAAGTTCACTAACAACTTTGGGTACAGAGTGGTGCAGCAGGCCATAGAGTTCACTAGCAAAGCTGCAATGAAAATGTACATAGGCTCGTGGAGGTTTTTGTGTATCCAAATAAGGCACACAATGATGAAACTAAAGCAGATTGTTAGAATATATACTATAAACATAATAAAAAATAACAAATACCTGTATTTTCCCATTTCCTCATACCCAACAAGAGTTATATATGTTACATTGAACTCATCATCCATGAAGAATGTCACAAATTAAACTATTTTTGAATAAGAAAGGCGGACTGTATGATAGGCATAAATTAATAGTCTCAATAAATAGTTCTTAATCTGAAGATTTCATTAACACAGTATGTGTATTTGTCTTTGATACTTGACCTTAAACTGCACTTGGTGTGTGTCCATCCTCAAAGTTCTGAAAGTGAGTCCAAGAGAAAGTGAGGACCAACTATTTTATGACATTTCTTCACCCTCCATGGAGCTCATTAAATCTTCTACCAAGAGCTGTTATCATGTGAACAACTTCATCAAACTCTGGAGGCCTGAGCCCATAGGTGTGGAACTTTGTTTACATGGGTTTGATTTCTCAACTTGCTTCTATATCTGCTTAAACAACATTCAGGGTTGATGCAAGGCCCAAATAGCTGACCTGCAGGTGAACCACAGTAAAACACACATAGATACTCTTGGTCCACCTGAACTTCCACTGCACAATTTCATAAATATGCAGTTTGAAGTCCTACGCACAATGATGAAAATGCACTATTGTTCATCAAAAGTAATCCTTGGGAACATTGTATGGCCCCTACAACAGCAACAATTGGAAATATTTGAACAACAAAATCAAAACTCTAGAGGTGTGAACCCACAGGCATTTTCTGACCTTCTTTACTGAAGATTATTTAATCCTTAGATGGAAAATTCACATGTTGTAGTTATGTTTAGGGGAAAATCATGGTTTGGGTTTTTTGGAACTTCATTGTGGTTAGTGGACCTTCATTATTAGGGTAACAATAATATTCATGTTTGATTTGAAGTTTGTAATTTGACAGTAGGTGCTTAGATAGCCTGCTTAGCATATAGTTAGTGCAGATTAAAGATCCAGATCCCACTAGCTTTGTTAATATATCCAGCAAGCTAAGTCCAGCTATCAGACAGTTTTCAACTTTAAGATTGTTTCGCACAACTGCCAACCCTAAGTTCTTTTCCCCCTAAATATATGAATCACATGAATCTGATTATCCGCTGCATATTAGATATAAACCGTTACTACTGGGTAAATCTGTAAGGGCATTCTGAGGATCGACATCCAACAACGAAGGTTCTTCTCCCATGCTGGGAGAGTGAAAGAGCCAAACGGGGGTTTTGCATGGAAATGTGAGGAAGTAGCTGGAGACATGACATTAAGTCAAGGAACATAAATCACTACAGTACCATTATCAGTGATTTATATTTTCTGGGGAAAATGCAGGGTCAAAAAGGTTGTGGAAATATTGCAGTATTGGTTTAAGATTTCAAACATTATATCAAACATTTGTCCGAGTACATACAGATTGATTCAAGGATCCTAATAGAGGGAGCACAGGTTTTGCTTTCAGTATTTCAGCTTTGCACGTTTGTGTTAAAAGGATCATTTATCTGAAAATACAGTTGAGATGTTGACAATTGTAACAGCATAACAGCGGACAGAAGAATTAAGAAGAGAAGTAATTCTTTATACAGATTCATGCTCTGGATTAATGTCACTGCAGTCATTTACATCTCAGAGTAGGCCAGACATAGTTAATGAGATTTATGAAACATTGTACAGAATTAAAAATATGTTGATAACAATTATGTGGACCCCAGCTCACAGGGGGATTAAGGGAAATGAAAGTGTGGATGCATTAGCAAAACAGGCTCTGAAACATGAGGAGAAGGAGCAATAAAGAGGAGAACATCTTTGCAAGGCTGAGGGTAGGACATACTAGACTTAATAAAACACTGCAATTTACAAGCACCCTGCAAGATTATGTGAGCACTGTCAACTAGAGGAATCAGAACATGTAATTCTTCTTCTAAAAAAGGTGAAAGTAGGAGGAGAACCCTCTAAACAAAGTAGGTGAAGCAGTTGAGGTAAGGCAGGTAGAAATAAAAAGCTTAGACCGTGTTCAGAAATTAAATCATTAATATAAATCTTGCTAGAAACGGATCAAATATTTAAAAGTGCAAACTTCACCGGTTCAGGTCTGGGCCTCACTGGGACAGACCGCATCAGTCTGATTTTCAATAGGTTGTGAGCATTGCTGCCATAATGAGGAATCGGTGTGACATTGATGTGCGAGACTGAGCAGTGGTGTCTCCTTTAGGAGAAAACAGCCTGCCTTTTACCCCGGTACTACTTTGTGTTATTGTGACAGCTAACAAACAGGAATGGACAATATGTTCATATCTTTTGGAAGTGTTTTGGGAACAGGCGTGTAGTTTTAAGGACTGAATATGTGAATCTGCATCTGATTCATACATGATGTGGATTTCAGATTAATACTTTTGTTTCACAGGAGCTATCTGGCTCTTATGTGTACACTAGGTTTGATTTGTGTGGCCGCTCTGAGCAGAATGTTTTGGCAAAAAGTTCTGTTTAATAAATTTTTTTATCTGCAAATATCTTGACCACTGTGCTACTGTTCAAGGAACATGGCACACAGGGTTTTAACTTGTTGTTACTGGCCTTGGTTTTCCCCTTTTTGGGCCCTATGTGGTTCCCTTTTAAGAAAACAGCCTGCCTATGTCAGTCTGGGAACTGGAAAATGGAGTCATCGTTGTCTTTAATTAGTCTTGTACAATTTCATATTTAATGCTTAAAATCATTTTTCAATGTCAAGCCAGAACTATGGCTTAACAACTGATCCCTCATCATGTGAGTGCAACTTCAACAACTTTAATTCAGATCCTGTAAATGTTTGTTGAATGTCAAGCCACCCTCCCCTGCTTGTGGCTTTAAAGCCCACATTAGCAACATTTCTGAGACAAGGTAAAAATCCATTCACGTGTCTGCATTATTATTAGGGAAGAAAAGACTGTGCATTAGCATCACTGTAACATCACTTTAATATGTTAGATCACTTTGGTTTGACAGAACAACTTCTTCAGATGTTTAGAGATTTCTTTCATTTTTAGTCCATATATAATTGGATTGAAGAGAGGATGATACAAAACCCCTTGTAAAGTCATTATGAAACGTGCAGTTTTTGGAAAATCAGATCCCAGTCGAACTATTATGACATCATACGCACACAAACAGGAAAAGCTGACTAAAACTATCACGTGTGGTAAACAGGTCTGTGCAGCCTTTTTCCTGACTTCTCTACAACTTTGACAGGATATCACAAGTATTCTGGTGTATGTAAAAAGTATGAAGAGAAAAGGGAAAAGTGCAATGTTCACCAGAGCAAACATACCAAATAAAGACAGTGTGCTGGACGTCACACAGTGGAGACTGTAAATTGAATTGTTACAAAAAATTGCATTTAAAGATAAATTACAGAGTTTTGTTTTAGCACTCAGTATTACTGAGACTGTGATCTGACAAGCAGGCACAAGCCAAGCTAAAGCCAGCATAATACTCACTCTGGCTCTTCTCATGATCATTGGATATTGCAGAGGTTTACATATGGACACATATCTGTCATAGGCCATGGCTGCCAACAGCAAGAATTCTGAACCACTTAAGGAGTAGTATAGAAAAAACTGAAAGAGACAGGCTGAATATGAAATGATCTGTTTTTCAGATAAAAAGTCAATTAACAACCCTGGGTACATCGCAGTGCTGAAAACAACAGAGTTCAGCAGCAAAGCTGCAATGAAAATATACATAGGCTCATGGAGGTTCTTGTGTATCCAAATAAGGCACACAACAGTGATATTAAAGAAGATTATCATAATATATACTGTAAACATAATAAAAAAATAAAAGTACCTGTATTTGCCCATTTCCTGATATCCATCAAGAGTTATATATGTTACATTTAATCCGTCATCCATGAAGAAATTAAAATATTGATGAAAACAATAGGCCTACTAATAATACAATTCTTACTATAAAGACTGTATTAGCATAAAACATGGATCTGATTCCTGAGTCCTATTAATTTACACATCTATCTTTAAACTGCTGAGTTCTGAAAGTGAACAGTTTGAGTCAGACCACATCTTTTATAACATTTCATCACCCTCCATGGATTTCATTAACTCCTCCACCAAGAGCTGTTGCAGGGTTGGTGCGAGGCCCGAACCATTGACCTGCGTGTACACTAACCCCAGTACGACTCACAGATAAACTCTAGGTCCTGTTCAACTTAAAGTTACACTAGCGTTGCACAGTTTCTTAAGTTTCAGAAGCAGAAAGTCTTACTAGCAATGAACAGGGCACTGTGTTGTTCATCACAAAAGTAAATCCCAAAATTATCAAGTTATAATTATTAAGGGTTTTTTTTTTGCAACATTGTGCAGACATTGTATGGCCCCTCGACAGCTTCAACAACAAAATCCTACTCTGGATGCCTGAACCTACAGGCTTTTTTCAACCTTATTTACTTATGTCACTTTAACACTAGCGTTTTATTTTGAAAGTTTAACAGGACTTTTTTTTAACCTTTATTAATTCAGGGGAGCTTCACTGAGAGGAAACCTCTCTTTTGCAGGAAGGCTCTGATCACATTCACCCTGTTACACATTCACACCTGGAAGCTGCATTGTACAACCACAGCCTGGTCTGCTGGCTACTAAGCTATGTCAGCTGTTGGGGTAATGGCCTTGCTCAACGGTACCTCAGTGGTCGTAAATGAGGAAGGGCAAGCGCTGCTAGGTTTACTTTCCACACCCAGATTTTATCCTGCCAGTCCAGGGATTGAACCGGCGACCCCCCGGTCACAAGCTTGCTTTCCTAACCAAACAATTCCTATGTAATGTTGCTAATTTTAGCGGACATTGCATATTTGTTGTTGCTAACTTGAACACAGAGCCTTAAACGTCAAAAAATGACCCTAAAAAGGAACCAAGGGCGTTAAAAAGTGACACCAAAGGGCCTTTTGTTGGTGAAGCACAACAACGAATTTTGGAGAGTTTCTCTGGAGCTGAAATATAATATTTAACTTTATTAGCCAATGTCAGTAATATGAATGTGATTACTTGTAATCAGTGTTCAATTTTGCTAATTGATGACAGCAAAGTAAAATATAGAGAAAAGGTCTGATTGATAGTTGTGTGTTTTGGTTAGATGAAACAGGTCATCATTTAGTAATCCAAATAATATTTATGTCCAAAGACACATTTGGGACTGTTCCTATATGGAACATTTTTCCAAAGTGGTGATGGTAACTACTTGGGCACATCCTAATAATCAGACTGTGTGACTGCATATCATAAGTTCTGACGGTCCCGGAAGGTGAAGGGGTATTTCCTTCTTTGGACTGTTCATCCATGCCATCACTCAGGGAGTCATCATCATAGTCATGAAGAGGCTTTGTGGGTTGTGTCTGGCACAGGGTTGTCTTCCTAGGGCAGTGCTGGATCTAGGTCTCATATCACTGCAGCTGTTGAATCACTCATTGCCAGCACAGCAGACTAGTTGTTATCAGTTTGTTCAGTATGGATTCCAGAGGCTTATAATCTTGCATAACACTAATATGTTTGCATGACACTCTTATCTGGATTCAGCAGATACCTCGTGTCCAATATGGTACAAGATTTGGTGTAGTGCTCATTTTTAGTTCTACCAAAAACCAGTATCGTTCATTAGGACTACTATGCCAGAGTAATGTTTTCCTTTGCCCTGGAACACATCTGAAAATCTATTATGACAATGGTGCACTGTTTGGTTTGGACTTTCTTTGACCTGGTTATGTTTGAAAGGGAATATTGTTTTCAAAAATCCATCCATCCGTTCTGGGTGTAGTGAACCTAAACATGGTTAATAAAATTATGAATGTGAATATTTGGAAATGTTTATTCATAAACTCTGGTTTCTGGGGAACCACTTGAAATTCCGTTCGCCCTCAGGAAACCATAGGTGTGTTTTTTAATAATTACACAGTTATTCACTTGTGATCAGTTAGTTGCTTAATCATTTTTAATCAATTTAATCAATCAGTCAGTCTCATATACTGAAAGTCGTGAATCCCTCCATCCAGTGACCTCGATTTTAACAACACACACACACAGTCCCTGTGATTAAGGTGAAATTTATTAACTAACTAAAGTGAATACAAAGTGAGTTTAAATATATCAAAGACAAACAACATTGATTAAACCACCAGAATGCAATCAATGAGAATAATGGAGTTCAATGTGAATTTACTTGGTTTATAGTGGGAAATGATTTGATTCTAAGGAGCAAGAGAACTAATAAATGCAAGTTATGATGATAACTCAGTTAAATTTGGTTAGGAGTTTTAGCTAAAGGATTAAAAATAAAAGGACATCAGCTCAACCACAGAATGTAGTATGTAGTTTATTTTAGCCGTACTGCTTGTTGTTTCTCAGCCGGATGGTGTTCGGGTGGCCTCACGACCAGTTAGCGCTCAGGTCCTAGGCATCCAGTTTCAGCGGCTTCGACCAAAAAATAAAGCTTAAAAAGGGAACTTGGTTGTTTCTGAATTCAAAGTTGCTTGGCTTAAACGGTCTGATAACTCTTAACAAACAAAGTAAATTCAACAAAGATTCGCGTGGATATGGCTAAGCATATAGCTCGGAGAAAAAGAAAATTTCACGGACAACGCTGGGCCAAGCGTTGGCGTTGCTTGAACACGGAGCACACTCAGAAAGCATGCAGAGAGCAAAGAGCAAGAGTGCGAACGTGGGTCTGGTACTGTGTTTTGTCTTAAATGTCATAACAGTTATACCATTCTTAGTTTTAAGCATTTGATAAAAGGAAAATAAAAGTTAATTAATCATTGTAACGATTGAAAATGGTTCGGTCAGACAACATTTTCAGGATCACAGCCAATGAAAGAAACTTAAATAGGAGCCAGTTGAGGTGGTGTGGGCCGGTAAGGATGCCTCCTGGACGCCCCCCTAGGAAGTCTACACAGAGTGTTCAGAGACCCACGCTGAGCCATTCAAGATCACGCTCCCCACTCTGTAGAACACCTGAGCAACACTGGAAAATCCAAAGCAATCCAGATGTGGCACCCATTCTGCAGTGGATTCAACAAATCCAAGTCCACAGTCCACTTGATTTGTTCAGCAATAATGTCATCAGACAATTATGCAGTAACACAAATAAGCAAGCTACAAAGAGAATAGTACAAGGACTTCAATTTAAAAGGACTGATGTCACCCCCACAGAGCTCCTAAAAATATCTTGCACTTTATATTTTCATGGGACTACTAAAACTTGGATCAGTGAAAGCTTACTGGAGGCAATAAAAAACATTTTTTCAATGCCATTTCCAAGAACAGTGATGCCAAGGGACAGGTGGCTCTGCATTTCCTCAAATGTCCACGAGCGATCCAGCTGAGGACGCTGTGAATGCCAGCAAAATGGGTACATCAGACCATGACCCACTGTTTCGCCCCAAGCCTCTGATGACTGAAATAAAGGCAACATGCAAGTCCTTTTACCAGCCAAACAAAAACCTGGCAATAGATGAGAGGATGGTGGCAACAAAAGCCAAAACAGTAATGACACAGTACATAAAGGACCGACTAAGTGGGGATTCAAACTGTTCATTTTGGCCGACTCTACAAATGGATACACGTGTTGCTTTACTGTGTACAAAGCTAAGGCAAAGTTCCCCACTGGCTTTGGACTTACCTATAATGCAGTGTGGGGCTCCTGGACAAACCGTATTTGGGAAGTGGTTATCACATTTACTGTGACAACTTTTATACATGTTATGAGTCTGCAATTCTCCTCCCTGACCCCTTGTGTGTATGTTTCCTTCCTCCCTGTGTCTCCTGTTAGTCTGTCTGTCTCTCTGTGTTGTCTGGGCGTGGCTTCTCTCTCTGGGCTGGCGTTCCACCTGCACATCTGATCCACATTCCACCAATCAAGACTCTGCAGCATATCAACCTGGTTCTTCACCTCACTCGTCACCAGATCGTCAGCTTACCTCAAGTTATCCTATTGTCTGTTTCCTGTGATATCACTAACCTTGTCTCCCTGTGCTCTGGTCTACATTCCCTGGTCTGCCCTCTGCTCTGCTCTTACCTTTCAATAAACTTCTGATTCCTGGATTTTTTTACCTGTCCTGAGTCTGCTTTGGAGTCCATTTGCCTAGTCTGCCGTAACAATACAAGCCCTCGGCTATTCAGACACCTGCCGTCTCTGCACTTTAGAGCCTGCGGTACATGTAGAAAGGGGAGGAACAAAACCCCTGAATCCACTGTGAATGTCCTCTCCAAAAAATCCCAAAGAGGCACAATCAGATGGATCCGAGATGGTGACTTGCTCTTTGTCAAGTGGATGGACACGAGAGGTGTCCATCAGCTCGACCAACAGTGGCTGCAGCCATGACTCATCACACCCCTGCCCATTGCCCAAAGCAAACCCTGCACACAAGCCTGCAGATAAGTACTGTGAGCACTGCAAGGCAAGCAGAGGCTACAACGAGAACCCCTAGCAGTGTGGGGCATACCAGGCGCCCCTCTGCAACTTCCTGGAGAGGTCTTGCTTTGCTCAGTGGCATGCCTAAGCACAAAACGCCTGGGATTTTTTGAAAAAAAAGGGCATTCTTACATTGTTCTTTACACAGTTGATTGAATAATTACAAATGTCTTTCAAGCAAACGGTTTGAAAAATATATTTTGTTCAAAAAAGTATTGTGAGGTGTGATGTTCACTTATAAATGACAAATCTTATTTTCGTTTTTGAAATTCAATTGTTCATTGTGCAGTATTCACTCATACTTCCTTTCTAAACACATTACATGCATGCTTAGGTTAGCTTAGGGTCTTCTGAATCCATAGATATCAAACACATGGTGTTCCATCTCCATTACTTATGATTTATAAGCCCATGTGTATAAGTAGAGAAAACGGCCCCAAAAAGGACTTAGTCCCCAAAGTGTGAGATGAGTGGACACAACAAATGGATATTAGCCAACTACAACCAGGTTGAATTTCAGTGTGCTTCTTCACTGGAGTGAGTAAGTGCTTGTCATAGGGTTATGCCTGTGTAGGTAAGATATCTGTAGCTGTATAAAATAGAAGAGATTCAGCCAATTTTCACAGTAATGACACATTCCATATTAGAACATCTGTCACAGGGAAGAAACGTTGCTCCAGTCTTAAATGAAATGACCCTTTCACATGGATTGGATGCTTTAATGGCCTTTAACATATTTAATACATATTAAATACAGCAAGTCATAACAATAATCCCCATAAAAGAAGTCTAACAGCGCCTCCACAGTTTGCTAAAGTTGTTCACATGCTCGTCACTCTTGGTGGAAAGTTTAATAAGATCCTTGGAGGGTGAAGTACCTGATAAAAACACTTCACAGGCTCAAACTGTTCACGTTCTGAAGTTTGGAGATGAGGACGTTCTAATTTCAAGGTCAGGTATCTGTGAATAAATACGGGAATCCAATACAGGAGACATGTTATTCCTATTTTCAAAGTGAGACCCCCCTTTTTTCAGACTTTATTCACATGTTGCTTTATATTATCTGCCTGTTTTATTAACTGATATTTACTATTTGACTTTCTTAATGGATGAAGACTTAAATGTAACATTTATAACTCTTGATGGGTATGTGGAAGTCCACAAATACAGATACCTTTATTTTATGATAATATTTGTAGCCTATGTTCTAATACTCTGCAGTAATTCAACTATTGTGTACCTAATCTGGATTCACCAAAACCTCCATGAGCCTATGTATGTTTTTATTGCAGCTTTGTTAATCAACTCTGTTCTTTTCAGCACTGCTATCTACCCAAAGCTTTTAATTGACCTTTTATCTGAAAAACAGATCATATCTTATTCAGCCTGTGTCTTTCAGAGTTTTCTGTTTTACTCTGTAGGCAGTTCAGAATTCTTACTGTTGGCAGCCATGTCCTATGACAGGTATGTGTCTATATGTAAACCTCTGCAATATCCAAGTATCATGAGGAAATCCACTGTCATTACCTGTTTGGCTTTAGCTTGGCTTGTACCTGCTTGTCAACTTGTGGTATCACCAACATTAAGTGTTAATGAAAAGCTCTGTAGTTTTAAGCTGAATGTAATTTTTTGCAATAACTCAATTTACAAACTTTATTGTGTGCGTTCCAGAGCAATATTTATATATGGTGTGTTCACTTTGTTGAGTGTTGCACTTTTTCCTTTGCTCTTTATACTTTTTACATACGGAAAAATATTTACAATAACCTACAGAAGTTGCAGAGAAGTCCGGAGAAAAGCTGCACAGACCTGTTTACCTCACCTGTTGGTTTTGATCAGCTTTGCCTTGTTGGGCACGTATGATGTTGTTATAGTTAGACTGGAACTTGATATTCCAAAAATGATGCGTTTAATTATGACTTTACAATTGGTTTTGTATCATCCTCTCTTTAATCCAATCATATATGGACTAAAAATGAAAGAAATCAATAAACACCTCAAACAGTTGTTACGTCAAGACAAAAGAAAGTAATATAGCAACACTGATAACTGCTTCTGTAGTAACAATGCAGACTTGTGATTTCTCTGATCCTTCAAAGTATTTTGAAAGAGATTTATTTTGATAACTCAGACATAGTAAGAGCATTACTACCTTTAACAATGTGATGACTGATACATTTTCTGCAGTTAGTCTGTAACCTATATATCAATCTTTAATTCTGATTGTTTCCTTTTCCTCTAAACGAACTGTTTAGAACTCTCTTACTTACATACATATTAGTTTTATTATTTCTTGGTGTAATGATGTTTATGATAACTAGAGCTAACGGATCAGATCTCATTGCACTTGTTTTAACCTCTGTACGATGTTTGTAAAGAAGTGTATTTTAAAATTATATTGCTACCTTTAAAACACTGCCTGTCCTTGCATCTGTGTGATTGCTCAACTGTAGACTTCCATGGGCTGTGAGATGCTCAAAGTGTGGCTTCTTGGATATTCATTAATTCAGGGCCCTGTTTCATAAAGCAGGTTTAACAAACTGAGCTTAACCCTGAGCTCTGAGATGATTGAGCCCGAGATGGGAAGCTCTGAGTTTTCTGGTCCAGAACAGCTGATCAAAATTTGTTCAATCAACTCTCAGCATGTTGAACCTGATGAAAGCGCATCCGTGGGGTTGAAAAAAAGCCAACAGTGGAGCTTCGATATTACAGTTCACCATATCAACAGGCAAGTAAAGAGCAGAGCCTCCATTTTAATTGGGTAGTGGTAGAAATATGAATGTGTACCAACGTGGACCATGATACGCTATATAAAACACAGGAGTAGAGGAAGGATCAATACGTTAACATTATTACGTTTTATACAGCATTGCTCATTCATCATTTCCCAGACTAGAAATTCCTTCAGGAATGATAAAGTGCAGGAATTCTCCTACAGCCCACTACATTGATTATAAATAGGGTAGGACTTTGACCTCAATCATCCTCACTGAGAAATGTTCACATCATTTCAAGTTGTAACTACAATAGGATTGTTCCAATCAGTGCGACTACAATGTGAAAGATTAGGCTACTCTTCATTGATGAGTTTTGTACATATTTTTAAACAGTTCAATTCAGTTGTATTTATGTAGCGCCAAATCACAACAGTTATCTCATAACGCTCATGAAAGAGCAGGTCTAGACCATAATTTTATTACTATTTACAGAAACCCAACAATTCCCACCAAGAGCAGCACTAGGCGACAGAGGCAAGGAAAAACTTCCTTTTAAGAGGCAGAAACCTCAAGCAGAACCATGGCTCAGGGTGGCTGACCATCTGCCTCGACTGGTTGGGGTTGAGAGAGAGAGAAAGAGAGGGGGGAGAGAAAGGGATGGAAAGATCCACAAAGAGGGAGAGAGGGGGGGGCAGAGATCAGTACAGTAATGTAGCCTAAGTGTTTTCAGTGCAACTGTCCACAGAGTCACAGTGTTATAGCCTGCCTAAAGAAGGACATAGATTTTATTGTGCTTAGGATAAATCCACAAGATCCAGTGTTAACTTTCTCAGTCTTTACATCGATGACAGATTGATCACAAATGCAGTCATGTTTAAGACCATTATGTTTGGTTAAAAAACTACTAACCTATGTAACCAGGATTTCGATGTTTCTAAAGATGTAAATGCGTTCCGATTTGTGCTTTTAGATCAACAGTATAAATGAGGAAATTAAATGGTATGTCAAACAGACGCCTCATCCTCCACAGGAGGGGAGGAGTTAGAGAGAAACTGATGGTTGTCCGAACTTATCCTGTGAACCTAACCTTTTCCCAAGGGGATTCACCCTAGGGCCTCCGACTGGTTGAGATGCCTGAAAAAGCTCCAAAGGAAGGCACCCCGGAGGCATCCTGATCAGGTGACCGAACAATCACTACTGCCTCCCTCTGATGCAAAGAAGGCTGTACCCCCAAAAACCCTACAATTGTAAAGAGTTGGTTCATTGTTCCATGACCGGGACAGACTCCACATTGCTCTTCCTAGATCTATGGTTAAATAGTCTTCTTTCCAGCATCCTGGAATAAGCTTTCCTGGGGATGCTAAGCAGTGTGATAACTCGATAACTGGGGAGTAAACTCCAGTCCCCCTTTTTAAATATGCAAACCATAACCCCTATAACCCAGGTCTGCAATCCTACAGGCATTGGTTCCAACCTCGATACAACACATAAGGGGCATATCAGACAAGATAGTCCAATGATATCCTGAACCTTTAGGATCTCGAATGTCATTCACACGTGGTGCCCTGTTGAGGAGCTAAAATCTCTGCAAGGTATATGGGCAAATCTGGTTTGTGCTTAAGACTGCACTATCTACCTGATTGTCAATGGCAGCTATTAATCCACGACCCGGGCAGGAGGAGGGGGAATGACTGGAGGGAAAACAAGGCCAATGGAGACACGTTTAAGTTGAGAGACATGGAATGTAGTCCATTGTCATGGCACAGGCCGCTTGAGTCTCCTGACTGTAGGGTTAAGGATTTTCTCAATTCCAAAGGGATCAATAAACCAAAGGAGAAAGTTTTCTGGAAACAGTCTTTAACGGAATGTTATTAGTGGACAACCAAACTTTCCAAACTTGTGCATAGGGTGCAGTAGAGGTCCGAAGGAAGTCAGATGTGACAATTATTCCCCATAGAGCATAGCGGTGTGGGTCTGCTGTCCCTCTAAACTTTGAGCCACTGTCAAAGGTGGTGATGGACAGACGGCAAGCCTTGTTCACTCTCCTGGCAGGAAAACAAATGGGGTCAGTAGCTGAGTGAGGCTTCAAAGGGGAACATACAGGAAATTACAATGGGCTGCTTCACTGAAGAGAAGTGCTTGTCTGCGTAGGTAAGGGTAACAAATCTGTATAATATGGCACACATTGAGCCCATTTCCGCAGTGATGATCCATTCAAATTGAAATATCCTTCACAGAGAATAAACATTGCTCCAATTTCAAATAAACAGAGTAGCCATTTTGGAAAAGAGGTTCAGCCTTGAGTTCACTTCTATAGGACAAATCTGGACTAACACCGCTTCCCATGTAATTTCCTTTCCTTGCTTTGTTGGCCTTTTACAGAGTGATATGTTGTTTAAAGAAATGATCTTTGCTCTTATCCAAAATGAAATAGTATCAGGAGATGCAGTTTGAGCAGGAAGTTAAGTGACAGTAGTAACGGATATCTTCTTCAAAACTTATTTTGATATTTTATTTAGAAATACATTCATCCATCTTTAACCACTTATGCTGTGTAAAGGTTTGCGAGGGGCTGGAGCCAATCCAAGCTGACATCTAACCGTAACCCCAAGTCACAAGCCTAGTCTAACAGAGCCTCCAAAGTTTGCCAAAGTTGTTCACATGCTCGTCACTCTTGGTGGAAAATTTAATAAGATCCTTGGAGGGTGAAGTACCTGATAAAAACCCTTCACAGGCTCAAACTGTTCACTTGCCGAAGTTTGGAAATGAGCATATTCTAATTTCAAGGTCAGGTAACTGTGAATAAATAATGCAATCCAATCCAGGAGACATGTTATTCCAATCTTCAAAGTGAGACCTCTTTTTTCAGATTTTATTTACACGTTGCTTTATATTATCTGCCTTTTATATCAACTGATATTTCATGTTTGACTTTCTTAATGGACGAAGACTTCAATGTAACATATATAACTCTTGATGGGTATGTGGAAGTTCACAGTTACAGATACCTTTATTTTATGATCATTTTTGTTGTATATATTTTAGTCATCTGCAGTAATTCTACTATTGTGTATGTTATCTGTATTCACAGAAACCTCCATGAGCCTATGTATGTTTTTATTGCAGCTTTGTTAATCAACTCTGTTCTTTTCAGCAATGCTATCTACCCAAAGCTTTTAATTGACCTTTTATCTGAAAAACCGATCATATCTTATTCAGCCTGTGTCTGTCAATATTTTATGTTTTACTCTGTAGGCGGTTCAGAATTCTTACTGTTGGCAGTCATGTCCTATGACAGGTATGTTTCTATATCTAAACCTCTGCAATATCCAACTATTATGAAGAAATCCACTGTCATTACCTGCCTGGCTTTAGCTTGGCTTGTACCTGCTTGTCAACTTGTGGTATCAGCAAGAATGAGCATTTATGAAAAGCTCTGTAGCTTTGCGCTGAATGTAATTTTTTGCAATAACTCAATTTACAAACTTCATTGTGTGAGTTCAAGAGCTTTGTCTATATATGGTGTGTTCCTTTTGCTAAATGTTGCACTTTTTCCTTTGCTCTTTATATTTTTTACATATGCAAAACTATTTACAATAACCTATAGGAGTTGTAGAGAAGTCCAGAAAAAAGCTGCACAGACTTGTTTACCTCACCTGTTGGTTTTGATAAACCTTGCCTTGTTGGGCACGTTTGATATTGTAATAGTTCGACTGGAATCTGATATTTCAAAAACTGCACATTTAATTATGACTTTACAAATGCTTTTGTATCATCCTCTCTTTAATCCAATCATATATGGACTAAAGATGAAAGAAATCTCTAAACACCTCAAACAGTTGTTACGTCAAGACAAAATGAACTAATGGATCAACACTGATAACTGCTTCTAATAAAACAATACAGAGATGTGACTTCTCTGATCTTTGAAAAGTATTTAATGTCAGGATTCCTTTTGATAACTCACATTATAAAGAACTCTGCTACTTTCAAAAATGTGATGACTGATCAGTTTTCAGCAGTTAATCTGTAATCTGATCATTTTCATTCTGAATGTTTCATTTGTTTTATTTTTATTACATTTTACATTAACCAGAGCGAACAGATGAGATCTCATTACACCTGTTTTAACCTCTTAGTCTGTATAAGAGTTGGCCTCTTGGATATCCAGTAATGGTTTCAAGCCCAAGGCCTCTGGAATAATCTCTTATTCTATCAACCCTAACCCCTAACCCTAACATCCACTTAGCTTCTTCTTAACTAATTTTGAATCATTTCTGAATTCACACTTTTTTATCTCAATGTATTCCCTGATTTTAATTAACTCTGTTCCCTTTCAGTAGTTTTTATCTTGTATTTTTAAACTTCTTTATTTCTTTAGCTGTCTTGTTTTGATTCTGTATTTTATCTCATTAATGTTTCAGTTCAGTTTAAAATTTTTAAGACACTCTGCTTATTCACTGTATGACCACTTCATTAACATGGCCACAAATCATTGTAAATGTTGAAAACGTCATCATACTGTTTTATTTTATAGCTGCCTAGTTTTGAGTCTGTATTTTATCTAATAATTGTCGTTTATATTTTCATTAAACTTTATAAAACACTAAGTTCAGTTGTTCAGTTTCTGATTTCATTAATATGGCCATAAAGCATTTTAAATGTTGAAATGGTGTGACAGAGTGATAAATGTTTTAGAAAAGTGAATGGTTCAAACTGAACATCATACTCTGTAAATGCTGATAAACACAGTCTGAACTTCAATTTATTAGCATTAAAATAAAATTGAATAATATTCTTCACTAAGTGAAGCTTTTCCAGGTATTTTTGGCGGCAGCACTTGACAAGATTAGACAAGCCCCTCACTTGCAAGGTGCAACTTGGACATAGGAAGCATCTTATTACAACATATACATTTTTGTGGGTATTTTATTATGTGACATCCCAACGATAGTTGCTCATCAAGTGTGACCCCCAAGAGTTTAGTAAGTAAGAAATGTTTATTTATTACTGCACCTTTTACAGCTGAAGGTCACAAAGTGCTTTCTGAGAGTAAAATAATAGAAATAAGACCATAAGAAAAGTAAAGACACAACAATAAAACATAAGTAGTAATCAACATTAAAATCACACTCTATTTCACACATCACACAGAACAAGGCGAGACAAAGCCGAGATTAAATATCAGAGTCTTGAGCTGTTTGGCCTCACTGACTTCTTCTGTAGAGGCAGCCTTGATTGTTCATTATTTAGTGTATTGAAATCAGAATCAGAGTTTTATGGTCTTGTATGTTTTTACACATACGAGGAATTTGTTTTTGAGGTAAGGTGCTACTCATTGACAAGCATACAATTGACAAAAATAAATGTAGAACTATATAAATATGGGATAGATTGACGAAATATAAAACAATAACGATTAACACTAAACAACAGACAACAACTGTGTGCAACATATCAGGAAGGTGCAATGATGTGAAAAATAAATAATATTTACATGTGAAAAGATATACAGTATTTGAGAGGGAAGTGGGGATTGAATTTAGCTGTAGAAGGGATGAAGCTGTTTTTGTGGCGAGAGGTTTTGGTCTCGATGGATCGCAGCCTCCTGCCAGAGGAGAGAGTCTGAAACAGTTTGAGGCATGAGGGAAAGATTGCAGTTGAAACCTCCCATCAACTGACACAGAGTCCTGGAGGTGTGCAGGTCCTGAACACGTGGAAGATTGCAGCCCATCACCTTCTCTGCAGAGCAAATGATGTGCTGCAGCCCTGGTATTGGCAGCAGTGTACCAGATGGTGATGGAGGAAGTGACTCAATGATGGCAGTGTGGAAGTGCACCATCATTGTCTTTGGCAGGCTGAACTTCAACTGCCGCAGGAAGTTCATCCTCTGCTGGGCCTTCTTGGTGAAGAAGGTGATGTTCAGCTCCCACTTGAGGGTTGGGGAGATGATGTGCCCAGGAAGCGGAAGGAGTCCACAGTGATGGGGGAGGGTGGGGCTGGGCTCTTTCTGAAGTCAACAACCATCTCCACTGTCATCAGAGTGTTGAGCTCTAGACTGTTCTGGCCACACCAGCTCACCAGAGATGACCCAATGAGGGTGGTGTCATCTGCAAACTTCAGGAGCTTGACGGACTGGTGACCGGAGGTGCAGCTGTTGGTGTACAGGGAGAAGAGCAGAGGGGACAGAACGCAGCCATGAGGCTGGAGGCTCTCTGGAGTCAGACAGATGTTTTACCAGCTTGTTTTTCGTGCTGCTTCCTGTCCAGCAGGAAGTCTGTGATCCACATGCAGGTGGCGTCAGGCACGTTCAGCTGGGAGAGCTTGTCCTGCAGCAGAGGTGGGACAATGGTGTTGAAAGCAGAACTGAAATCCACAAAGAGGATCCTGGGGTAGATTCCAGGGGAGTCCAGGTGCTGGAGGATGATGTGAAGGGTCATGTTAACTGCATCGTCTACAGATCTCTTGGCTGTGTAGGTAAACTGCAGGGGTTCCAGGAGTGGGTCTGTAATGGATTTAAGGCAGGACAACACAAGGCACTCAAAAGACTTCACCCTAGGGTCTCCGACTGGTTGGAGATGCCTGACAAAGCTCCAAAGGGAGGCACCCCGGAGGCATTTTGATCAGGTGACCGAACAATCGCTACTGCCTCCCTCTGATGCAAAGAAGTGCTTTAAAGAATCCATTGTCATCCCAGTTTCCAAAACCAAGACCATCTCTTGCCTCAGTGATTATCGACCTATTGCATTGACATCAGCAGTCATGAAGTCATTTGAGCACATCGTACTCAATTACCTAAAACCTCATGGACCCACTCCAATTTGCATACAGCCAACAGGTCAGTTGAGGACACTTAGCAATTCATCACATACTGAATCACCTCCATCCATCCATCCATCTTCATCCGCTTATCCGGGGTCGGGCGCTGGGGCAGCAGCTCCAGCAGGGGACCCCAAACTTCCCTTTCCCGAGCCACATTAGCCAGCTCTGACTGGGGGATCCCGAGGCGTTCCCAGGCCAGCGTGGAGATATAATCTCTCCACCTTGTCCTGGGTCTTCCCCGAGGCCTCCTCCCAGCTGGACGTGCCTGGAAAACCTCCCTATGGAGGCGTCCAGGAGGCATCCTTACCAGATGCCCAAACCACCTCAACTGGCTCCTTTCAACGCAAAGGAGCAGCGGCTCTACTCTGAGCTCCTCGCGAATAGCCGAACTTCTCACCCTATCTCTAAGGGAGACACCAGCCACCCGCCTGAGGAAACCCATTTCGGCCGCTTGTACCCGCAATCTCGTTCTTTCGGTCATGACCCAGCTTTCATGACCATAGGTGAGGGTAGGAACGAAAATTGACCGGTAGATCGAGAGCTTTGCCTTACGGCTCAGCTCTCTTTTCGTCACAACGGTACGGTAAAGCGAGTGCAATACCGCCCCCGCTGCTCCGATTCTCCGGCCAATCTCCTGCTCCACCCTCCCTTCACTCGTGAACAAGACCCCGAGGTACTTGAACTCCTTCACTTGGGGCAATGACTCATTCCCTACATGGAGTTGGCACTCCATTGGTTTCCTGCTGAGAACCATGGTCACAGATTTAGAGGTGCTAATCCTCATCCCAGCCACTTCGCACTCTGCTGCGAACCAATCCAGTGAGAGCTGAAGGCTACGGACCGATGATGCCATCAGGACCACATCATCCGCAAAAAGCAGTGACGAGATCCCAAGCCCACCGAACCGCAGCCCCTCCTGCCATGCGGCTACGCCTCGATATCCTGTCCTTGAATATCACAAACAGGATTGGTGACAAAGCGCAGCCCTGGCGAAGGCCAACCCCCACCTGGAAAGAGTCCGACTTACTGCCGAGTACTCGGACACAGCTCCCGCTTTGGATGTACAAGGATTGGATAGCCCTAAGAAGGGTCCCCCTCACCCCATACTCCCGCAGCACCTCCCACAGTATCTCCCGAGTGACCCGGTCATATGCCTTCTCCAGATCTACAAAGCACATGTAGACTGGATGGGCATACTCCCAAGCCCACTCCAGGATCCTTGTGAGAGTAAAGAGCTGGTCAGTTGTTCCACGACCAGGACGAAAACCGCATTGTTCCTCTTCGATCTGTGGTTCGACAATCGGCCGAACCCTCCGTTCCAGCACCCTGGCGTAGACTTTACCAGGGAGGCTGAGAAGTGTGATACCCCTGTAATTGGCACACACTCTCTGGTCCCCCTTTTTGAACAGGGGAAGCACCACCCCAGTCCGCCACTCCTTGGGCACTGTACCCGACTTCCACCCAATGTTGAAGAGACGTGTCATCCATGACAGCCCCTCCACACCCAAAGCTTTTAGCATATCTGGGCGGATCTCATCAATCCCCGGGGCTTTGCCACTGTGGAGTTGTTTGACTACCTCAGTGACCTTCTCCAGGGAAATTGACGAGAAACCCCCATCAGCCTCCAGCTCCACCTCTACTAGAGAGGGCGTGTCAGTCGGATTTAGGAGTGGTTTTGGGCGGTGGAGTGTTCCCTCCACCGCCCAATTACCTCCCCAGTTGAGGTCAACAGGGTCCTATCCTTACTGTACACAGCTTGGACGGTTCCCCGCTTCCCCCTCCTGAGATGGCGGACAGTTCTCCAGAAACACTTTGGTGCTGACCGAAAGTCCTTCTCCATGTCTTCTCTCAACTTCTCCCACACCCGCTGCTTTGCTTCTGCCACAGCAGAGGCTGCAGTCCTTCGGGCCTGTCGGTACCTTGCAACCGCCTCCGGGAGTCCTCCGAGACAACAAATCCCGGAAGGCCTCCGTCTTCAGTCGGACGGCTTCCCTGACCACTGGTGTACCACGGTGTTCGAGGGTTACCGCCCTTGAGGCACCTAAGACCTTGAGACCACAGCTTTCCGCTGCAGCTTCAGCAATAGAGGCTTTGAACATTGCCCACTCATGTTCATCCCACAGGGATGCCAGAAAAGCTCCGAGGTTTGAGTTGAAGCTTCCACCAGACGTTCCCAGTTCACCCGCACTACCCGTTTGGGCTAACCAGGTCTGTCCAGAGTCTTCCCCCACCCCTTGACCCAACTCACAACCAGATGGTGATCAGTTGACAGCTCCGCCCCTCTCTTCACCCGAGTGTCCGAAACATGCGGCCTCAAATCAGATGAAACAATTACAAAATCGATCATTGATCTTCGGCCTAGGGTGCTCTGGTACCATGTACACTTATGAGCATCCTTATGCTCGAACATGGTGTTTGTTATAGACAATCCATGACTAGCACAGAAGTCCAACAACAAACACCCACTCAGGTTCAGATCAGGGGGGCCGTTCCTCCCAATCACGCCTTTCCAGGTAACTCCGTCATTGCCCACATGTGTGTTGAAGTCACCCAGCAGAACTATGGAGTCCCCTACTGGAGCCCCTCAGCCATCCTCCAAAACACCTGTGCTCATTGATGGCGAACCCATCTCCATCAGTGATACGTTCACATTTCTTGAGATACACATCAGTAACATTCTTAATTGGAAAATCAACACAGATAATATTTACAAAAAATCTCAGTAAAGACTTCTTCATCTTCGACAGCTTAAGAAGTTTAGAGTAAGGTCTCATGTCCTGCTCTGCTTCTACATGGCCATCGTCGAAAACATCCTCATCTCATTCATCACGGACTGGTTTGGCAGTCTTGACTCATTTTCCCGGAAGAAATTACAGCGTATCATTAACAGAGCATCTAAAGTTATCGGTTCACCCTTACCATCCCTTGAATCACTCTTGAATCACAAACGTACACCATGCAGAGCCCACAAGATAATTTCTGATACTTCCCATCCTGCACACTTTGCCTTCAAACTACTGCCCTCTATGAGGCATTACAGGACAATTGTCACGCTTCAGATAAGACCCAGAAATAGACTTGAAACAAGAGCTGGTTCTCAGATTTATTTAACTAAGGAGCTGGTGGTGGCTGCGGGGAACGGGGCAGGTAGGACAGGCAGGTGAGGGAGGTTGAGGGGATTCAGTCCGTGAGATCCAGGAGGCGGGGAGGGAGAGTTGGCTGCCGACGGGTCCGGAAGAGGTCCTGAACACAGGAGACACAGGTTAGTAAATAAGAACACAAACAGGCAGAGTTTAGGTACTTTTCCAACCTAGCGAGCTGGTAGCCAAGACGTACTGAAACGACTTAACGGTCCGGCGAAGACAGGGTGTCAGGCCGTCACTTAAATAGGGCAGGAACCTGAGGGAGTGTGAGTAATCAGCTCTCCTCGCAGCTGACATGCCTTCCAGCATCCTGCAGGTGAGGCAGAGAAGGGAAAAGTGGTCAAAACAAAAACTGCAGCCACACTAAGGAAACAAAAACAGTCTCACACTACACACTGGTTAGGTCATAGCAGGGGAGGGCGTGACAACAATTGCCTGCAGAACAACTCACTTTAAAAACAGTTTTATTCCAAAAGCGATACACATTCTGAACTCTGATCTCTGAACGCTGAGGACAGTGGGTTAAGCATGACCCCTCATGTGTTATTATATCTAGTAATGTAATGTAATGTGTCTGTATGTACACGTATGTTACTTTATATGTTAATGTCTAAATATCTATTGTCTAAATGTTGGAACCTGTATAAAAATCCTGTACTGGGAACAAATTCCACCAGCCTGGCTGTGTGGTCATTAAATTAAATCAATCAAGAAGGCTGTACCCCAAAACCCTACAATTGTAAAGAGTTGGTTCATTGTTCCATGACCAGGACAGACTCCACATTGCTCTTCCTAGATCTGTGGTTAAATAGTTGGTCGGAGTCTTCTTTCCAGCATCCTGGAATAAGCTTTCCTGGGATGCTAAGCAGTGTGATACCTTGATAACTGGGGAGCAAACTCCAGTCCCCTTTTTAAATATGCAAACCACAACCCTATAACCCAGGTCTGCAATCCTACAGGCACTGGTTCCATACAACACATAAGGGGCATATCAGACAAGATAGTCCAATGATATCCTGAACCTTTAGGATCTCAGGGTGAATGTCATCCACACCTGGTGCCTTGTTGAGGAGCTTCTTAAATTTCTGCAAGGTATATGGGCAAATCTGGTTTGTGCTTGAGACTGCAGAGGAGATCAACAGGAAACAGGATTCACTTCCTGTCTGTCTGAGAGGCAGCGCAAAGCACTCACACAGTCTGTAGATTACTGGAAGTTTAAAGGGCTGATTATTACAAGGACTGTTATCTTTATCAATTAATCTGTCTATGTCTCTTTCCATTAATCAACAATAGTTTGGTGTATAAAAATATGGAAGAATGTCACTGCCTGTCAGAGTCTCAGAAAACCAAAAATCATTCAATTTGATGTCCCAAACTCTGTATTCAAACTCTGCCTTCTACACAGAGGACATGTTGATTTGGTTCAGAAATTCCTCAAAGTGCTCTTTCCATCACTTGACCATATCCCAGCCAATATACATGTGCTGCTTCAGCAGACCCCTGTTCCAAACAAGCCCAAAAGACATCCTGAAGCAGCATACTCTATTTCAGTAGATCACCTTTTAGACTGCGCTGACTTATTGCAGTTTGAATCAGTCCCTTTCTTGCATGTCATTCCCTTTCTCGCTCTTGGCTTCCCTGTCTCTCTCCACTATCTGTTAAAGTTTCAATCAGGAGACCCAGATGCCGGCACAAAAACGGTTGTAGCTGTCTCACCATCTCAGGGTCCAAGGTGAAGCAACATGGAATCAATGACCTCTCCTCGGGTCCATAACTCTCCCAGTCCACAAGATACTAATAGCACCTGCCTTGGCGGTGC